>JAUPTC010000011.1:4986248-5039788 GCA_030762895.1 Sophora flavescens | reverse complement strand
AAATTTAGGGTTTAGGGTTTGAATTAGGGTTTTGAGTAAAAAATAGGGTTTTGGGTCTAAATTTGGGTTTTAGGTCAAATTTAGGGCTTTGGGTTAAAATTATGGTTCTGGTTCAAATTTAGGGTTTTGTGTTAAATTTAGGGTTTAGGGTTAGAATTAGGGTTTTGGGACAAAAACAGGGTTAGAATTAGGTTTGAGGGTTTGAATTAGGGATTTGCGTTAAAAATAGGGTTTTGGGTCTAAATTAGGGATTTGGGTCAGAATTAGGGCTTTGGGTCAAAATTAGGGTTTAGGGTTTGAATTAGGGTTTTGGGACAAAAATAGGGTTATATTAGGGTTTTGGGTCTAAATTTGGGTTATAAATATGGTTTTGGGTCAGAATTAGGGTTTTGGGTCAAAATAAGGGATTTGGGTTAAAATTGGGGTTTTGGGTCAAAATTTCGGTTTTGGGTCCAAATTAGAGTTTTGGATCAAAATTATGGTTCTGGGTTTGAATAAGGGTTTTGATTAAAAAATAGGGTTTTGGGTCTAAATTAGGGTTAGAATTAGGGTTCTTGGTCAAAATTAGGGCTTTGGGTTAAAATTATGGTTCTGGGTCAAGTTTAGGGTTCTGTGTTAAATTTAGGGTTTTGGGACAAAAACAGGGTTAGAATTAGGTTTGAGGGTTTGAATTAGGGTTTTGCGTTAAAAATAGGGTTTTGGGTCTAAATTAGGGATTTGGGTCAGAATTAGGGCTTTAGGTCAAAAATAGGGTTTTGGGTTTGAATTAGGGTTTTGAGTTAAAAATAGGGTTAGAATTAGGGATTTGGGTTAAAATTAAGGTTTCGGGTCAAAATTAGGGTTCTGGGTCAAATTTTGGGTTTAGGGTTTGAATTAGGGTTTCGAGTTTAACATAGGGTTTTGGGTCAAAAATAGGGTTCGAGTTTGGGTTTAGGGTTTAGGGTTTGAATTAGGGTTGTGTCAAAATTAAGGTTTTGGGTCTAAATTAGGATTTTGGGTCAGAATTAGGGTATTGGGTCAAAATTAGGGATTTGGGTTAAAATTAGGGTTTTGGGTCAAAATTTCGGTTTTGGGTCCAACTTAGGGTTTTGGGTCAAAATTGGGGTTGAGGGTTTCAATTAGGGTTTTGATTAAAAAATAGGGTTTTGGGTCTAAATTAGGCTTTTGGGTCAAAATTAGGGCTTTGGGTTAAAATTAGGGTTCTGGGTCTAAATTAGGGTTAGAATTAGGGTTTTGGGTCAAATCTAAGGTTTAGGATCAAAATTAGGGCTTAGGGTTTGAATTAGGGTTTTGGGTCAGAAATAGGGTTTTGGGTCTACATTAGGGTTTTCAGTCAAAATTAGGGCTTTGGGTCAAAATTAGGGTTTAGGGTTTGAATTAGGGTTTTCAGTTAAAAATAGGGTTTTGGTTCAAAACTAGGGTTAGAATTAGGGATTTGGGTTAAAATTAGGTTTTCGGGACAAAATTAGGGTTCTGGGTCAAATTTAGGGTTGAGGGTCAAAAATAGGGTTTAGGGTTGGGTTAGTGTTTTGGGTCAAAATTAGGGTTTAGGGTTTGAATTAGGGTTTTGGGTTTAAAATAGGATTTTCGGTCAAAATTAGGGTTCGAATTAGGGTTTTGGGTCAATAGGCTTTGGGTTAAAATTAGGGTTCTGGGTCAAATTTAGGGTTTAGGGTAAAAATTTAGGTTTCTGGGTATCGTGACAAAATTAGGGTTCTGGGTTAAATTTGGGGTTCAGGGTCAAAATTTGGTTTGGGTTTGAATTAGGGTTTTGAGTTAAAAATAGGGTTTTGGGACAAAAATAGGGTTATATTAGGGTTTTGGGTCTAAATTTGGGTTAGAAATTAGGTTTTTGTGTTAAAATTAGGGTTTTACGTCTAAATTAGGGTTTTGCTAGAAAATTAAGGATTTGGGTTAAAATTGGGGTTTTGGGTGAAAATTTCGGTTTTGGGTCCAAATTACAGTTTTGGGTCAAAATTAGGGTTCAGGGTTTGAATTAGGGTTTTGGTTAAAAAATAGGGTTTTGGGTCTAATTTAGGGTTAGAATTAGGATTTTGGGTCAACATTAGGGTTTTGGGTTAAAATTATGGTTCTGGGTCAAATTTAGGGTTCGGTGTTAAATTTAGGGTTTAGGGTCAAAATTTAGGTTTTTGGGTTTGAATTAGAGTTTTGAGTTAAAAATAGGGTTTTGTGACAAAAATAGGGTTAGAATTTGGGTTTGGGGTCAAAATTAAGGTTTCGGGTTTTGAGTTAAAAAAGGGTTTTGGGACAAAAACAGGGTTAGAATTAGGGTTTTGGGTCTAAATTAGGGTTTGGGTCAGAATTAGGGTTTTCGATCAAAATTAGGGCTTTGGGTCAAAATTATGGTTTATGGTTTGAATTAGGGTTTTGAGTTTAAAATAGGGTTAGAATTAGGGATTTGGGTTAAAGTTAGGGTTTTGGGTAAAAATTAAGGTTTGGGTCAAATTTAGGGTTTAGGGTTTGAATTAGGGTTTCGAGTTTAATAATGGGTTTTGGGTCAAAAATAGGGTTCGAGTTAGGGTTTAGGGTTTGAATTAGGGTTTTGGGTCAAAATTAGGGTTTTGGGTCTAAATTATGATTTTGGGTCAGAATTAGGGATTTGGGTTAAAATTAGGGTTTTGGGTCAAAATTGGGGTTGAGGGTTTGAATTAGGTTTTTGAGTAAAAAATAGGGTTTTGGGTCTAAATTAGGGTTTAGGGTCAAAATTAGGGCTTTGGGTTAAAATTAGGGTTCTGGGTCAGGGTTCTGGGTCTAAATTAGGGTTTTGTGTCAAATCTAGGGTTTAGGATCAAAATTAGGGTTTAGGGTTTTGGTTTAAAAATAGGGTTTTGGATTCAAATTAGGATTTTGGGTCAAAATTAGGGCTTTGGGTTATAATTAGGGTTTTGTGTCTAAATTTCGGTTTTGGGTCAAAATTTGGGTTCAGGGTTTTGGGTCAAAATTTGGGTTCAGGGTTTGAATTAGGGTTTTGACTAAAAAATAGGGTTTTGGGTCTAAATTACGGTTAGTATTAGGGTTTTGGCTCAAAATTAGGGCTTTTGGTTAAAATTAGGGTTCTCGCTCAAATTTAGGGTTTAGGGTCAAAATTTAGGTTTTTGGGTTGGAATTAGTGTTGAGTTAAAAATAGGGTTTTGCGACATAAAAAGGGTTAGAATTAGGGTGTTGGGTCTAAATTAGGATTTGAATTAGGGTTTTGGGTCAAAATTTGGGTTTTGGGTCAAAATTAAGGTTTCGGGTTTTGAATTTAAAAATGGGTTTTCGGACAAAAATAGGGTTAGAATTAGGGTTTTGGGTCTAAATTAGGGTTAGAATTAGGTTTTGGGTCAAATTTAGGGTTTAGGATCAAAATTAGGGTTTTGGGTCACAATTAGGGCTATGGGTTATAATTAGGGCTTTGGGTCAAATTTTCGGTTTTGGCTCCAAATTAGGGGTTTGGGTCAAAATTAGGGTTTAGTGTTTGAATTAGGGTTTTGAGTTAAAAATAGGGTTTTGTGTCAAAAATAGGGTTAGAATTAGGGATTTGGGATAAAATTAGGGATTCGAGTCAAAATTAGGGTTCTGGGTCAAATTTAGGGTTTAGGGTTTGAATTCGGCTTTTGAGTGTAAAATAGGGTTTTGGGTCAAAAATAGGGTTCGAGTTAGGGTTTAGGGTTTGAATTAGGGTTTTTGGTCAAAATTAGGGTTTTGGGTCAAAATTAGCAATTTGGGTCAGAATTAGGGTTTTGGTTCAAAATTTCGGTTTTGCATCCAAATTAGTGTTTTGGATCAAAATTAGGGCTTTGGGTTAAAATTAGTGTTCTGGGTCAGGGTTTTGGGTAAAAAATAGGGTAAGAATTAGGGTTTAGGCTTAAAATTAGGGTTCTGGGTCAAATTTAGGGTTTAGGGTCAAAATTAGGGTTTGAGTTTAAAATAGGGTTTTGGGTCAAAAATAGGGTTCGAAATAGGGTTTTGTATCAGAATTAGGGTCCTGTGTCAAATTTACGGTTCTGGGTTTAATTTAGGGTTTAGGTTCAAAATTTAGGTTTTTGGGATAAAATTAGGGTTTAGGCTTAAAATTAGGGTTTTGGTTCAAATTTAGGGTTTACGGTCAAAATTAGGGTTTAGGGTTTTAATTAGGGTTTTGAGTTAAAAATAGGGTTTTGGGACAAAAATAGGGTTAAAATTAGGGTTAGGATTAGGGTTTTGGGTCAAAACTTGGGTTTTGGATCCAAATTAAGGTTTCGGGTTAAGTTAAAATTAGGGGTTTGGGACAAAAATAGGGTTAGAATTAGGGTTTTGGGTTAGTGTTTTGGGTCAAAATTAGGGTTTAGGGTTTGAATTAGGGTTCTGGTTCAAATTTAGGCTTTATGGTCAAAATTAGGGTTTGGGGTTTGAATTAGGGGTGTGAGTTTAAAATTGTATTTTGGGTCAAAATTAGGGTTCGAATTAGGGTTTTGGGTCAATAGGCTTTGGGTTAAAATTAGGGTTATGGGTCAAATTTAGGGTTCTGAGTTAAATTTAGGGTTTAGGGTAAAAATTTAGGTTTCTGGGTTTCGTGTCAAAATTAGGGTTCTGGGTTAAATTTGGGGTTCAGGGTCAAAATTTGGTTTGGGTTTGAATTAGGGTTTTGAGTTAAAAATAGGGGTTTGGGACAAAAATAGGGTTATATTGGGGTTTGGGGTCTAAATTTGGGTTAGAATTGGGGTTTTGGGTGAAAATTAGGTTTTTGCGTCAGAATTAGGGTTGTGGGTAAAAATTAGGGATTTGGGTTAAAATTTGGGTTTTGGGTCAAAAATTCGGTTTTGGGTCAAAATTAGGGTATTGGGTCTAAATTAGGGTTAGAATTAGGGTTTTGGGTCAAAATTAGGGCTTTGGGTTAAAATTAGGGTTCTGGGTCAAATTTAGGGTTCTGTGTTAAATTTTGGGTTTAGGGTTATAATTAGGGTTTTGGGACCAAAACAGGGTTAGAATTAGGTTTGAGGGTTTGAATTAGGGTTTTGCGTTAAAAATAGGATTTTGGGTCAAAAATAGTTTTTTGGGTCAGAATTAGGGTTTTGGGTCAATATTAGGGTTTGAGTTAGTGTTTTGAGTTAAAAATAGGGTTAGAATTAGGGATTTGGGTTAAAATTAGGGTTTCAGGTCAAAATTAGGGTTCTGGGTCAAATTTAGGATTTAGGATTTGAATTAGGGTTTCAGTTTAATATAGGGTTTTGGGTCAAAAATAGGGTTCGAGTTAGGGTTTAGGGTTTGAATTGTGGTTTTGGGTGAAAATTAGGGTTTTGGGTCTAAATTAGGATTTTGGGTCAGAATTAGGGTGTTGGGTCAAAATTTGGGATTTGGGTTAAAATTAAGGTTTTGGGTCAAAATTTCGGTTTTGGGTCCAAATTAGGGTTTTGGGTCAAAATTGGGGTTGAGGGTTTGAATTAGGGTTTTGAGTAAAAAATAGGGTTTTGTGTCTAAATTAGGTTTTTGGGTCAAAATTAGGGCTTTGGGTTAAAATTAGGGTTTTGGGTCTAAATTAGGGTTAGAATTAGGGTTTTGGGTCAAATCTAGGGTTTAGGATTAAAATTAGGGTTTAGGGTTTGAATTAGGGTTTTGGTTAAAAAATAGGGTTTTGGGTCCAAAATAGGGTTTTGGGTCAAAATTTGGGTTTAGGGTTTTGAGTAAAAAATAGGGTTTTTGGTCAGAATTAGGGTTTCGTGTCAAAATTATGGCTTGGGGTTAAAATTCGGGTTCTGGGGTCAAATTTACGTTTATGGATTAAATTTAGGGTTTAGGGTCAAAATTTAGGGTTTTACGTTAAAATTAGGAGTCTGGGTTAAATTTAAGGTTTAGGGTCAAAATTTGGGTTTAGGGCTTGAATTTGGGTTTTGAGTTAAAAATAGTGTTTTGGGACACAAATAAGGTTAGAATTAGGGTTTTGGGTCTAAATTAGTGTTATAATTTGGGTTTTGGGTCAAAATTAAGGTTTCGGGTTTTGAGTTAAAAAGAGGGTTTTGGGTAAAAATTAGGGTTTAGGGTCAAATTTAGGGTTTAGGGTCAAAATTAGGGTTTTGGGTTTGAATTAGGGTTTTCAGCTTAAAAAAGTGTTTTGGGTCAAAAATAGGGTTCGAAATAGAGTTTTGGATCAGAATTAGGGTTTTGGGTCAATAGGCTTTGTGTTAAAATTAGGATTCTAGGTCAAATTTACGGTTCTGGATTAAATTTAGGGTTTAGCATCAAAATTTAGGATTTGGGTTAAAATTAGGGTTTCGGGTCAAAATTAGGGTTCTGGGTTAAATTTAGGGTTTTGGGTTTAGGGTTTGAATTAGGGTTTTGGGTTAAAAATAGGGTTTTGGGTCTAAATTAGGGTTTTCAGTCAAAATTAGGGCTTTGGGTCAAAATTAGGGTTTAGGGTTTGAATTAGGGTTTTCAGTTAAAAATAGGGTTTTGGTTCAAAAATAGGGTTAGAATTAGGGATTTGGGTTAAAATTAGGTTTTCGGGTCAAAATTAGGGTTCTGGGTCAAATTTAGGGTTTAGGGTCAAAAATAGGGTTTAGGGTTGGGTTAGTGTTTTGGGTCAAAATTAGGGTTTAGGGTTTGAATTAGGGTTTTGAGTTTAAAATAGAGTTAGAATTAGGGTTATGGGTTAAAATTAGGGTTCTGGGTCAAAATTAGGGTTCTGGTTCAAATTTAGGGATTAGGGTCAAAATTAGGGTTTAGGGTATGAATTAGGGTTTTGGTTTTAAAATAGGGTTAGAATTAGGGTTTTGGGTCAACATTAGGGCTTTGGGTTAAAATTAGGGTTCTAGGTCAAATTTAGGGTTCTATGTTAAATTTAGGGTTTAGGGTCAAAATTTAGGTTTTTGGGTTTGAATTAGGGTTTTGAATTAAAAATAGATTTTTGGGACAAAAAATAGGGTTAGAATTAGGGTTTGGGGTGAAAATTAAGGTTTCGGGTTGAGTTAAAAAAAGGTTTTTGTGACAAAAACAGGGTTAGAATTAGGGTTTTGGGACAAAAACAGGGTTAGAATTAGGTTTGAGGGTTTAAATTAGGGTTTTTTGTTAAAATTAGGGTTTTGGGTCAGAATTAGGGTTTTCGATCAAAATTAGGGCTTTGGGTCAAAATTAGGGTTTAGGGTTTGAATTAGGGTTTGGAGTTAAAAATAGGGTTATAATTAGGGATTTGGGTTAAAATTAGGGTTTTAGGTAAAACTTAGGGTTCTGGGTCAATTTTAGGGTTTAGGATTTGAATTAGGGTTTCGAGTTTAATAATGGGTTTTGGGTCAAAATTAGGGTTCGAGTTAGGGTTTAAGGTTTAGTGTTTGAATTAGGGTTTTGGGTCAAAATTATGATTTTGGGTCAGAATTAGGGATTTGGGTTTGAATTAGGTTTTTGGGTCAAAATTGGGGTTGAGGGTTAGAATTAGGTTTTTGAGTAAAAAATAGGGTTTTGGGTCTAAATTAGGGTTTTGGGTCTAAATTAGGGCTTTGGGTTAAAATTAGGGTTCTTGGTCGGGGTTTGGGTCAAAATTAGGGATATAATTAGGGTTTTGTGTCAAATCTAGGGTTTAGGATTAAAATTAGGGTTTAGGATTTGAATTACGGTTTTGGTTTAAACATAGGGTTTTGGGTCAGAATTAGGGTTGTGTGTCAAAATTTGGGCTTTAGGTTATAATTAGGGTTTTGGGTCCAAATTAGGGCTTAGGGTTTGAATTAGGGTTTTGAGTAAAAAATAGGGTTTTGGGTCTAAATTAGGGTTAGAATTAGGGTTTTGTGTCAAAATTATGGCTTTGGGTTAAAATTAAGGTTATCGGTCAAATTTAGTTTTCTGGGTTAAATTTAGGGTTTAGGGTCAAAATTTAGGGTTCTTGGTTAAATTTAGGGTTTAGGGTCAAAATTTGGATTTTGGGTTTGAATTTGGGTTGAGTTAAAAATAGTGTTTTGGGACACAAATAGGGTTAGAATTAGGGTTTCGGGTCTAAATTAGGGTTAGAATTTGGGTTTTGGGTCAAAATTAGGGTTTTGAGTAAAAAATAGGGTTAGAATTAGGGTTTCGGGTCTAAATTAGGGTTAGAATTTGGGTTTTGGGTCAAATTTTGGGTTTTGGGTCAAAATTAGGGTTTAGGGTCAAATTTAGGGTTTAGGGTTAAATTAGGGTTTTGGGTCAAAATTAGGGTTCTGGGTTAAATTTAGGGCTTTGGGTCAAAATTAGGGTTTCGGGTTTTGAGTCAAAAATAGGGTTTTGAGTCTAAAATAGGGCTAGAATTAGGGATTTGGGTTAAAATTAGGGTTTCGTGTCAAAATTAGGGTTCTGGATCAAATTTAGGGTTTAGGGTCAAAAATAGGGTTTAGGGTTTAAATTAGGGTTTTGAGTTTAAATAGGGTTTTGGGTCAAAAATAGTGTTCGACTTAGGGTTTAGGGTTTGAATTAGGGTTTAGGATCAAAATTAGGGTTTAGGGTCAAAATTAGGGTTTAGGGATTGAATTAGGGTTTTGGGTTAAAATTAGGGGTTTGGATCTAAATTAGGGTTTTGGTTTAAAAATAGGGGTTTGCGTCAAAATTAGGGTTTTGGGTCAGAATTAGGGTTTTCGGTCAAGATTAGGGCTTTAGGTCAAAATTTGGGTTTTGGGTCAAAATTAGGGATTTGGGTTTGAATTAGGGTTTTGAGTTAAAAATAGAGTTTTGGGTCAAAAATATGGTTTGAATTGTGATTTGGGTTAAAATTAGGGTTTTGGGTCAAAATTAGGGTTCTAGGTTAAATTTAGGATTTAGGGTCCAAATTTGGGTTGACGGTTTGAATTAGGGTTGAGTTAAAAATAGGGTTTTGGGACAAAAATAGGGCCAGAATTATGGTTTTGGGTCTAAATTAGGGTTTAGGGTTTGAATTAGGGTTTTGGGTTAAAAATAGGGTTTTTGCTTAAAATTAGGGTTCTCGCTCAAATTTAGGGTTTAAGGTCAAAATTTAGGTTTTGGGGTTTGAATTAGTGTTTTGAGTTAAAAATAGGGTTTTGCGATATAAATAGGGTTAGAATTAGGGTTTTGGGTCTAAATTTGGATTAGAATTAGGGTTTTGGGTCCAAATTTGGGTTTTGGGTCAAAATTAAGGTTTCGGATTTTGAATTTAAAAAAGGGTTTTCGGACAAAAATAGGGTTAGAATTAGGGTTTTGAGTCTAAATTAGGTTTAGAATTAGGTTTTGGGTCAAATTTAGGGTTTAGGATCAAAAGTAGGGTTTAGGGTCAAAATTAGGGTTTGAATTAGGGTTTTGGGTTTAAAATAGGTTTTGGGTCTAAATTAGGGTTTTGCGTCACAGTTAGGGTTTTGGATCAGAATTAGGGCTTTGGGTTATAATTAGGGTTTTAGGTCAAAATTTCAGTTTTGGGTCCAAATTAGGGTTTTGGGTAAAAATTAGGGTTTAGGGTTTGAATTAGGGTTTTCAGTTAAGAATAGGGTCTTGGGTCAAAAATAGGGTTAGAATTAGGGATTTGGGTTAAAATTAGAGTTTCGAGTCAAAATTAGGGTTCTGGGTCAAATTTAGGGTTTAGGGTTTGAATTCGGGTTTTGAGTTTGAAATAGGGTTTTGGGTCAAAAATAGGGTTCGAGTTAGGGTTTAGGGTTTGAATTAGGATTTTGGTCAAAATTAGGGATTTGGGTCAGAATTAGGGTTTTGGTTCAAAATTTCGGTTTTGAGTCCAAATTAGGGTTTTGGGTCTAAATTAGGGTTTTGGGTCAAAATTAGGACTTTGGGTTAAAATTAGGGTTCTGGGTCAGGGTTTTAGGTAAAAATAGGGTAAGAATTAGGGTTTCGGGTTAAAATTAGGGTTCTGGGTCAAATTTAGGGTTTAGGGTCAAAATTAGGGTTTAGGGTTTGAATTAGGGTTTTGAGTTTAAAATAGGGTTTTGGGTTTGAAATAGGGTTTTAGATCAGAATTAGGGTTTTGGGTCAATCGGCTTTGGGTTAAAAGTAGGGTTCTGTGTCAAATTTATGGTTCTGGGTTAAATTTTAGGTTTAGGGTCAAAATTTAGGGTTTTGGGTTAAAATTAGGGTTTCGGATCAAAATTAGGGTTCTGGGTTAAATTTTGGGTTTAGGGTTTGAATTAGGGTTTTTAGTTAGAAGTAGGGTTTTGGTACAAAAATAGGGTTAAAATTAGGGTTTTGGGTCGAAATTAGGGTTAGGATTAGGGTTTTGGGTCGAAATTTGGGTTTTTGGTCCAAATTTGGGTTTTGGGTGTATATTAAGGTTTCGGGTTTTGAGTTAAAATTAGGGTTTTGGGACAAAAATAGGGTTAGAATTAGGGTTTTAGGTTAGTGTTTTGGGTCAAAATTAGGGTTTAGGGTTTGAATTAGGGTTTCGAGTTGAAAATTGAGTTAGAATTAGGGTTTTGGGTTAAAATTAGGGTTTTGGGTCAAAATTAGGGTTCTAGTTCAAATTTAGGGTTTAGGGTCAAAATTAGGGTTTAGGGTTTGAATTAGGGTTGAGAGTTTAAAATAGGATTTTGTGTCAAAATTGGGGTTCGAATTAGGGTTTTGGGTCAATAGGCTTTGGGTTAAAATTAGGGTTCTGGGTCAAATTTAGGGTTCTGAGTTAAATTTAGGGTTTAGGGTAAAAATTTAGGTTTCTGGGTTTCGTGTCAAAATTATGGTTCTGCATTAAATTCGGGGTTCAGGGTCAAAATTTGGTGTTGGTTTGAATTAGGGTTTTGAGTTAAAAATAGGGTTTTGGGACAAAAATTGGGTTATATTAGGGTTTTGGGTCTAAATTTGGGTTAGAATTAGGGTTGGGTGAAAATTAGGGTTTTGCGTCTAAATTAGGGTTTTGGGTCAGAATTAGGGTTTTGGGTCAGAATTAGGGATTTGGGTTAAAATTATAGTTTTGGGTCAGAATTAGGGTTTTGGGTTTGAATTAGGGTTTTGAGTAAAAAATAGGGTTTTGGGTCAAAATTAGCGCTTTGGGTTAAAATTTGGGTTCTGGGTCAAATTTTGGGTGTTGTGTTAAATTTAGGGTTTGTTGGTAGTGGCTACAGTCCCAAGAGGGAGGGGGGGGGATTGAGATATTGAAGA
This sequence comes from Sophora flavescens, assembly GCA_030762895.1. Lineage (NCBI taxonomy): Eukaryota > Viridiplantae > Streptophyta > Magnoliopsida > Fabales > Fabaceae > Sophora > Sophora flavescens. The sequence goes on along the minus strand of JAUPTC010000011.1, from coordinate 5,028,745 downwards.
CGTATTCAACAATTTAAAGCAAAATAATGTTTCTTTAATGAAAATTGGTTTTCACTCAATTTTAATTTGCAAGAATTAGGTTATGGAACAAGTGATGATGACAAGAAGAATTATAAGTAGTAACAACAGATTTTAACACAGATTGCGGATAAAAGATTCAAGTTAACAAGTATATGGAGTTTAGGGATAAGAAGAACACGCAAACCGATTTATCCTGGTTCGGCTACCTCCTCTGGTAAGCCTACATCCAGTCCCACACCTCTGTGGTTTTCTTCACTATAATCAGTAATTAAACAATTCTAATTACAGCAACACAAGGATACCCTCCTTGCTTGAAAAATCACCAGAAAGCACACTAGCTTTTCTATATCCAAGGATCCCTTCTATCCTTGTTAAAACCTAAGAGATACCCTCTCTTAGTCACTCTATTTCACGAAAAGAATTGAGTAGAAGTAAGACTCTAAAAGCATGATAATACAAAAATGAAGTTCTAACTATCACACCTTTCTCAGAGATAAAGCACTTTGTTTCACAATCAGTATGAGTTGCATTTATTGTATGTGTTGTTGTTGTGTTGTTGTTGAAAAGTGTTCCTTTGATCCTTCTTTATATAGAATAGAAATTATAGCCGTTGGGATCATTGAAGACAGATTTGGATCTGATTTATCAAAATCTGTTTTCTTGATTCTTGATCTCAAAATGTGATTCTATTTGATCTTTGTAGATATTGCGTCCTTCTTGAGATATAACTGTTTCCATCTGAAAGGATAGCCAAGTCTCTTTGAAGAGTAATTAATCCGTGTTTATTTCAAGAGAAAAATATCCGCGTCCATTTGCCACGTCAGCAGACGGGAGTATTAGCTCAAGGTTATTGAACAGGGTCCAATTGGAAGACGAGCGTGCTAACACAAGGCAATTGGACGAGCTCCAATTTGTAGGCGAGCTTTATATATCATGTAAGTGGATGGAGCTTCTAATTTAGCGTGTATCATTAGTAGACGAGCTCCAAGTTTAATTGTCAGTAGACGAGCTTTCCTTTTTACATCAGTAGACGAGCTCTCCAATTGTTACTATCAGTAGACGCGCGCTCTTGTTACTTTCAGTGGATGCGTGCTTCTTTTACATTAGTGGTCGCGTGCTTCTTTTACATCAGTGGACGCGTGCTCCAAGTGCCACTACAGCAGACGAGATCTTCTGTTTCTTCAGTGGACGTGCTTCATGTGCCACGTCAGCAGACGAGATCTTCTGTTTCTTCAGTGGACGCGCTTCTTGTGCCACGTCAGTAGAGGAGATCTTCCGTTTCTTCAGTGGACGCGCTTCTTGTACCACGTCAGTGGACGACAACTTTTTACTTTGTTGTTCCTTTAGTGGACGCGCTTTCTTTGTTCTTTCAGTGGACGTCAGCTTTTTACTTTGTTGTACTTTAGTGGACGAGCTCTTTAGTTGTTCATTGGACTGCAGCTCTTTACTTTGTTGGACGTCATTCTTGGTTCACTTCATTGGACGAGCGCTTATATTTTCCCTGTTTTGGACGAGCGCTAGTTTTGCTTTGCTGGATGAGTGATCTTGCATGCAACTTAACACGTAATGAGTGCATAGTCAAAAATAAAAAATCTTATGCAAAATACACATTGTTTGTCATACATCAAATCATGAATGAGGGCTTAGTCTTAGAAACTCCCCCTTTTGATTATGACAAACCTTACCATACTTAACCTTTGTTATTAAGAAATCAGAGTGCAACTATTTAGTAAGCATGGTTCTTGAGTTATTTTAGTCCTCCCCCTGTGTCATTGATATCTTTCAAAAGATCAAGTGTTATCACATCATTATCAAAAAAAAAATCATCTTGCATTTATTACAAGTTCAAGGATGTCTTTTCAAAGCAGTTCATACTCAGGTATCAGAGAAGAAAAAAATTTTTACATATTAGAGAATTTTTTTTTACAGCAAATGCATGGTTCATCTTTATGGTTCATATTTCTCCCCCTTTATTAGAGAAATAAAAATTTGCATATCAGAAAATTCATGGTTCATCATTTTTTTATGGACCATATTTCTCAGATGTATGGTTCATCTTTCTAGTTCATCTCAGATGTATGGTTCATCTTTCTCCCCCTTTGTCATTATCAAAAAGAAACTATGGAGAATATTGAAATCAATCTTAAAAAAAAGTCTTGCATTTATTAATAATAAAGCATTTCAGAACATATGCAATACATCAAAACATCCAAAATATCAAAAAAAAAAAAATTACAGACACCTAAGGACGCTTAGCATCTTGCCCATGTCCTTCATAATTTTCAGCAACTTGTGCTGCTTTGCATGCCATCTGTTATTAGTTATTTTGAGGATCAATTATGCCAAGTTCCCTTGCTTAGTTGTATCTATATGTTCAATCACAACATCACCACTTTGAATATGATCCCTAATAAAATGATGCCTAATTTCAATATGCTTGGTTCTTGAGTGCATAATTGGGTTCTTTGTTAGATTTATTGCACTACTGTTATCACATTTTATTGGTATATGATCCAGATAAACACCATAGTCAATTAATTGTTGTTTCATCCATAGGATTTGAGCACAACAACTCCCAGCTGCAACATATTCTGCTTCAGCTGTGGATAAGGCCACACTAGTTTGCTTTTTACTAAACCAAGACACTAGGGAATTTCCTAATAAATGTCATGTGTTAAGTATCTAAAATGTTTGATATGCATTTCCCTAAGTTTTGATGAAAACTAAATATTGGTTAATGATTTAATTAACCTTCATATTGGTTGCTAACCTAACTATTGAGTGTGAAGATTAAGAAATAGAATAAGACGTCCAACAAAGTGAAACAAGCAGACGTCCAACAAAGTGTAACAAGCAGACGTCCAACACTGTAGTGTTTGAAGTGCACGTCCAAAACACAAGAGAAAGAAGAAACCCGCGTCCAATAAAAATATCAGAAGGTCGCGTCCACTAAAAATATCAGAAGGCCGCGTCCACTAAAAGTATCAGAAGGCCGCGTCTACTAAAAACAACAGAAGGCCACGTCTACTCAAAGTATCAGAAAAACCTGTCTAGTGAGGTATCAAAATCATCCGTCCAATGATGTGGTACTTGGAGCACGTCCATCAAAGTATCAGAATAGCGCGTCCATCAAAGTATTAGAAAAGACCGTCCAGTGAGGTATCAGAAAGGTCCGTCCAATGATGTGGCAGATGGAGCTCTTCCATTAAGGAATCAGATTGAGCTCGTCCATTAAGGAATCACTTTGAGCTCGTCCAATAAAGTATCAGCAATTAATGTGTGTCCAATGACATGGCAAATGGTGCTCGTCCATTAAGGTCAGAATGTTTCCGTCCACTAGAGTAACTGAGACTCTCGTCCACTAGAGTAACTGAGACTCTCATCCACCAGAGTAACTGAGACTCTCGTCCACCAGAGTAACTGAGACTGTCGTACAGTAAAGTAACAGAGGCTCTCGTCCACTAAATGTGACAGAAGCTCTTGTCCACTAGAGTAACAGAAGTGCTCGTCCACTAAAGGTGACAGAAGCGCTCGTCCACTAGTCTTTGGACTTGCTGAGTCCTTAATATGGAGCTCGTCTACTAGCCCGAATGAAAACTCAAATGACTAGATAGACGTGATTATTTTCAAGATGGAAGCACTTATCTTATGAACGCAAATTCTCTAAGGATTATCAGAATCTTAGTTCAAGAATCAGAAAGAGACTTGAAGCCTTCTCTCCTACTCAGTTTCACGATTATCAAGAAAAGTCAGAAGCTACTCTCTCAAGCAACCTTGGATAATCAGAACCAAAGACCAGTTAAAGAATGCTTCCAACGTGCTTTATTCCCTAGTACCTCTGGTCCTTACACAAAAAGGGAAGTGTACTCAATAAAGTACAAAAAGCTCTCTACACAACTTTGATATGGTTGTAGCACGATGAATAAAGCCATGATCCTTCATGTTAGAGTACAACCAACGACTCTATTGCATTAATGGATGCCCAGAAAGACTATATTGCATTAATGACTGCCCATAACGACTCTATTGCAATTAATGAAGTTATGCTTGAAGCCAACATCTGAGGAGATGTCTCTAACGGATCCTAAATGCTTGAAGACCATAAATACAGAAGCCATTGAAGATGAAGAACAGAGAGAATACACATTGCATTAAAATGCCATTACTGAGTATTTATTTCTTCATTCTTGTATTCTTTATTCTTCAATCATTTTGAAGTTATTATGCAGACTTTCTCGAGCCTTACATTTAAACCACTCTCTAAGTGTTAGTGAAAGATCTGCCTGTGAGAAATTGTATTTATTACAAACCCAATCTCTCAAACAAACCAGAGTGAGCCTGAAGAGGCTAGGTGTGCAAATAATACTTGTCTTGAGCCTGAAGAGGCTAGGTGAAGAGTCTAGGTGTGCAAATAATACTTGTCTTGAGCCTGAAGAGGCTAGGTGTGCAAATAATACTTGAGTCTGTAACCTTATCAGTTATAGTGGATAAATCTTGGTGCTGCCAAGGACTGGACGTAGCACTTTCATTTGAAGAGTGAACCAGGATAAATCACCGTGTCAATCTCTCTTCCCTTAAACTCTTTAATTGCTTTAGTTTTTCTTGCATCTGTCAAGTGGTGTGTGTGCAATAGTCACCCGTCCATCCTGTATTCTTCCACTCGTCCAAAGCTAGCGTTCTGTTTGCAAAAAGATTTCAGCTTTGCTTAAATTCTGATAAACACAGTTCAACCCCCTTCTCGTGTTTATAGTTGTCTATTTCAGTATGTTCCATTTGTGCTCTTCCTATCTAACTTGCATCCAGCAAAGTCAGAGTCGGAATATCCTATTAATGTGCAAGTGGATCCCTTGGGATACCACAGCCCCATTTCTTTTGTTCCTAAGAGGTACTTCATGATTCTTTTAACTACAGTAAGATGTGATTCTTTAGGATTAGCTTGATACCTTGCACACATACACACACTGAACATTATATCTTGTCTACTTGCAGTGAGATAAAGTAAGGATCCGATAATACCTCTATACTTGGATACATCTATAGATTTACCATGTTCATCTTTGTCCAAGTAGCAGTCTGGACTCATTGGTGTTGCCATTTCCTTTGCGCTTTCGATTCCAAACTTCTTTAGTAGTTCCTTGAAATACTTTGTTTGGCTTATGAAGGTTCCATCTTGGCATTGTTTAATTTGAAGTCCAAGAAAGAAGGTAAGCTCTCCCATCATGGACATTTCAAATTCACTTTGCATTAGTTCACCAAATTCCTTGCATAAAGACTCATTAGTAGCACCAAAAATAATGTCATCAACATATATTTGAGCAAGTAAGATATTGTGTGCTTTTGTTTTAGTAAATAGTGTTGTATCAACTTTTCCTCTTTTAAAGTCTTTCTCTAGGAGAAAATTGCTTAACCTTTCATACCAAGCTCTAGGAGCTTGCTTGAGTCCATAGAGGGCTTTAGTCAGTTTATAGACATGATTTGGGAACTCACTATCAACAAAGACAGGGGGTTGGCTTACATATACTTCCTCTTGTATTATTCCATTTAAAAAGGCACTTTTCACATCCATTTGGTACAGTTTAAAGTTCATTATACAAGCATAGGCTAAGAGCATTCTTATGGCTTCTAATCTAGCTACGGGAGCATATGTTTCATCATAATCAATTCCTTCTTCTTGATTGTATCCCTTAGCTACTAGTCTAGCCTTGTTTCTTATTATTATTCCATTCTCATCCATTTTGTTTCTAAACACCCATTTAGTTCCGATTATTTGGTTACTTTTGGGTTTTGGAACTAAATCCCAAACTTTGTTCCTTTTAAATTGATTTAAATCCTCTTGCATTGTAATCGTCCAATGTTCGTCATTAATAGCATCACCAACACATTTTGGTTCTATTTGAGATACAAAAGTCATGGTATTGCAAATATTCCTTAAAGAGTTTCTAGTAGTTACCCCTTTTGTAATCTCACCAATTATATTGTCTAGGGGATGATTCTTTGAAGCTTGTCACTCCTTAGGAAGATTATCTTGTTGAAGTTCTGCTTGAGGTTCTTTATTGCTTTCTTCATCTTCCTTTTCCTTGTTGCTCTTTCCTTCACCAGATATCACTTCATCCTCAAGAGCTTCTGCATCATCAAAAATGTCCTTTCCCAACCTTTTGGGGTTAGTCTCATCAAATGTTATGTGAACAAATTCCTCTATTGATAAAGTACGCTTATTAAACACTCTATATGCTTTGCTAGTTAATGAATAACCTAGGAAAATACCCTCATCAGCTTTGGGATCAAATTTCCCATGATTATCCTTGCCATTATTTAGTACAAAACATTTACAGTCAAAGACATGAAAATGAGAAATGTTAGGTTTTCTTCCCTTGTAAAGTTCATATGGAGTTTTCTTCAGAATTGGCCTTATTAGAACTCTATTTAAAACATAACATGCAGTACTCACAGCATCAGCCAAGAAATACTTTGGTAAATTAGAGTCACTTAATATGGTTCTAGCAATTTCTTCAAGTGACCTATTTTTCCTCTCAACTACTCCATTTTGTTGTGGAGTTCTAGGTGCAGAAAAATTGTGTTTTATACCATGTTCATCACAAAAGTTAGCAAACTCCTCATTTTGGAATTCTCCTCCATGGTCACTCCTAATTGAAACAATTTTCACGTCTTTCTCATTTTGAGCAACCTTAGCCATTTTCTTAAAAGCTTTAAAGGCTTCATTCTTTTGTGCTAATAAAAAGGTCCAAGTGAATCTAGAGAAGTCATCAACAATTACAAGAGCATAGAGATTTCCACCAAAGCTTTTTGTCCTAGAAGGTCCAAAAAGGTCCATGAACAGTAATTGTAAGGGTCTACTAGTAGAAACAGTGTTTTTAGCCTTAAATGAGGTTTTCACTTGTTTACCCTTTTGGCATGCATCACATAGGCCTTCTTTAACAAACTTTTTATTTGGTAAACCGATTACAAGTTCTTTGGACTGCAGCTCTTTACTTTGTTGGACGTCATTCTTGGTTCACTTCATTGGACAAGCGCTTCTATTTTCCCTGTTTTGGACGAGCGCTAGTTTTGCTTTGCTGGACGAGTGATCTTGCATGCAACTTAACACGTAATGAGTGCATAGTCAAAAATAAAAAATCTTATGCAAAATACACTTTGTTTGTCATACATCAAAACATGAATGAGGGCTTAGTCTTACAGGGTTTAGGGTCAAAATTTAGGTTTTTGGGTTTGAATTAGCGTTTTGAGTTAAAAATAGGGTTTTGGGACAAAAATAGGGTTAGAATTAGGGTTTGGGGTCAAAATTAAGGTTTCGGATTTTGAGTTAAAAAAGGGGTTTTGGGACAAAAACAGGGTTAGAATTAGGGTTTTGGGACAAAAATAGGGTTAGAATTAGGTTTGAGGGTTTGAATTAGGGTTTTGCGTTAAACATAGGGTTTTGGGTCTAAATTAGGGTTTTGGGTCAAAATTAAGGTTCTCGGTCAAAAGTAGGGCTTTGGATCAAAATTAAGGTTTAGGGTTTGAATTAGGGTTTTGAGTTAAAAATAGGGTTACAATTAGGGATTTGGGTTAAAATTAGGGTTTCGGGTCAAAATTAGGGTTCTGGGTCAAATTTAGGGTTTAGGGTTTGAAATAGGGTTTCGATTTTAAAATAGGGTTTTGGGTGAAAAATAGGGTTCGAGTTAGGGTTTAGGGTTTGAATTAGTGTTTTGGGTCTCAATTAGGATTTTGGGTCAAAATTGGGGTTGAGGGTTTGGATTAGGGTTTTGAGTAAAAAATAGGGTTTTGGGTCAAAATTAGGGTTTTGGGTCAAAATTAGGGCTTTGATTTAAAATTAGGGTTCTGGGTTAGGGGTTTGGGTCTAAATTAGGGTTTTGGGTCAAATCTAGGGTTTATGATCAAAATTAGGGCTTTGGTTTAAAATTAGGGTTCTGGGTCAGGGGTTTGGGTCTAAATTAGGGTTTAGGGATTGAATTAGGGTTTTGGTTTAAAAATAGGGTTTTGGATCTAAATTAGGGTTTTGGGTAAGAATTAGGGTTTTGGGTCAAAATTAGGGCTTTGGGTTATAATTATGGTTTTGTGTCTAAATTTGGTTTTTGGGTCTAAATTAGGGTTTTGGGTCTAAATTAGGGTTTTGGGTTTGAATTAGGGTTTTGAGTAAAAAATAGGGTTTTGGGTCTAAATTAGGGTAAGAATTAGGGTTTTGTGTCAAAACTATGGCATTGGGTTAAAATTAAGGTTCTAGGTCAAATTTAGGTTTCTGGGTTAAATTTAGGGTTTAGGGTCAAAATTTCGGGTTTTGCGTTAAAATTAGGGTTCTGACTTAAATTTAGGGTTTAGGGTCAAAATTTGGGTTTAGGGTTTGAATTAGGGTTTTCAGTTAAAAATAGAGTTAGAATTAGGGTTTTGGGTTAAAATTAAGGTTTCGGGTCAAAGTTAGGGTTCATGTTCAATTTTAGGGTTTTGGGGGCAAATTAGGGTTTAGGGTTTGAATTAGAGTTTTAAGTTTAAAATAGGATTTTGGGTCAAAATTAGGGTTCGAATTAGGGATTTGGGTCAATAGGCTTTGGGTTAAAATTAGGGTTATGGGTCAAATTTAGGGTTCTTAGTTAAATTTATTGTTTAGGGTAAAAATTTAGGTTTCTGGGTTTCGTGTCAAAATTAGGTTTCCGGGTTAAATTTAGGGTTCAGGGTCAAATTTTGGTTTGGGTTTGAATTAGGGTTTTGAGTTAAAATAGGGTTTGGGGACAAAAATAGGGCTATATTAGGGTTTTGGGACTAAATTTGGGTTAGAATCAGTGTTTTAGGTCAAAATTAGGGTTTTGCGTCTAAATTAGGGTTTTGGTTCAAAATTTCGGTTTTGGGTCAAAATTAGGGTTCACGGTTTGAATTAGGGTTTTGAGTAAAAAATAGGGGTTTGGGTCTAAATTAGGGTTAGAATTAGGGGTTTGGGTCAAAATTAGGGCTTTGGGTTAAAATTAGGGTTTTGGGTCAAATTTAGGGTTCTGTGTTAAATTTAGGGTTTAGGGTCAAAATTTAGGTTTTTGGGTTTGAATTAGGGTTTTGAGTTAAAAATTGGGTTTTGGGACAAAAATAGGGTTAGAATTAGGGTTTGGGGTCAACTTAAAGGTTTCGGGTTTTGAGTTAAAAAATGGTTTTGGGACAAAAACAGGGTTAGAATTAGGGTTTTGGGACAAAAACAGGGTTAGAATTAGGTTTGAGGGTTTGAATTAGGGTTTTGCGTTAAAAATATGGTTTTGGGTCTAAATTAGGGTTTTGGGGTCAGAATTAGGGTTTTCGGTCAAAATTAGGGCTTTGGGTCAAAATTAGGGTTTAGGGTTTGAATTAGGGTTTTGAGTTAAAAATAGGGTTAGAATTAGGGATTTGGGTTAAAATTAGGGTTTCGGGTCAAAATTAGGGTCTGGGTCAAATTTAGGGTTTAGGGTTTGAATTAGGGTTTCGAGTTTAAAATAGGGTTTTGGGTCAAAAATAGGGTTCGAGTTAGGGTTTAGGGTTTGAATTAGGGTTTTGGGTCAAAATTAGGGTTTTGGATCTAAATTAGGATTTTGGGTCAGAATTAGGGTGTTGGGTCAAAAATAGTGATTTGGGTTAAAATTAGGGTTTTGGGTCAAAATTTCGGTTTTGGGTCCAAATTAGGGTTTTGGGTCAAAATTGGGGTTGAGGGTTTGAATTAGGGTTTTGAGTAAAAAATAGGGTTTTGGGTCTAAATTAGGGTTTTGGGTGAAAATTAGGGCTTTGGGCTAAAATTAGGGTTCTTGGTCAGGGTTTTGGGCCTAAATTAGGGTTTTGGGTCAAATCTAGGGTTTATGATCAAAATTAGGGTTTAGGGTTTGAATTAGGGTTTTGGTTTAAAAATAGGGTTTTGGGTCTAAATTAGGGTTCTGGGTCAGAATTTGGGTTTTTTGTCAAAATTAGGGCTTTGGGTTATAATTATGGTTGTGTGTCTAAATTTGGGTTTTGGGTCCAAATTAGGGTTTTGGGTCAAAATTAGGGTTTGGAGTTTGAATTAGGGTTTTGAGTTAAAAATAGGGTTTTGGGTCTAAATTAGGGTTTTGTGTAAAAATTATGGCTTTGGGTTAAAATTAGGGTTTTGGGTCTAAATTAGGGTTAGAATTAGGGTTTTGGGTCTAAATTAGGGTTAGAATTAGGGTTTTAGGTCAAAATTTGGGTTTTGGGTCCAAATTTGGGTTTTGGGTCAAAATTAAGGTTTTGGGATTGAATTAAAAAAAGGGTTTCGGGACAAAATAGGGTTAGAATTAGGGTTTTGGATCTAAATTAGGGTTAGAATTAGGTTTTCGGTCAAATTTAGGGTTTAGGATCAAAATTAGGGTTTAGGGTTAGAATTAGGGTTTAGGTTTTGGGGTCATAATTAGGGTTTTGGGTCAGAATTAGGGTTTTCAGTCAAAATTAGGGCTTTGGGTCAAAATTAGGGTTTAGGGTTTGAATTAGGGTTTTCACTTAAAAATAGGGTTTTGGGTCAAAAATAGGGTCGGAATTAGTTAGAGGATCGATTTCTCTGCCTTTCCTACTTGTTCGATCCTGGAAATTAACTTGCACAGTTTATCCAATTTCAAGAAACTGAGTTTTGTAATTTATCCCCTAATTCCTCATGTGGAAAAATCTTTGTCTAAATTACTAATTCAATTCCTTGAGTATTATATAATTAACAGAAGCATTAGGAATGATTACAACTCAAAAATGTTAATTTGATTGTGTTCTTATTCCTAAGTAACACGCGCAAATCGTTCATTCACAAATAGCGATTATGAACTTGAATTTCCCAATTGCAAATTCATATAGTAGATAAACATGCAAACAGTGAATAAACTCTTGAAATTAAACAAAGCAGAACAAGTAATTATCGAGAATCAAAACAAGTTATCTAGGCAGTTCCATCTACCTCTAACAAAAGAAAATTAGCTAGACATAATAGAAATAGAAAAAAACTCCGGAAGAAGATGAAACCAAGGTAGTCATCATGATTCTCTACTCGTCAGCTTCAACTCTTTTGATTGCTCCCTTTTCTCCCCCTCAAAACTGTATAGTTCTCTCTCGATTTTTTTTCCTGTGTGGCTACTGTGTCTGCCCCTCGTTCTCTTTTCCTCCCGACACTATGTCTATATATAGATGCAAGCCTCCAAATCTTCAATTTGCATGGGCCCCTGCCAATTCTTGTATCACATTGCTGCACTTATTGCAAATTGTAATTCATTATTTGATTTAATTTGGATGAAAACTAAATCTCCTAAATTTTTCATCATGGCCCACATCAATTAATGGCAATTGCAATTCTTCATATCAATTATCATCAATTTAATGACTTGGAGACCCACTTGTGAGACACCCCAATGTCTCATAAAAAAAACCTAAGTTTACTAAAACTTAATCGTGATATTAGCGTTAATAATATAAAATAGAAAACCATAAATATTTAAACTTTAAACATAAAGAATGGAAACATAGCCATCACACATAGATATACATACACATAAAAGTACAAGGTACTATATAGGGTACCACATCAGAGTAGGGTCCCAAAAGTACAAACCGACAAAATAACTGAAGATACAACAACCCGCAAAAAGACGCACCGACCATAGACTTTATACTAAACTACTCGGGTCCATTGCTCGTCCTCCAGCATCTGGCTCACAAGGAGTTCCATCTAGCTCCTCTGTAACTGACTCCTCCGCAGGGTCTTCTCATATTAATAATATAAATAAAACATATACAAAAAGAAATAGGGAGATAAGAAACATGCTATCATCATAAGTGGGAAAGGTTACATAACATATATACAGTAATGACACACAGACATGCATCACTAAATAAACACAGATAAGTATGACATTCATCCTCGAAGTACATTATATTCCTCTACCCTTCGCCCTCATGCAACTGATCATGTATACTGACGTGGCCACCACCTAATCCTGTCACACATCCCTCATCTGATTTGGGATATAAGTCAATCGTCCGAGCCCATGAACATCGGTGCACGCCCTAGTTTCTGGTAGGGTGTCCATTCATCTAATGAAACTATGTCCCCACCCCGGTGGAGAATAGTCGCACAGCTCAGCAAGGACTATGAAAGTATCATGGTAGTCTTCCTCGAGCCTCACCGCCCACAGGGCACTCACCCGTAACTCTGCTATCACGGTAGTCTTCCTCGAACCTCATCGTCCGCAGGGCACTCACCAGTGACTCCGGTATCCGTAATCGGATACTATGACCTCATGTGTTCCACCCACACGGCTGTGATCAATACCATGCATCTTTATGAATCATACTAACTCATATCGGGTCATAACCTAGTGCCTCAACCTTCCATCATCATCTCATATAATATCTCAAGTCTCAGCGTGTCATCAACCTCATCATCCGTCAAACATTAATAAATTAAATAGGTTAGGTACTACTAAGTTACATATAATACTCTCCCCCAACATGCATCACTTTAAGTATCATATATCATCACCTAGGTGCCAACTAAGCATATCATTGCGGATAAAACATTATTATCACTCAAGACATGTTATCAACTATAATCAAAATAAAATAATAATAATAACATCATAATAATAATAAAATAATAATCACATAATAATAATAATAATAACAATAATAATAATAATAATAATAATAATAGTAATAATAATAATAATAAATAATAAATAATAAAAATAATAATAGTAATATTATTATTATTATTATAATAAAATAATAACATATTTAAATAAATATAATTACTATAATTAACATATTAATCCAAATAGCACACAACAAGCAGCTTAAATATGATAAAATCAGACAGCCTCAAATATCATAAAATTAACCTAACGGTGATAAACCTACAACCTCCATATCATCATTGTTACCACTAATTGGTCACTAATGTGATATTGACATTGTCAATTATTCGCCCACTAGTAGGGTTTAGGTCGCCCTACGCCATTAATGTAAAATATGCTACTTAGCCATTTCCGACAATAGGAGGCTTCTTTCTCCCACCTGAAGTGTCGTAGACTAGCTTTAGAGCAACGAAATGGACCCACTCCAATCTCCTCAAATCTGCCACGTGAGGTTCTCCTACCTCCGGGGCTCCAAAAATTCACCTGAACAAATATTCATGAAGCGCTTGTTATGGGTAACCCAAATATGAAGACGGAACTGAAAACCGATAAACGGATTGAAAGATAACCTCAATACCGTCACTGACGGCATTTCGGTATAAAAAGGATATAGGCTTACCTTAGCCTAATCAAGAAAAGAAAGATAGGATGATGAAGTAGACATCGTGAGGATCACAATGGTATAGTCGGTTTCTCGATAGGACGAACGGATCACTCGGAATCGGCTCCGGAATTTTCTCTCTCACGACCTCTCTCTATTTCTCGCTCTCTCTATCTTTCTCGTTCTCTCTCTCAATTTTCTCACGCCTATCTCCTCTGATTATGTCTTTCTTTTTTTATTTTACATGCAAAATTAATTAACATTACTTAATATACCAACTCTTTCCACATGAAGTTAAAGCACTCACCAACCATTAAGACTTTAGGTGCATGAATTTATGGGGAGAAGGTAGCAGTTGCACTCTTCTCATCACGTAAGGTTTTTTTATTTATTTATTATTTATTACTTGTAACTAATGCATAGTTAGGTATAGTTAATTGTGATTAGTACAAATTAATTATGAGTAAAACTTGAGTAAATTGATTATAACTATCTAGTTATGATTAAGATCTATATCTATGGCTAATTATCTTTTCATTTTGTTAATGATAAACCACCTTAATTAAGGATTTAATTTAACGTGCTTGCTTGAGGTGCTTTCCTAATGAAAATTTTGAGTTGCTTAAATTTTGTTCTAAACTTGCATATAAGTTTGGATTCTTAATTAATTTTGATTTATCTATCCCTCATTCTCATCTAGTTTAGATATCTATTTTTTTTTTATTCCCGAAAGATAGGATGTTACATTACTACCCCCTTAAAAGAAATTTCGTCCTCGGAATTTACGTACCTCAGAAAAGATGTGGATATTGTTGTTGTATATCTGCCTCACATTCCCAAGTAGCATCTCTGGTAATATCATCCCATATAACCTTAACCAAAGGAATCTGTCTACCGCGAAGCTCCTTAATCCTTCTATCTGCGATCCTAACCGGTAAAGCCTCATACTCTAGATTCTCTCGGAGTTGTATGGACTCAGGCTCAAGCACATTAGAATGATCAGGATACTATTTTCTCAACTGGGATACGTGAAAGACGTCATGAAGATTAGAAAGGTTAGGTGGTAAGGCAATATGGTAGGCTACTGGACCAATCCGTCGAAGAATCTGGAAAGGTCCAATGAATCTAGGAGTAAGCTTTCTAGACATGATAGCTCTGCCAATTCCAGTCTTCGGAGTGACTCTCAAAAACACGTGATCACCTTCCTGGAACTCTAAGGGTCTTCTCCTCTTGTTACTGTAGCTTCTTTGCCCATCCTGTGCTTCCTTCATCTTTTCCCTTATCTTTCTAACATGTTCCGTCGTCTGTTACACCACATCTGGGCCCAATACCTGACATTCACCAGTCTCATACCAACATAATGTGGTCCTACACTTCCTGCCATACAAAGCCTCATATGGTGCCATCCCGATACTGCTATGGAAACTGTTACTATATGTAAACTCAATCAACGGAAAAAACTCATCCCAATTGCCAATGTGCTCTAAAACACAAGCCCTCAAAAGGTCCTCCTATGATTGAATCGTTCTCTCTGATTGTCCATCAGTCTGGGGGTGATAAGCAGAACTCATCCTCAACTTTGTCCCCAAAGCACTATGCAACTGTCTCCAAAATCTAGATGTGAATCTAGGATCTCGGTCGGAGACAATGCTCGCCGGTACGCCATGTAACCTAACAACTTCCTTGATATAGATCTGGGTCAACTTATCCAAGCTATAACTCTCACTAATAGGTAATAAGTGAGCACACTTCGTTAACCTATCGATGATAACCCAAATCGCATCATGCCTCTTAGGAGTTCGTGGTAATCCAACCACAAAATCCATAGCAATGCTATCCCACTTCCATTCTGGGATATCTAAAGACTGTAGCAAACTAGCAGGCTTTTGATGCTCTATCTTAGCTTTCTGACAAACCAAACAAGACAAAACATATTCTGCCACTTCCTTCTGCATCCTCGGCCAACAAAACATTTTCTTTAAATCCTGATACATCTTGGTGGCTCCGGGGTGAAAACTCAACTTACTCTTATGTGCCTCTTCCAAAATCATCTTCCTAAACTCTAAGTCCTCTGGCACACATATCCTATCCCTAAATCTCAACACACCATCTGGACCTCTACTAAACTCTGAAATATTACCCACATCTATGCCTTTACTCACCTCTTGCAGGTATTGATCCTGAACCTGTTTATCCTTAATATCTCTCAGAAACTCACTATTAATAGTGATCATACCTAAGCATATTCTATCCTCACACAACTCCATCCCTAGATTCATATATCTAAACTGTTCAATCAACTCCATTTCCTTTACCATCATCGCCGACACATGTAAAGATTTCCTACTCATAGCATCCGCTACAACATTAAACTTCAAAATCTTATGATCACTATACATATTAAACTTATCTCCATAAAGATAGTGTCGTCATATCTTTAATGTGAACACTATAGCTTCCAACTCCAGATCATGGGTCGGATAATTCCTCTCATGAACTCTCAACTGCCGGGAAGCATAAGCCACAACTCTTCCCTCTTGCATCAAGACACAACCCAATCCTTGGTATGACGCATCACAATATACGTCAAACTGTCCTAAAGGATCTGGCAAAGTTAGCACGGGTGATGTGGTTAACTTTTCCTTCATATTCTGAAAACTCTCCTCACATTTCTCCGTCCAAACAAACGCCGTACCTTTTCTCCTTAACTGCATCATGGGCAACGTAATCTTCAAAAAACCCTCGATGAACCTCCGATAATATCCAGCCAATCCCAAGAAACTCCTCACTTCACTAACTGACTTAGGTCGCTCCCACTTAAGTACTGCCTCTACTTTGGCAGGATCTACTGCTATGCCTTCCTTGTTAATCACATGACCTAAAAATTGAACCTCCTCCAACCAAAACTCGCACTTAGAAAGCTTGGCATACAACTTTCTATCCTTCAACACCTGTAACACTATTCTCAAATGTTCCTCGTGATCTTCCCGTGTACGGGAATAAATAAGGATATCATCTATAAACACCACCACAAACTTATCAAGGAACGATCTAAAGATCCTGTTCATATAATCCATAAACACTGCTGGAGCATTAGTCACACCAAAAGGCATAACTAAATACTCATAGTGTCCATACCTCGTCCTGAAAGCTGTCTTGGGTATATCCTCCTTCTTCACTCTAATCTGATGATACCTAGACCTCAGATCAATCTTGGAAAATACCGAAGCTTCCTTTAATTGATCCATCAGATCATCTATCCTCGGCAATGGATACTTATTCTTGATTGTCACTTTATTCAGCTGCCTGTAATCTGTGCACAACCTAGCACTTCCATCCTTCTTCTTTACAAACATCACCGGAGCTCCCCACGGTGAAACACTAGGTCTGGTGAATTCCTTTTTCAACATATCATCCAATTGTTTCTTTAACTCAGCTAACTCCACGGGTGACATCCGATAGGGTGCTATAGATATAGGTCCTGTTCCTGGTATGAGATCTATAGTGAACTCCATTTCCCTCTCTGGTGGCAAACCCGGAACATCGGGAGGGAAAACCTCAGGAAATTCTCTCACGATAGGCATAGAATCTATACTCGGAGTCTCCTTAGCTTCCACTGAGAAAAGCATCACGTATAGACGAGAATCATCACTCCTCATAGGTACTCCTTCATTGGCAGATACTATGCTAGAAGGATCTAGAAATGACAAGGTCTTGCAAGAACAATCTAACACTACATGGTTAGCCGAAAGCCAGTCCATGCCATGGATAACATCTATCTGTTCAATAGGCAAACAGACAAGTCCACAAGGAATGTCCTATTCTCAACAACTATAGAACACTGTAAACAAACAGACATGGTAGTCAAGGATTCATTGGTCGGGGTAGATACTGTAAGGGTATAAGGTAACTGAGAAACAGGTAAATACAAATGATCCAAACACTCATGTGAAATAAATGAATGTGTAGCACCTGAGTCAAACAACACAGACGAGAGTCTACCAGATATCAAACACATACCCTGGATAAGATCTACAGATTGAGAGGATTCAGCTCCCCTCACGGTAAACACTCTCCCTGTGGCCTGAGGTCTGGCCATCTGATGTCCTGCTGTTGGAACTCCTCTCCCAGCTCCACCTCTCTGTCTGGATCCTCTACCAGCAGCTACCGGCTGCTGCATAGCCCGTTGTCTACAATCTCGAGCCATATGACCTTGTTTACCACATATGAAACAACTAACTCTCTCTACAATCCCTCATGTAATGCGGTCCTCCACATCTGAAACAGACTGGGCCTCTCTGCTGCTGGCCTCCTCCACCAACCGGTGCTGCAGAAACCGGTACTGGTGCAGATGTTCGAACACTCTGCACTGGTCTAGTATAGGGTCCCCGTCTCCACTGGGAACCACTGCGTGCCCTCCTCTGAAAACCTGATCTGATAGGGCCCCCACTCCTCTGCTGTCTCTGCTCAGCAGCCTGCCTCTGATCTATGCCCTCTATGGCACTACATCTCTCAACTAGCTCTGAGAAACTCTGTATATCAAGCGTCACTATAGCTCTCTGTAGCTCATGCCTCAAGCCCTCCTCGAACCTCCGGCACATCCAATCCTCGTCCGGAAACCTCTGATAGAACTCAGAAAAGTATATCAAGGCCTCAAATATGGCCGCATAGTCACCTACAGATATGTCCCCCTGTCGGAGACTCATGAACTCCCTCTCCTTCTCGCGTCTGACCAACCGCGGAAAGTATTTCTCGAAGAAACAGTCTCTGAACAGCTCCCAGCTAATCAACCTGCCCTCTGCATCAAGCAACCTTCTCTTGCCTCTCCACCATGACTCTGCTCCTCCCGTCAGCATGAAAGCAGCATAAGTCACCTTCCTATCATCTCTTCATCTCATGGTATCAAAGATCTTATCCAACTCCTGTATCCACCACTAAGCTCGCTATGGATCATAATCCCCTCTGAATTGGGGTGGCTTCCCTTTTAGGAAGGTAGCCAACCCTGCATCCTCTGCCTCGACAGCTCTCCTCATGTCCTGCTGCTCCTGTAACTCTATCTCTCCGCATCCTCTGAGCATTCTGCTGCGCCTGCTGTAACAGAACGGATGCTAACTCCCGGATGATCTGGAGAGTCTCAGATGACTCCCCTCCACCTCCAGCTCCTACCTCAGGATGATGCTCATCCTCAATACGCACTCTAGGGTCTCCCTCTATAGTTGTACCACCACCACGTCTGGCACGTCCTCGTCCTCTGCCTCGAGCCATGACCCTATTAAAAGAAATC
Organism: Sophora flavescens; assembly: GCA_030762895.1. NCBI lineage: Eukaryota > Viridiplantae > Streptophyta > Magnoliopsida > Fabales > Fabaceae > Sophora > Sophora flavescens. The sequence goes on along the minus strand of JAUPTC010000011.1, from coordinate 5,010,189 downwards.
ATTAGCCCACATCAATATGACATATAATACTACATAAAATTGGAATATAAATACTATATGTCATAGAAATGTCGCATTCAGACTCACTACCCAAGTTCTAAGCATAATTGTTATCCGATGTGGATTCAACTAAAATGGCCAGTACAACTTAACCTCACAGTCTGAATAGAATCAAACTTCTCTGATACCAACAAATGAGACACCGCAATGTCTCAGGAAAAAAAACCTAAGTTTACTAAAACTTAATCGTGATATTAGCGTTAATAATATAAAATAGAAAACCATAAATATTTAAATTTTAAACATAAAGAATGGAAACATAGCCATCACACATAGATATACATACACATAAAAGTACAAGGTACTATATAGGGTACCACATCATAGTAGGGTCCCAAAAGTACAAACCGACAAAATAACTGAAGATACAACAACCCGCAAAAAGACTCACTGACCATAGACTCTATACTCAACTACTCGGGTCCATTGCTCGTCCTCCAACATCTGGCTCACAAGGATTTCCATCTAGCTCCTCAGTAAATGACTCCTCCGTAGGGTCTTCTCATATTAATAATATAAATAAAACATATACAAAAAGAAATAGGGAGATAAGAAACATGATATCATCATAAGTGGGAAAGGTTACGTAACATATATACAGTAATGACACACAGACATGCATCACCAAATAAACACAGATAAGTATGACATTCATCCTCGAAGTACATTATATTCCTCTACCCTTCGCCCTCATGCAACTGATCATGTATACTGACGTGGCCACCACCTAATCCTGTCATACATCCCTCATCTGATTAGGGATATAAGTCAATCGTCCGAGCCCATGAACATCGGTGCACGCCCTAGTTTCTGGTAGGGTGTCCATTCATCTAATGAAACTATGTCCCCACCCCGGTGGAGAATAGTCGCACTGCTCAGCAAGGACTATGAAAGTATCATGGTAGTCTTCCTCGAGCCTCACCGCCCGCAGGACACTCACCCGTAACTCTGCTATCACGGTAGTCTTCCTCGAACCTCATCGTCCGCAGGGCATTCACCCGTGACTCCGGTATTCGTAATCGGATACTATGACCTCGTGTGTTCCACCCACACGGCTGTCATTAATACCATGCATCTTTATGAATCCTACTAACTTATATCGGGTCATAACCTAATGCCTCAACCTTCCATCATCATCTCATATAATATCTCAAGTCTCAGCGTGTCATCAACCTTATCATCCGTAAAATATTAATAAATTAATTAGGTTAGGTACTACTAACTCACATATAATACTCTCCCCCAACATGCATCACTTTAAGTATCATATATCATCACCTAGGTGCCAACTAAGCATATCATTGCGGATAAAACATTATTATCACTCAAGACATGTTATCAACTATAATCAAAATAAAATAATAATAATAACATCATAATAATAATAAAATAATAATCACATAATAATAATAATAATAATAACAACAACAACAACAATAATAATAATAATAATAAATAATAATAATAATAATAATAATAGTAATAAAAATAATAAATAATAACAATAATAATAGTAATAATAATAATTATTATTATTATTATTATTATTCTTATAATAATAAAATAATAACATATTCAAATAAATATAATTACTATAATTAACATATTAATCCAAACAGCACACAACAAGCAGCTTAAATATGATAAAATCAGACAGTCTCAAATATCATAAAATTAACCTAACGGCGATAAACCTACAACCTCCATATCATCATTGTTACCACTAATTGGTCACTAATGTGATATTGACATTGTCAATTATTCGCCCACTAGTAGGGTTTAGGTCGCCCTACGCCATTAATGTAAAATATGCTACTTAGCCATTTCCGACAATAGGAGGCTTCTTTCTCCAACCTGAAGTGTCTTAGACTAGCTTTAGAGCAACGAAATGGACCCACTCCAATCTCCTCAAATCTGCCACGTGAGGTTCTCCTACCTCCGAGGCTCCAAAAATTCACCCGAACACATATTCATGAAGCACTTGTTATGGGTAACCCAAATATGAAGACGGAACTGAAACCCGATAAACGGATTGAAAGATAACCTCAATACTGTCACCGACTGCATTTCGGTATAAAAAGGATATAGGCTTACCTTAGCCTAATCAAGAAAAGAAAGATAGGATGATGAAGTAGACATCGTGAGAATCACAATGGTATAGTCGGTTTCTCGATAGGATGAACGGATCACTCGGAATCTTCTCCAGAATTTTCTCTCTCACGACCTCTCTCTATTTCTCGCTCTCTCTATCTTTCTCGTTCTCTCTCTCTCTCTCAATTTTCTCACGCCTATCTCCTCTGATTATGTCTTTCTTTCTTATTTTACATGCAAAATTAATTAACATTACTTAATATACCAACTCCTTCCACACGAAGTTAAAGAACTCACCAAACATTAAGACTTTGGGTGCATGAATTTATGGGGAGAAGGTAGCAGCTGCACTCTTCTCATCACGTAAGGTTTCTTTTCTTTTTTGTTTATTATTTATTACTTGTAACTAAAGCATAGTTAGGTATAGTTAATTACGATTAGTACAAATTAATTATGAGTAAAACTTGAGTAAATTGATTATAACTATCTAGTTATGATTAAGATCTATATCTATGGCTAATTATCTTTTCATTTTGTTAATGATAAACCACCTTAATTAATGATTTAATTTGACGTGCTTGCTTGAGGTGCTTTCCTAATGAAAATTTTGAGTTGCTTAAATTTTGTTCTAAACCTGCATATAAGTTTGGATTCTTAATTAATTTTGATTTATCTATCCCTCATTCTCATCTAGTTTAGATATCTATTTTTTTTTATTCCCGAACGATAGGATGTTACAACTTGCTCCATATTACAATATCAATTTGCCCAATTCTCATGCTGCTGTCACTTTTCTATTTTCTTTTTGCAATTTTCGTTAGAAGCCAAATCTATCAATCTCTTCAATTTTCCATTTAATCTTTATTATTTCCTACAAATGTAAACAAGTAAAAATACTATTAGATTAACTCTAAAAACATGAAATTAAACTAAAATATTCAAAATATTCTTAAAAACTAAATTAGCTAAACTTATGGACAAAACTCAATCAATCGACACAATTGGGAGCAAAAATCCATTTAATAAGCACACAAAAATCACATAATATAGAAAATTTTCAAACATCAATATCATTTCTTGGCTGTTTTGGACCTGAAATCATCATACTTAACATAATGTATTTACGCTTCATGCACAACCAAGGAGACATGTTGTAAATTACCAGGAGAACAGGCCATGAACTATGAATACTACTTAAGTTTCCATATGGATTGATTCCATCGGTAGCAAGTCCAAGCCTGAGGTTTCTGGGCTCATTGCAAAACTCCGAAAACCAACTATCAATTCTCTTCCATTGCAAAGAATCAGCTGGATGACAAAGCTGTCCATCACATTTCCTCTCATCTGCATGCCATCTAATATTCTTTGCTTCCTTTTCAGTAGCAAACAATCGCTTGAACCGCAAAATTACTGGAAGATACCATAACACCTTCGCAGGAGGACCCTTGGTGACCGCATCACAACTAGAATCACCATCCTTCACTTTGTAGCGTGATACCCCACACCTAGGGCACTCGTGCATCTCTTTAAACTCTTTCCTGTACAATATGCAATCATTGGGGCAAGCGTGTATTTTCCTATACTCCATACCCATCGGACACAATATCTTCTTCGCTTCATAGTTTCGGGACGGTAATGTGTTACCTTCTGGAATCATGTCTTTCAACAACTCAAGCAATTCGGTAAAGATTTTATCACTCCACCCATTTCTCGCCTTCACATTGAACAATCTTAACACAGCTGACAACCGTGTGAAATTATTGTACCCCGGATACAAAGCCACTTCCGCATCACTGCACAAAGTATCATACACATGTACTCACCAAAAACACTCTTGCCCAACATCACGGATCATGTCCTCTAGTCCATCGTCCATATCTACGTCATCAACTTCCTCTCTATGCGACACCCTCGGCCTGTCTAACGATTCACCAATGACATATCCATATTGTATAACTCTTGCAAATCCCCTCACAAATAAATGCTCCCGTATCTTCTCAGTTTCTAGTCGTCTCTCATTCAAACAGTTAACACAAGGACAATAAAACCTTCCGTTACCACTATTAGGTGCATTTGTTTTTGCAAATTGTAGAAATCTTCTACTCCATTCTTATACTCATCACTTGTCCGTATAGCATTCATCCAACCGTGATCCATGACTAAAACCAATAACTTCGTACTTAGTCCACGATCTTCATCAACTACTTCTTATGACAGGGTATGGCCCTATCCCATTCGAGAAGAAACTTTTTCAACATTCGGTTAATAGTTAGTCCTTAATTCTCATGATCATACTCGACTAAATTTCAGCAGCATTTCCCTTCGATCTCCGACGTACACGACTTGAATGCCATGACATCCACCACGATAAAGTATGCACCCGGAGAACGAAAGGAAATGTATCAATCCGAACTTTCATCAAGTATATAACATGAAAATCAATGAATAACTATTTTAACTGAATGCAGAATTTTTTTTTCTCAAACTATCCAACTTTGGACAATTCAAGATCCAATAACTGCAAAATTCTCCCATTATATCATTATCCAGCATCCTCAATTATTAGAAGACATTTTAAAATTATATTGATAACTTTCAAAGACAACTCCTTTTTAAATTATAGCATACTCGATCAAAAGTAAAATCTTAAAGATAAAACATATCCCCAGCAGGAATCCAACTTAACAAATATCCTCCATGGAAAGAAATAACGCTTTAACTCAATGGGATCATAGCTGCATTGTGTAGGTAATTCTGGAGACACAACGCTGCGACCAAACCAGAAACTAATAAGACACACACAATTTTGATTTTTTTCCTGATAAAAGACAAAACGGTGATGGTACAAACTTGTTTAACCCGAAAACAAAAAATATGATCCACTTCAATAACAATTAACCTTCAATCAGGTATGCTTGTGAGGAAAATAAGTTAAACCACAAACACAAAATACATTAGTCCAAATAAAATGCTCACTTAAATTCCTTTAATGCTTTGGTTAATACTTTAAAATGGGGCTTTCTCACCCCCACCTACATTCCAAACCATCATCACCTAGTTCCTGGCTAAAGTTAAATTATACCATTTTCCTTGAAAACCCAGAAAGAAACACAAAAATGTACAGATAGTCCATCACAACTTATGAATGAAAATGCAAGCAAAACAAAAACAAACTCTCTGTGTTGTGTGGCAATTATTCAACACATAAAGTAAATGGAAAGGGTATTAGGGAGAGGGTATGAGAAGACCTTGCACTTCAAGTAGAGGATACATGCTAGGGTCACGGCAGCGACACGGAGGAACAAGCGGAGAACAATGAACTTTGTGGTTGAGGTGACGCAGTGGTCCTCCCAAGCCGTAGATGGTGACTCGATGGAGCGAGCAAGGAACAGAGGTTATGAGGGTGTGAGCATTCCGATTTCCATATCTTTTTGAGCTTTTGAAGGTGTTGGGGTTGTTAGGGTGATGGGAGGATAAGAAAACCCAAACCCACTACCTCACGCAGGTCAGACGAGATTAGAGGATTCGCGGCGGCTGGAGTGGTGGCAACTAGATAGTGACGGAGGTTTAGTGGCGGAGTGTCACGAACAGAGAGCGGAAGAGGACTAGCTGTGTGGCAGAGGCAAGGTAGGGCACGAAATCTTTGTGTGGAGCGAGCAAAGAGAAAGGAGGAAACTGAAAAGAAAAATAAACCCTGTGTTTCCACATCGGTTTTAATAATAACTGATGTGTCAAATTACGGGTACCACATCGGTTTTACTAACAACCGATGTGTAATAGTTATCACATCGGTTTTCAACCAAACTGATGTTTCAAGTGGTTCTTTAAACTTCAGTAATAATTTTTTCCTTTAGATTTTAGACATCGGTTTACATAAATAACCAATGTGGAAATATTTTAGCATAGGTTAGAAAAAAACCCGATGTTAAAGGTGCTAAATATAATTTTAAAAATGCCACCACCTCGTTTTACACACCGGTTTTATAGAAACTAATGTTAAATCTTCGACTTTGAAAGCATAATTTGCACTGCAATAACTTCAATCTTTTCCTTGTCCACTTCTATGCCATTTCTAGAGATTCTATGTCCTAGCACAATTCCTTCAGTCACCATGAAATGACACTTCTCCCAATTCAGTACTAGGTTTGTTTCTTCACATCTGTCCAAAATCTGTTCCATATTTATTAAACAGGTTTGGAAAGTTTCCCCAAACACTGAGAAATCATCCATAAACACTTCCATTGATTTCTCAATCATATCAGAAAAATTGCCATCACACATCTCTGTAAGGTTGCTGGAGCATTACACACGCCAAATGGCATTCTTCAAAAGGCAAAGGTGCCATAAGGACAAGTGAAGGTTGTCTTTTCCTGATCCTCTGGCGCTATAGCAATCTGGTTATACCCTGAGTATCCATCCAGAAAACAATAATAATCCTTCCCAGCAAGTCTGTCCAACATTTGATCAATGAAAGGCAAGGGGAAATGGTATTTCCTTGTGGCTTTGTTCAGCTTTCTGTAGTCCATGCAAATCCTCCAACCAGTCACAGTTCTTGTGGGGGATGATCTCATTCTTCGCATTAGTGATGACAGTCACACCTCCTTTCTTAGGAACACATTCGATTGGACTCACCCAAACACTGTCAGAAATAGGATAGATAATCCTTTCATCCAGCCACTTTATAATCTCCTTTTTGACTACCTCTTTCATAATTGGGTTCAACCTTCTCTGACTTTCAATACTATTCTTTGAGCCTTCTTCCAAAAGAATTCCGTGCAAGCTTGTTGATGGACTAATCCCCTTGATATCTACTATCTGCCACCCTATTGCCTTTTTGTGCCTTTTTAACACTATCAACAATTGTTCTTCTTGCAGGCCGTTCGGTGAAGCAGAGATGATAACAGGCAAAGTATTATCATCACCAAGGTAAGCATATTTCAAGTGACTTGGCAATTCTTTTAGTTCAAGTGATGGAGATTTAACAATAGAAAGAATGTTGTCTTGAATAGTGTCATTAGTTACCTCCAATGACTCATATTTTCTGGTCCACATATGTTGCACCGCCTTGCTGTCTAGGGATTTGTCAGAATCCTCATCAGGGAAATTTTCATCTTCTACTGATGCTGCAGCATAGTCTATATGGTTCTTCAGAAATTGTTGTTGCACCAGTTCATCAAATGTCTCAATGCCAGAGCATTCTTCCATACCCTCATCAGGGGACTTCAGGGCATTGAAAACATTAAATGTAACATGCTGATCATTAACCCTCTTGGTAAGTTCCCCCTTTTGCACATCAATCGGGGTTTTTCCTGTTTCCAAGCATGGTCTCTCTAGGATGATGGGAACCTCTCTTTCTGCTTCAAAATCCAAAATGATGAAATCCACAGGAAATACAAATTTATCGACCTTGATCAACACATCTTAAATTTTCCCTTCTGGATATACGATGGATCTATCAGCCAGCTGAAGAGTAACAAAGGTAGGCCTTGCTTTTCCAATTCCCAGCTTCTTGAAAATCGACATGGGCATAAGGTTGATGCTTGCTCCCAAGTCACATAAAGCTTTGCCATAGTAGGTGTCTCCAATGGAACATGGTATGGTGAAACTTCCAGGATCTTTCATTTTCCTTGGCACCTTGTTCTGTAACATCATGCTTCATTCTTCAGTCATAGCAACAGTTTCAAATTCTCCCAATCTTCTTTTCTTAGTGAGCACATCTTTCATGAACTTTGTGTAATTGGGCATCTGTTGTAGAGCTTCTACCAAGGGTATGTTTATATGAAGGTGCTTTAGTACATCCAGAAACTTGTTGAATTGTTTCTCTTGGTGAGCTTTCTTTAGTCTCTGAGGGAAGGGTGGTGGAGGCCTTTTTGGCATCAATTTGGGCATAGCAGGGTGTGATACAGCATCAGGCACCTTTTCAACTACTACAGGTTGCTCTGTTGCCACATTTTCTTCTAATTTTTCCTTCTTTGAATCTGAATTATCCACCTTTTGTTTCTTCTTTCGTTCTGCAACTTCTACATCTTTACTACTTCTTAAATGGATTACCTTGCACTGTTCTTTACCCCCTCCAGAACTTGAGGCCTTGGGGTCTTCAGTAGAAGCAGATAATGAGCCAATCTGCCTTAAGTTGATTGCATTAACCAACTGTCCCACTTGAGTCTCTAAGTTTCTCATTCCAGCTTTGGTCTCTATCATGAATGCCTTTAGTACAGCTTCTAATGATGAATCTGGAGTTTTCTGCTGAAATTGGGGTTGTTGCTGCCTAGGCTGCTGTTGTTGATTGTAACTAGAGGGTGGATTCAGTGTGTTGCTGTAATTGGAATACCTCAGATTATGATGTGGTGATTGCTTCCATCCTGCGTTTCCAAATGAATTATTGCCTCTGTAATGGTTGTTTCCCACATAGTTGACTACAGTAGGGTTTGCAAAGCAATTATCAAACACATGATCTCCTCCACAATAAACACATGACAGATCATCAGCCTTGTAAATTTCTTCATTCACTATCTCTTCAGTCAATATGGGTGGAGCAAAGGAATTTCCTTGATTTTCCATGGTCAGTCCCCTAACCATATTAGTTAGAGAGGTCATTTGAGCTGGCAGTGCTGCAACTTCACTTACTTCATATGCTCCTACTGCAGCATTGCCTTTTCCAGAAACTTGTCTTGCTGTTGGCCACTGATAGCTGTTGGCTTCTATCGCTTCTATAAGAGCATGAGCCTCATTGAAGGATTTAGTGAGGGGACTGTGTGACACCCTAAAACCCAGCATCACATGGTTACCCGTTGCGGAAAAGAAACTTATTTAAAATGCTGGTCGCTTTCGGAAAAATAACCTTTTATATAGGGTTACTGAAAAAGGGTACTCAATTTCTTTTTGTTAAAAGAAGTTAAGAAAAGGTGATGAACACTCAGAACATGAAAATAAACATCATACATATAAATATAACTGTCCCACTTGGGATCTTAGGTTTGATTACAAAACAGGCCTTGTCGAAATGGCCAACACACACTAAAGCAGCTACAAAAGAAACAGGTAAAACAAAGAAACATCAAACCGGGGATAGGGAACCGGGTACAAGACTCAAAAGATGGCTCTAAAAGCCTAGGGACTATCAGGACAACTCCAAAAGTCGACGAATGATCTACCAATGCCTCCTGCATGTAGAGTGACCACAGATGCTACCCCCAGACGAGATATCATATGCCGGATCGATAACGTCACCGCCATCGTCGATAGGGACGTCGTCATCTCCGGGATCCTGCGGAAGGTACTCTGGCTCCTCCTCATCCTCGTCCTCGACCTCTATCAGCTAAAGAGGTTCTTCCTCGGGATCCTCTTCGGGATCCTCCTCCACTGGATCCTCCGCAAGCGGTTCAACTGGATCAAAATGCTCATGAAGGAGATCAGTGACTTGTATGATATGAAGGTAGTACCATGGAGGTGGAAGTGCCACAGTCCTTGTCTTGACAGTATGACTCCTTCGTACGGGCACTCCGTTAGCATTTGTCTCGATAGTCATGACTGGTCCTCGATATGTCGCGGTTGTCGCACCCTCAGGTATAGTCCAGTTCCCTGCCGTCCCAGCATGATTAAACACTTCGCTCCTCGAGCTCGACTGTGCCAAGGGAACATTCGGATCCATCTAAAAGCACACACATACCCGATACAAGAAGAAAAGAACATAACGTACAGGTGTACAAGAGTGAGATACCGTCATAAGATATATCCCACAACAACCATATACATCATACATCACATAATCATACAAGCAGTTAAATCATGCATATACATAACATAACAATGTTATATCAAAAGGTCTCAAACCCGTACAGTCAATCTTTGAAAATATGCATGACACTTCAATATCAGGCACTAACTTAATCTCATGAGATATCAACACCGTTTTCCACTAGAGAAGAATTAGAGTTGGAAAATCTCTAGCCCACCGGGCAGTTGCCTCCATACCCTCATGCATTTAAGGTCTCAGGACGAGCAACGTCACATGTGCCTCTGAACCGGTCACATGGACTGACTCCCAAATACCACCTTGTATCTGATATGTAAGAAAGCACGTCTGCCTGGGGAAATGCACATGATAAAATATTTTATTCAAAAGGTTTTCTTTGTGTTCATTCTTTTTCGCTGTCGCAGCTCAAAGCTAATGACTTAATCATCATTTCCCCATCACTTGAAAACTCAAACATAGGACACATAGTCCGAATTCTCAATCACAATGCCCGAGACCGATGCCGCAGTCAAGGGTTGTGGTCATATAAATCACTTATGCATTTATTCATGTTTTGAACTTAACATGATAAGGACAATAGCCCACAACAACGAAATCAGAACCCACTGTCCTCGATTTCGAGAATTGGACTCTCGGTCCAAAACATCATGAATAGGACTCATGGCCCCGAATTAACATTGATCCAAGATCACGTGCGTATAACTGAATACTAGAGGCGACGTCTCGCGTACTAGATTCTCTTTTTCAAGTACTTATTTTTCGTTCAGTGAAAATCAAATTCAAAACCGAATCCTCGATAACCTATCCAGGCTATCGGAAAGTTTCTAAAACATTTAGGAGAAAAACTTTTCTTTGAAAATCTTTTATAAAGCTTCTTTGAAATACTTTTATCTTTGAAAATCCCCAATAGGATATTGCCAAATAATCTTGAAAGTTTTCACTTGAAGACACATAGTTCGAAAAGGATTTTTCTCTTGTATAACAATAATTAACCAAAACCATTTCAACATTTAAAAAGTACTTTAAGTTAATGAGCTTTTGGAAAAGAACACCAATCCTTCATCTTCAAAGCTTATTAAGGTTTTTAATCCTTATAACAGTTGAGCACAGACACAAGTCTGGCTTAGCAAACTTTCAATCAACAGCAGTATATATTCTCAGTTCAATGCTAATATCACAGTTGAAAGTAGTTCATCACAGATATGCTTTATAACATTTAGAACAAGCACAGTTCAACATTGGATAATAGCATAACAGTTCAAGTACATTAGATAACCAAGTAAGCTCAATCAACATATAAATATCCAGTTAAACACATACACATATGCATACAATTATTGAATATCTTTAGGAAATCCCCTCTTACCCCACACCGGAGTTAAGAGTTTTGGATTTGAAAAGAAGGTTCACGAACGTCCTTGCTTCTCCGACTATGGAAGTCTAAGGTTACCAACATAAAATCATGAGTTAAAAAAAATCGACTCGAGAACACTAACCACAAGGTATACGTTCAGTTCATACAATAAAATAGGATTAGGGGTTTCCGAAATTTATGCGACTCATGGATTTATGATCCTTAAGTGCTAGAAGTTCATAAACAACAATCTTTTAACAAAGTTGAATTAAAAATCCCACTAAGTACTTGACTTAGGGTTTCGGCCAAGCATAGGTAAATAGGCTAGGAATTTCTAAACTTTCCAATATCTTTAGGTTAGCATCCATACATAGTAAGGAGCTTGAAACCATGATCGTTTCGGAAAATGGAAAAATCAGATGTCATAGACCATGAACTCTTAGGTTCGGTCTTAACAAGTTTGTGTGGTTAGAGATCTTTAAATCATCCAATCTTTTGGACATAGCATCCTTTAACATGAAGGATCTTTAATCCATAATCTTCTTGGAAAACAAAATAAAATAACACATCCTAGGTCAAATGTTACATTCGGCCATCATAGGAAAATAAAGCAAGAAAATATTTTAAACTTTCCAATCACTTAGACACAACATTCTTTAACATAAGGAGCTTTTTAGTCCATGATCACTTTGGAAAACAAAACTCAACATCTTTGCCATAACCATTTAAGGTTTCGGCCTTTTCAAGAAATAGGGGTTATAAATCTTCAAACTTTCCAATCTCTTGGACTTAGCATCCTTCTATATCAAGGAGTCTTAATCCATGATCATTTTGGAAAACAAAACTTAAACACCATTGCCTTAAAACTCATTGGTTTTGGTCTTTACATACACTAGTGCAGAAAATGGATTCCACATCGGTTATTTTTGGCTTTTCACATCGGTTTTCAAACTGATGTTGAAAAGACCGATGTGGTTTATTTTCACTTTACACATCGGTTTTGAAACCGATGTGTAAAGTACATTTTTAACAACGGTTTTTATAACAAACCAATGTGGAAAGTTCATTTGTCAATTGCTGACCTATTTTAAATATCACTTTCCACATCGGTTTTATTGAAAATCGATGTGGAAATTAGACTTTACACATCGGTTTTCTGTAAAACCGATGTGGAAAAGTCACTTTCCACATCGGTTTTCTGTAAAACCGATGTGGAAAAGTCACTTTCCACATCGGTTTTTTTAAAACCGATGTGTAAAGTCTATTTTTTTTTTGAAACTATTATTTACATTTCTATCATTCCTTTCCCCTGTTTCAGTAATAATGCGGATCAATACCGGAATAACATACTCTAAATATTCTCAACTATCATTTTTGTACAACAAAAACACAATTAATATATACTGAATTTATTACGAACAATACATATGTACGTTCAATTACATTCAGACAACAAAGATAATTAGAAACCAAAAAGCTACATGATATATTATAGATTTCATATCAAAATACATATGATCAGTCAAAAGTACACTATAGCCAGTACATGATAAGTTTTTAAACTAACTACATATATATATACAAACTATGGTTGGTACACTTCAAGAAAGAAAGTTGCCCAACGCCTCCTTATGCTGTTGATGTCGGAATCAGATAATGGAGTTGGATTGTTGAATATCTGCAAGTTTAATTGGACAAAAGATTATATCTTTTAAGTAATTAATAAACTAACATAAAACATATAACGAATTTATAACTGTTACTTCTAATTGTTATCAATTAACATTTACCTCGTGCCATCTTTCAGTGATCCTGGAGGAGATAATTTCCAACATCCACTGCATCACATAGTATCCCCATTCCCATGATCCACGTTGTGTACATGACTACGTACAAATGAAACCCAATTAGAATATGAGGAATTAAATTAAATAGAAATCAATAATTATACCCACTGCATTTGATGCATTTGTTTTAATAAATATCTTACCCTAGGAATAATCCATCTGATAGGCCGACGCCTTTCACCACGCAACATGTGGCTTGCATTAATAGAACTATCATGACAAAATAAACATTAATTAAAGTATATATATATAGATTTCAGATAATTAAAACAACTGCATTACTAATTATAAAGCATTTTAATGCTTACGTTTCTATGATCGTCTGCAGTTCATTCTCCGGCTTATTTCCAATTGAGCAGAAGAAGACCATGACGTTCATCCTAGGGTACAAGATCAACAGTTGCCAATGCTGGCTGTATTTGCGAAACAGTTAGTGACTAAGTCATATATAGTTGGAATTAAATACCAGGTACTTACTTATTGAGATACGGCGCAAGGTAGAATTGATGATCGTCTCGGGCAAGTATATCACGTATGGTGATGACCCGGTCTTCTGATGCTAGGAGAACATCGCCCTGAATGAACATGGGGTCAATGAACCCATAAAGGGCAAGGTTACCCTGATCAACTATCATACGATGCAGATACCTAATATATTTTAAAAACATGTTAATTATCATAGTATTTAAAAATTAATTACTTAACTTATAAATAAAATGTACTTACGTGCACCATAACGATAGGTGTGCAGAACTAGCCATCTCTTTATTGAGTACAATCTCCATAAGTTCCTTCTTTGGAATATACAGTTCACCACCTGGGCTGGCATCATGTTCCAACCTCACAAAAGCTGCGTCATTCTCCATGGTGACAACCTGTATAGCCAGAAGTTTAAAAACATCACCAGGAGCCCCCTTTGTCGATCCCCTAAACAACAAAGATATATATTAGTAATCACAAATAATGAAGTTATTTCATTGGTAATTAATTAAATGGTCAAATGAATACCTTGGCTGGAGCAGACATCTCTGGTCTTCCTGGATCCGACCTTTTAGGCAGTATATGATCATTTCCAACATCCTATAACGAATAAAAATAAAGCATTATCTTTATACAATAATAAATAATTTCAACTATGAATATAGAAAAACACAACTAACTGAATACCTCAGATGCAACAAGAAAGCTGACCAATCTTCTTTGCCAAAGGATGAAGTTACCGGGGGCCTGACCCACTGTTTGAACCTCCTCAGTGGGCACAGGGACTCGAGCATCAGCATCTCGAATAATTTCAACAACGACCCTCAGCTGATCATCCGGTAATAAACGATGGTGTATGGTATTACCTAAGTTATTATGTGCCCTCCCCAATGCCACTAAGTGGCGATCATGATGATCATCAACATACAGCTCACACCTAACAGTGTCGTCGTCGTCATCATCATCATCATCATCATCATCACCATCATCATCATTTTCAGGATGATGAGGAGGATCACATGAGCCCTTAGTGCTCACATGGACAGAGGGTTGGACACCGGCTGTCATCTGCTGGGACATAGAAGTCAATATTGCCATCTGCTGGGCAAACTGCTCGGCCATCTCCTGTCTAAGCTCAGCTGCAATCTCTTGTTTTAGCCGTTCTCTATATGCACCAACATCCCTGTGGGATTGGTGTGAAGATGAACCATGGTATTGGCGAATGCCAACACCCCATCCAACACCAATGACATGGCCCGGATGGTCTGGTTTACCGATGGCAGCAACTAAGATATCATCGCGTCCTCTAGGAACAAAGGTTCCTTGGGTTACCTGCTTGTCCAAGGCATCCTATCACATATAAAATACTAGGTCACATTACAATTCAGTAACAATCTTAAAATGACAATTACAATTCAAACTATACTTACAATCTTCTCAGCTACTTGGCGGGCCTCCTCAGATGTATATTGTCCCGTTTTTCTTTGTCGGGCCCTCTTCCATTTACGATGGCGTGGGGGTGGAGGTGGATCAAAAACCTCTGGACGATTTTCAGCGTTAGGATCCGCCTGAGATGTTGCTTCCTAACGTGCTTTCTTTTCTTCTTCCACCATTATCTGACCAAGTTTTTTATATCCCCCATGAGACATGACATGGGGGTAGACATTCTTGCTTTGGTTTTCCTGCCCCTCTTTCCTCTTCTCCCGTTATAAATAGAAAACAATTAAATTACATAAGTAAATAAAATTAATGAAATTACATAAATTTAGAGACAAATCAAATAAGTTAACCTGAAAGCCGGGATCATGTCGGCTCTGAACAAAGCGATCCCACGTCACCTGGTCAAGAAACGGGTACACCTCAAGTGGGTTCTTTTCACATGTTGGATTGAATACATAATATCTGCCCAGGTAGACCTTAAAAGCCCTCCAACGCTCATCAGCATAATTTAACAAACGCTTCTTCATAACCAACGTATCCGGTATGTCAAAGGTGAGCTGCATTAAGACCAAAAGAATCAACGAATTACTGTATGATATTAGTAAGATTAAAATAAAGTAGATACAGACAAACACAGGACGTAAAAGTATAGATACCAGAATACTCTCCCATATCTGATCCTTTATGTCTGCCGGTACATCTTTCCAATTATCAATGAGTATACTAGGCCTGCTCCTAGCAAGGGACGCCACAAAACTGTTAAACTGCTCTGCCATTGGCCCAATAGGATTGAGTTTATTATCAAAGTCTATTCTTATCCTTTGATTTGAACCACGGTTGGCAGTCAAGTTCCTCATTCATGTGGCACGTCTACCCTTTCTACCCGTAGACGGGGTCTCCGACCCGCTGCATGAATGAGGGATATCCTCACGATCAGCCATGTATACCTGTTTAAACAAAAAAAAAACTTGTTAGTATGTCAGGATAAATATCAAACATAACTTATAAATATCGATCAACGTACGTAAACATAACTTATAAATATCAACGTAAACATATAATATGCCTTTAAACATAACTCAAACTAAACTTACTTTGTGGTCAATTAGTAAAGTTCTCCCATGACCCTTCTTGGTGATCATTATGAGTAGCATGTACATCATCCACTTCATTTTACTCATTGAAATTAGGCACTCGTGTTGAGAAATAAGGAGTATCAGAAATATCAAGAGTTGAATCTTGATTTCCCTCACTACCATTATACATGTTTTTTCCCTGGAGAACCACTGACCACCTTTTGTTAGAAGGATCACGGATATAAAACACTTGTTTTGCTTGGGATGCCATGATGAAAGGCTCCTCTTTATTACCTACCTTATTAAGGTCCACCAATTTGAATCCTAACTCATCGGTTTGCACACCATTGTTACTGTCGACCCACTTGACATTTAAAAACAGGTACTCTAAACTTCGTGTAATCAACCTCCCATATCTCTTCAATGATTCCAAAGTATGAAACGGATGCCATAACAGGGTTTTTATCTTTCGAACTAGAGAAATGCATGGACTCAGCGACGACCATAACCCCATTGTTTTGCATAGTACTTTTGTCATCCTGGGACTTTGTATAGAAGGAAAACTTATTGATATCACACCCACTCCAAAGCATATGACATCAAAGTTAGGCCCCTGTTGCTAGCCATTTTAATGTATCGAAGCAATACCATCCTTTGAAATTTTTTCTTTAAACCAGTTCAAGAAAGTCTTGTTATGCTTGTTCAAACACCATTTTTCATTCATTCTAGGGTAAGTTTCATTGATGATGCTTTTATGCTCACATAAGTATGGTTCAACCTCATCAGTGTTATTCAATATATACAAATGTGCTTGAAGCACTTCCTCCCGATCCATGCTCTTAATAGTGATACCTCGTGTACCCTTACCATCATATATTCCTTCGTGATGAGACTTCGGAAGCCCTACAGGTTCCGCTTCTAACATGTAGTCTGTACAAAACTCAATAGCTTCTTCTGAAACATACCTTTCAACAATAGATGCTTCAGGACGGTGTGGATTTTTCATATATCCTTTCAAGATCTTCATGTATCGCTCAACCGGGTACATCCACCTTAAATAAACGAGGCCGCACAATCTAATCTCCCTCACTAGATGAACAATCAAATGAACCATGATGTCAAAAAATGAAGGTGGAAAATACATCTCCAATTGGCACAAAATAATGGCTTCCTCATTTTCCAAGTCATCCAACTTTTTAGTGTCAATGACCTTGCTACATATAGCATTGAAGAATAATCATAACCTAGTAATGGCATGTCTGACTTTTTTAGGCAATATGTCACGAATGGCCACCGGTAGTAGTTGTTGCATCATGACATGACAATCATGAGACTTTAAGCCAACTAATTTGAGATATTTCATTGAGACAAGTCTTCTGATATTTAAAGAGTAACCCTGTGGCACTTTGACTCCCCGTAGACATTCACAGAAACTTCTTTTCTCTTTTTTTGATAAAGTATGACATGCTGGGGGCAAATAAGTCTTCTTATCCCCCACTTTAAGTGGAGATAACTGCTCTCGTATACCCATCGCAACTAGATCCAGACGAGCATCCACACCATCCTTTGTCTTGACTTGAATGTTGAGAAGCGTTCCGATTAAACTGTCACACACATTTTTCTCCACATGCATCACATCAATACAATGTCTTACATCAAGCTTGCACCAGTATGGAAGATCAAAGAAGATCGACCTCTTCTTCCATATTTTCTTCTCAGTAGCCTTCTTATGGGTCTTCCCATAGATAACATTAGTGTTGTTCACCCTTTCATAAGCTTGCTCTCCAGTCAAGGCCACCGGAGCAATTTCATTCTCAGGAAGTCCATTGAAAGCTTCTCTCAATCTATGATAAGGATGATTACGTCGGAGAAATCTCCGATGCCCAAGGTAAACCGTCTTCCTTCCATGTTGCAGTTGATGGTAACATGTGCCTTCTTCAAATATTGGACATGCTTTATGCCCCTTAACACTATACGCACACAGGTTCCTGTATGCTGGAAAGTCATTGATGGTGTAAAATAACATGGCACGCAATCTGAATGTCTCACGGCAATACCCATCGATCACATCAACGCCTTCATCCCACAACATTCTCAAGTCTTCAATCAAGGGACTCAGATAAACATCAATATCATTTCCTGGCTGTTTAGGACCCGAAATCATCATACTTAACATAATGTATTTGCACTTCATGCACAACCAAGGAGATAGGTTGTAAATTACCAGGGGAACAGGCCATGAACTATGAATACTACCTAAGTTTTCATATGGATTCATTCCATCGGTAGCAAGTCCAAGCCTGAGGTTTCTGGGCTCATTGCCGAAATCCGGAAACAAACTATCAATTCTCTTCCATTGCAAAGAATCGGCCGGATGCCGAAGCTGTCCATCACACTTCCTCTCATCTGCATGCCATCTAATGTTCTTTGCATCATTTACATTAGCAAACAATCGCTTGAACCGCGGAATCATGGGAAGATACCATAACACCTTCGCAGGAGGACCTTTGGTAACCACATCATAACTAGAATCACCATCCTTCACTTTGTAGCGTGATACCCCACACCTGGGGCACTCGGACATCTCTTCAAACTCTTTCCTTTACAATATGCAATCATTAGGGCAAGCGTGTATTTTCTTATACTCCATACCCATCGGACACAATATCTTCTTCGCCTCATAGTTTCGAGATGGCAATGTGTTGCCTTCTGGAAGCATGTCTTTCAACAACTCAAGCAATTTGGTAAAACTTTTATCTCTCCACCCATTTCTCGCCTTCACATTGAACAATCTTAACACCGCTAACAACCCTGTGAAATTAGTGCACCCCGGATACAAAGCCACTTCCGCATCACTGCACAAAGTATCATACACATGTGCACGTCGAAAAGACTCTTGCCCAACATCACGGATCATGTCCTCTAGTCCATCGTCCATTTCCACGTCATCAACTTCCTCTCTATCTGACACCCTCGACCTGTCTAACGATTCACCATGACATATCCATGATGTATATCTCTTGCAAATCCCCTCACAAATAAGATGATCACGTATCTCCTCAGCTTCTAGTCGTCTCTCATTCAAACAGTTAACACAAGGACAATAAAACCTTCCGTTACCACCATCAGGAGCATTTGTTTTTGTAAACTGTAGAAAATCTTCCACTCTATTCTCATACTCATCACTTGTCCGTCTAGCATTCATCCAACCGCGATCCATGACTAAACCGATAACTTCGTACTTAGTCCAACATATTCATCAACCACTTCTTATGACAGGGTATGACCCTATCCCATTCGAGAAGAAACTTTTTCAACATTCGGTTAACATTTAGTCCTTAACTCTCATGCTCATACTCGACAAAATTTCGGCAGCATTTCCCTTCGTTCTCCGACGTACACGACTTGAACGCGATGACATCCACCACGATAAAGTATGCACCCGGAGAATGAAAGGAATTGTATCAATCCGAACTTTCATCAAGTATATAACATTAGAATCAATGAATAACTATTTTAACTGAATTAAGAAAAAGTTTTTTCCCAAACTGTCCAACTTTGGACAATTCAAGATCCAGCACAATGAGCGGTACATTAAGCACGTACACGTGTGCTCATTAGTATTGCATCTCAAATGGGAAACTAAGGATTTACTAATTATGTAGCTTGCATGAAGATGGGGCTTGAAAAGTGAAGAAAATTAGCCAAACAGAGCCCATCACGGCCTAGCCTTGAAAGTCATCACGACCGTGATCGAGTATAGCTTAAAAGAAAGAATGGAAAAGTCAGAACTGGTCACGGCCAGCCCGTGATGCCCATCACGGCCGTGACATGTCAGCTGAACCAAACCCTCACAGGCAGAACTGATCACGACCTAGTCGTGATGGTGGACACGACCGTGATAGAACAACCAGTGAAGCAACCTCCATGGCGAGAATCATCGTCACGCCTAGCGCGTGACAGCAAAGACGGCCGTGACGCGTGATACCACCACTGGAAAAATCCAGTCTTGGAGGAATAGAACAACACATGCAAGTATATTATCCAACCATTTGGAGTCAAAGTTCATAACTTTTCTAAACAAGAAACGAATAAATGACTAATCTTGCAAATGGGACTGTTTATAACAGGGAAAACGCACCTTTTTTGTGTGGAAGAATGAAGATCTTGAAGGTTTCCTTGTGCACCTGTGATGAGCCTGAAAACCAGTAACAGGGAAAATGAGGAGTGGTTTCATGTGCCATTCTCTGGCATCCCCTATTTACTTAGCCAACCATTTGGAGTCAAAGTTCATAACTTTTCTAAACAAGAAATGAATAACTGACTAATCTTGCAAATAGGAACAGGAAAACACACCTTTTTTGTGTGGAAGAATGCAGATCTTGAAGGTTTGTTGTGGAGTTGTGAGAGAGTGAGTGAGTCTGAAGGTAGAAATGAGAACCGAGAGAACTGAGAGTGAGTGAGTGAGTCAGAGAGTGAGTGAGTGTGAAGGTCTGAGATGTGGGAAGAAATGACTATAATCTTGCAAAAGGGCGCGTGACATTGGAGGGAATGAAAATAGAAACTTAAAGAAGGGTTATATTGCACATCGGTTATTATAAAACCGATGTGGTATGGTTAGATTTCACATCGGTTATCCTGGAACCGATGTGGAAAGATAAAGTTTTAAATTCTAATTTTTTTAATAATTTTTTACATTGGTTATCTGTAAACCGATGTGGTTAATAACTACTTTACACATCGGTTCTAGAAAAACCGATGTTAAAAGATAAAAATTCTAACTTTTTTTTTTACTTTTAAACATTGGTTAAAAATAACCGATGCGGAACGTATTTACACATCGGTTAAATTCTAAACCGATGTGGAATAGTTTGATTTTAATTTCAAAAATGTCACCGCCTCCTTTTATACATCGGTTTTACAAAAACCGATGTGGAAACTCCGTTGTAAAAAGCATATTTTACACTAGTGATAAAAATAGGGTAAAAATCTTTAAACTTTCCAATCACTTAGACATAGCATCCTTTAACATAAGGGAGCCTTGGTCCATGATCATCTTGGAAATAAAACTCAAATACAAACTCATACATGTAAAAGTTGAAACAAGATTCACATAAACCATATACATGGTTTCGGCCTCCTTAGGAAGAAGGGGTTAGGGAACTTTGTTTTACACAACCTTTTAGTATGTGATAGTATGAGTAAATACAAAAATATAGAAAGTGGTTTCAACTCAAAAGGAGTTTTCTACCATTTTTGAGAGGTTTCAGAAGTTAAAAGCACATAAAGGACATATGAAGAAAAATTTGAAACAAAAGATGATACTTTGAAAAAGAACTACATAGAATTATTACCCTTAACAAGATGAAAAACTTTGATGAAGAACTCTAAGAGAAAATCTTGATAAAAATGTAAACTTTGTAAGAGAGAAGAAGAAGAAGAAATGTAGTAAAGTGTAAATGTGAGAAATGGAGGAAAGTGATGAAGTGTGGAAATGAAGAGTTTTTACAGAGAGTGAGAGGAGAGGGTCTTTGTTTGGGGAGACGAAGAAAGAAGAGAAGAAAGAAGGTGGGTTGCTTGTAGAGTGGACAAGGAGTTAAGTTGATATGATGCGATTGGGGAGAGAAAGATGAAAAAGTAAGATTTTTGAAAAAAGGTCATGATTCACCTTTTGAGGTGTGTCATAACCTTCACATCAAGTCACTTCATGTCACTTCATTCTCTTGATGCTCTGCTCCGTTGCGTATAAGATGACTTCCCCGATCATATTTCCCGACGATTTCACCCGGGAAATCCTTAAGATTTGGCCCCGAACAAGATTTTCCAAAAAAACTTCGAACCCACACAAAAAATCATAAAAACACTAACCGTCTCCTTCACAAATTAAAATTTGGTCTCTAGCTCAGTAAACTTGTACTAGCAGTGAGAACCCAGACCGGTTTTCGTCTGAATTTTCGACCGAAAATTTCGACCGAAAATTTTACTGTGACTTCGTACGGTAAAACAACACAAGAAAATGATTTTACTTTAAATAAAATCATCCTCTGGATTTTATAAAAAATAAACACATTAAAGCATGTATTTACTGATAAAGAAGCATACGAAAAACAGGGTGTTACAACTCTACCCCTCTAAAAAGAATTTTGTCCTCGAAATTACATACCTTGAAATAACTCAGGGTACTGAAACTTCAACTTGTCCTTAGCTTCCCACGTTGCTTCTCCGGTTGTCTCATTCCAGATTACTTTGACTGTACTTTCTCAGGCTTTATGATATGTGATGGATCAAGAATGTATTTTCTCAACTGAGAGACATGAAAGACATTATGGATATTGGAGAGAAAGGGTGGTAAAGATATTTTATAAGCTACTGGACCTACACGATGAAGAATTTGGTAGGGTCCAATGAATTTGGGAGTAAGCTTTCTGGACTTTAGTACTTTGCCAATCCCAGTCGTTGGCGTGACTCTCAAGAATACATGTTTGCCTTCCTCAAACTCTAGAGGTCGTCGTCTCTTGTCCGCGTAGCTCTTCTGTCGGCTCTGAGTAGTCCCTATTTTCTCCTGGATCATCTTCACCTTTTCTGTCATTTGTTGCACGAAGTCTTGACCCAACAGCAAACTCTCACCATCCTGGTACCAACACAAAGGCGTCTGACATCGTCGACCATATAGGTCTTCATAAGGTGCCATTCCAATGCTTGAATGGAAACTATTATTGTAGGAGAATTCTATCAACGGTAGGGACTCGTCCCAACCCCCGACATCCTCCAAAACACAATCTCTCAGCAAGTCCTCTAGTGACTATATTGTCCTTTCTGTTTGTCCATCAGTCTGTGGATGATATGCGAAACTTAATCTGAGTTTCATTCCAAGCGATTTTTGCAAACTCTTCCAAAACCTCAATGTAAACCCCGGGTCTCGATCTGAAACAATGCTCGAAGGCACACCATGCAGTCTAACAATCTCTCCGATGTACAGTTGGGTTAGCTTCTCCATAGAGTATCTCATATTGATTGGCAAAAAGTGAGCTGACTTAGTCAGTCGGTCCACTATTACCCATATAGCCTCATAACCCTTCTTAGTCCTTGGTAAACTGGTCATGAAATCCATCGAGATTCCATCCCATTTCCATTCTGGAATATCTAAAGACTGTAACATTCCTGCTGGTCTCTGGTGTTCCACTTTGGCTTTCTGACATACCAAACAAGAAACGACGTATTCCATTACATCTCTCTTCATCCCATACCACCAGTACAACTTCTTAAGATCTTGATACATCTTCGTGGCTCGTGGGTGCATACTCAATCTGCTCTTATGAGCCTCTTCTAAAATCAGCTTCCTCAGCTCAGCATCATCAGGTACACAGATTCTCTCGCCAAACCTCAAGATTCCATCTGTTCCTTCTCTAAACTCTAACAGAGCTCCTTGACGTACAAGTCTCTTTCTGTCTACAGATATTGATCAGTCTCTTGCTTCTCCTTTATATGCTCCATTAATCCATTTGACACGGTGGTCCTATTCAGACACAGTTTTCTTGGCGTACTCTCAACTGACAAACTTAGATCTCGGAATTGTTCCAGCAATTCCTGCTCTTTAACCATCATTACTGATGCCTGAATTGACTTCCTGCTCAAGGCATCAGCCACTACAT
This sequence comes from Sophora flavescens, assembly GCA_030762895.1. NCBI lineage: Eukaryota > Viridiplantae > Streptophyta > Magnoliopsida > Fabales > Fabaceae > Sophora > Sophora flavescens. Next base: position 4,986,433 of record JAUPTC010000011.1, on the reverse strand, counting down.
TAGCCTTTCCAGGGTGATACTGTAGTTGAAAGTCATAATCCTTCAGGAATTCTAACCAACGTCTCTGACGCATATTCAACTCCTTCTGATTAAACAGGTAATTCAAGCTCTTATGGTCACTTAAAACATTAAAAGTAGCCCCGTACAAGTAATGTCTCCAGGTTTTTAAAGCAAAGACTACAACA
>JAUPTC010000011.1:4915878-4985748 GCA_030762895.1 Sophora flavescens | reverse complement strand
CATCCACTTCATTTTACTCATTGAAATTAGGCACTCGTGTTGAGAAATAAGGAGTATCAGAAATATCAAGAGTTGAATCTTGATTTCCCTCACTACCATTATACATGTTTTTTCCCTGGAGAACCACTGACCACCTTTTGTTAGAAGGATCACGGATATAAAACACTTGTTTTGCTTGGGATGCCATGATGAAAGGCTCCTCTTTATTACCTACCTTATTAAGGTCCACCAATTTGAATCCTAACTCATCGGTTTGCACACCATTGTTACTGTCGACCCACTGACATTTAAAAACAGGTACTCTAAACTTCGTGTAATCAACCTCCCATATCTCTTCAATGATTCCAAAGTATGAAACGGATGCCATAACAGGGTTTTTATCTTTCGAACTAGAGAAATGCATGGACTCAGCGACGACCATAACCCCATTGTTTTGCATAGTACTTTTGTCATCCTGGGACTTTGTATAGAAGGAAAACTTATTGATATCACACCCACTCCAGCATATGACATCAAAGTTAGGCCCCTGTTGCTAGCCATTTTAATGTATCAGAAGCAATACCATCCTTTGAAATTTTTTCTTTAAACCAGTTCAAGAAAGTCTTGTTATGCTTGTTCAAACACCATTTTTCATTCATTCTAGGGTAAGTTTCATTGATGATGCTTTTATGCTCACATAAGTATGGTTCAACCTCATCAGTGTTATTCAATATATACAAATGTGCTTGAAGCACTTCCTCCCGATCCATGCTCTTAATAGTGATACCTCGTGTACCCTTACCATCATATATTCCTTCGTGATGAGACTTCGGAAGCCCTACAGGTTCCGCTTCTAACATGTAGTCTGTACAAAACTCAATAGCTTCTTCTGAAACATACCTTTCAACAATAGATGCTTCAGGACGGTGTGGATTTTTCATATATCCTTTCAAGATCTTCATGTATCGCTCAACCGGGTACATCCACCTTAAATAAACGAGGCCGCACAATCTAATCTCCCTCACTAGATGAACAATCAAATGAACCATGATGTCAAAAAATGAAGGTGGAAAATACATCTCCAATTGGCACAAAATAATGGCTTCCTCATTTTCCAAGTCATCCAACTTTTTAGTGTCAATGACCTTGCTACATATAGCATTGAAGAATAATCATAACCTAGTAATGGCATGTCTGACTTTTTTAGGCAATATGTCACGAATGGCCACCGGTAGTAGTTGTTGCATCATGACATGACAATCATGAGACTTTAAGCCAACTAATTTGAGATATTTCATTGAGACAAGTCTTCTGATATTTAAAGAGTAACCCTGTGGCACTTTGACTCCCCGTAGACATTCACAGAAACTTCTTTTCTCTTTTTTTGATAAAGTATGACATGCTGGGGGCAAATAAGTCTTCTTATCCCCCACTTTAAGTGGAGATAACTGCTCTCGTATACCCATCGCAACTAGATCCAGACGAGCATCCACACCATCCTTTGTCTTGACTTGAATGTTGAGAAGCGTTCCGATTAAACTGTCACACACATTTTTCTCCACATGCATCACATCAATACAATGTCTTACATCAAGCTTGCACCAGTATGGAAGATCAAAGAAGATCGACCTCTTCTTCCATATTTTCTTCTCAGTAGCCTTCTTATGGGTCTTCCCATAGATAACATTAGTGTTGTTCACCCTTTCATAAGCTTGCTCTCCGGTCAAGGCCACCGGAGCAATTTCATTCTCAGGAAGTCCATTGAAAGCTTCTCTCAATCTATGATAAGGATGATTACGTCGGAGAAATCTCCGATGCCCAAGGTAAACCGTCTTCCTTCCATGTTGCAGTTGATGGTAACATGTGCCTTCTTCAAATATTGGACATGCTTTATGCCCCTTAACACTATACGCACACAGGTTCTCGTATGCTTGGAAAGTCATTGATGGTGTAAAATAACATGGCACGCAATCCCGAATGTCTCACGGCAATACCCATCGATCACATCAACGCCTTCATCCCACAACATTCTCAAGTCTTCAATCAAGGGACTCAGATAAACATCAATATCATTTCCTGGCTGTTTAGGACCCGAAATCATCATACTTAACGTAATGTATTTGCACTTCATGCACAACCAAGGAGATAGGTTGTAAATTACCAGGAGAACAGGCCATGAACTATGAATACTACTTAAGTTTTCATATGGATTCATTCCATCGGTAGCAAGTCCAAGCCTGAGGTTTCTGGGCTCATTGCCGAAATCCGGAAACAAACTATCAATTCTCTTCCATTGCAAAGAATCGGCCGGATGCCGAAGCTATCCATCACACTTCCTCTCATCTGCATGCCATCTAATGTTCTTTGCATCATTTACATTAGCAAACAATCGCTTGAACCGCGGAATCACGGGAAGATACCATAACACCTTCGCAGGAGGACCTTTGGTAACCACATCATAACTAGAATCACCATCCTTCACTTTGTAGCGTGATACCCCACACCTGGGGCACTCGGACATCTCTTCAAACTCTTTCCTTTACAATATGCAATCATTAGGGCAAGCGTGTATTTTCTTATACTCCATACCCATCGGACACAATATCTTCTTCGCCTCATAGTTTCGAGATGGCAATGTGTTGCCTTCTGGAAGCATGTCTTTCAACAACTCAAGCAATTCGGTAAAACTTTTATCTCTCCACCCATTTCTCGCCTTCACATTGAACAATCTTAACACCGCTAACAACCCTGTGAAATTAGTGCACCCCGGATACAAAGCCACTTCCGCATCACTGCACAAAGTATCATACACATGTGCGCGTCGAAAAGACTCTTGCCCAACATCACGGATCATGTCCTCTAGTCCATCGTCCATTTCCACGTCATCAACTTCCTCTCTATCTGACACCCTCGACCTGTCTAACGATTCACCATGACATATCCATGTTGTATATCTCTTGCAAATCCCCTCACAAATAAGATGATCACGTATCTCCTCAGCTTCTAGTCGTCTCTCATTCAAACAGTTAACACAAGGACAATAAAACCTTCCGTTACCACCATCAGGAGCATTTGTTTTTGCAAACTGTAGAAAATCTTCCACTCTATTCTCATACTCATCACTTGTCCGTCTAGCATTCATCCAACCGCGATCCATGACTAAACCGATAACTTCGTACTTAGTCCAACATATTCATCAACCACTTCTTATGACAGGGTATGACCCTATCCCATTCGAGAAGAAACTTTTTCAACATTCGGTTAACATTTAGTCCTTAACTCTCATGCTCATACTCGACAAAATTTCGGCAGCATTTCCCTTCGTTCTCCGACGTACACGACTTGAACGCGATGACATCCACCACGATAAAGTATGCACCCGGAGAATGAAAGGAATTGTATCAATCCGAACTTTCATCAAGTATATAACATTAGAATCAATAACTATTTTAACTGAATTAAGAAAAACTTTTTTCCCAAACTGTCCAACTTTGGACAATTCAAGATCCAGCACAATGAGCGGTACATTAAGCACGTACACGTGTGCTCATTAGTATTGCATCTCAAATGGGAAACTAAGGATTTACTAATTATGTAGCTTGCATGAAGATGGGGCTTGAAAAGTGAAGAAAATTAGCCAAACAGAGCCCATCACGGCCTAGCCTTGAAAGTCATCACGACCGTGATCGAGTATAGCTTAAAAGAAAGAATGGAAAAGTCAGAACTGGTCACGGCCAGCCCGTGATGCCCATCACGACCGTGACATGTCAGCTGAACCAAACCCTCACAGGCAGAACTGATCACGACCTAGTCGTGATGGTGGTCACGACCGTGATAGAACAACCAGTGAAGCAACCTCCATGGCAGAATCTGTCACGGCCTAGCCGTGACAGGCAGCACGGCCGTGACGCGTGATACCACCACTGGAAAAATCCAGTCTTGGAGGAATAGAACAACACATGCAAGTATATTATCCAACCATTTGGAGTCAAAGTTCATAACTTTTCTAAACAAGAAACGAATAAATGACTAATCTTGCAAATGGGACTGTTTATAACAGGGAAAACGCACCTTTTTTGTGTGGAAGAATGAATATCTTGAAGGTTTCCTTGTGCACCTGTGATGAGCCTGAAAACCAGTAACAGGGAAAATGAGGAGTGGTTTCATGTGCCATTCTCTGGCATCCCCTATTTACTTAGCCAGCCATTTGGAGTCAAAGTTCATAACTTTTCTAAACAAGAAATGAATAACTGACTAATCTTGCAAATAGGAACAGGAAAACACACCTTTTTTGTGTGGAAGAATGCAGATCTTGAAGGTTTGTTGTGGAGTTGTGAGAGAGTGAGTGAGTCTGAAGGTAGAAATGAGAACCGAGAGAACTGAGAGTGAGTGAGTGAGTCAGAGAGTGAGTGAGTGTGAAGGTCTGAGATGTGGGAAGAAATGACTATAATCTTGCAAAAGGGCGCGTGACATTGGAGGGAATGAAAATAGAAACTTAAAGAAGGGTTATATTGCACATCGGTTATTATAAAACCGATGTGGTATGGTTAGATTTCACATCGGTTATCCTGGAACTGATGTGGAAAGATAAAGTTTTAAATTCTAATTTTTTTAATAATTTTTTACATTGGTTATCTGTAAACCGATGTGGTTAATAACTACTTTACACATCGGTTCTAGAAAAACCGATGTTAAAAGATAAAAATTCTAACTTTTTTTTTTAACTTTTAAACATCGGTTAAAAATAACCGATGCGGAAAGTATTTACACATCGGTTAAATTCTAAACCGATGTGGAATAGTTAGATTTTAATTTCAAAAATGTCACCGCCTCCTTTTACACATCGGTTTTACAAAAACCGATGTGGAAACTCCGTTGTAAAAAGCATATTTTACACTAGTGATAAAAATAGGGTAAAAATCTTTAAACTTTCCAACCACTTAGACATAGCATCCTTTAACATAAGGGAGCCTTGGTCCATGATCATCTTGGAAATAAAACTCAAATACAAACTCATACATGTAAAAGTTGAAACAAGATTCACATAAACCATATACATGGTTTCGGCCTCCTTAGGAAGAAGGGGTTAGGGAACTTTGTTTTACACAACCTTTTAGTATGTGATAGTATGAGTAAATACAATAATATAGAAAGTGGTTTCAACTCAAAAGGAGTTTTCTACCATTTTTGAGAGGTTTCAGAAGTTAAAAGCACATAAAGGACATATGAAGAAAAATTTGAAACAAAAGATGATACTTTGAAAAAGAACTACATAGAATTATTACCCTTAACAAGATGAAAAACTTTGATGAAGAACTCTAAGAGAAAATCTTGATAAAAATGTAAACTTTGTAAGAGAGAAGAAAAAGAAGAAATGTAGTAAAGTGTAAATGTGAGAAATGGAGGAAAGTGATGAAGTGTGGAAATGAAGAGTTTTTACAGAGAGTGAGAGGAGAGGGTCTTTGTTTTGGGAGACGAAGAAAGAAGAGAAGAAAGAAGGTGGGTTGCTTGTAGAGTGGACAAGGAGTTAAGTTGATATGATGCGATTGGGGAGAGAAAGATGAAAAAGTAAGATTTTTGAAAAAAGGTCATGATTCACCTTTTGAGGTGTGTCATAACCTTCACATCAAGTCACTTCATGTCACTTCATTCTCTTGATGCTCTGCTCCGTTGCGTATAAGATGACTTCCCCGATCATATTTCCCGACGATTTCACCCGGGAAATCCTTAAGATTTGGCCCCGAACAAGATTTTCCGAAAAACTTCGAACCCACACAAAAAATCATAAAAAAACTAACCGTCTCCTTCACAAATTAAAATTTGGTCTCTAGCTCAGTAAACTTGTACTAGCAGTGAGAACCCAGACCGGTTTTCGTCTGAATTTTCGACCGAAAATTTCGACCGAAAATTTTACTGTGACTTAAATGCGGTAAAACAACACAAGAAAATGATTTTACTTTAAATAAAATCATCCTCTGGATTTTATAAAAAATAAACACATTAAAGCATGTATTTACTGATAAAGAAGCATACGAAAAACAGGGTGTTACAACTCTACCCCTCTAAAAAGAATTTTGTCCTCGAAATTACATACCTTGAAATAACTCAGGGTACTGAAACTTCAACTTGTCCTTAGCTTCCCACGTTGCTTCTCCGGTTGTCTCATTCCAGATTACTTTGACCAAAGGAATTTGCTTACCTCTGAGCTGCTTTGTCATCCTATCCGCGATTCGTGCCGACGAAGTCACAAAGGACAGGTTCTCTTTTAACTGTACTTTCTCATGCTTTATGATATGTGATGGATCAAGAATGTATTTTCTCAACTGAGAGACATGAAAGACATTATGGATATTGGAGAGAAAGGGTGGTAAAGATATTTTATAAGCTACTGGACCTACACGATGAAGAATTTGGTAGGGTCCAATGAATTTGGGAGTAAGCTTTCTGGACTTTAGTACTTTGCCAATCCCAGTCGTTGGCGTGACTCTCAAGAATACATGTTTGCCTTCCTCAAACTCTAGAGGTCGTCGTCTCTTGTCCGCGTAGCTCTTCTGTCGGCTCTGAGTAGTCCCTATTTTCTCCTGGATCATCTTCACCTTTTCTGTCATTTGTTGCACGAAGTCTTGACCCAACAAAAACTCTCACCATCCTGGTACCAACACAAAGGCGTCGACATCGTCGACACCATATAGGTCTTCATAAGGTGCCATTCCAATGCTTGAATGGAAACTATTATTGTAGGAGAATTCTATCAACGGTAGGGACTCGTCCCAACCCCGACATCCTCCAAAACACAATCTCTCAAAGCCAAGTCCTCTAGTGACTATATTGTCCTTTCTGTTTGTCCATCGATCTGTGGATGATATGCGAAACTTAATCTGAGTTTCATTCCAAGCGATTTTTGCAAACTCTTCCAAAACCTCAATGTAAACCCCTGGTCTCGATCTGAAACAATGCTCGAAGGCACACCATGCGAGTCTAACAATCTCTCCGATGTACAATTGGGTTAGCTTCTCCATAGAGTATCTCATATTGATTGGAAAAAAGTGAGCTGACTTAGTCAGTCGGTCCACTATTACCCATATAGCCTCATAACCCTTCTTAGTCCTTGGTAAACTGGTCATGAAATCCATCGAGATTCCATCCCATTTCCATTCTGGAATATCTAAAGACTGTAACATTCCTGCTGGTCTCTGGTGTTCCACTTTGGCTTTCTGACATACCAAACAAGAAACGACGTATTCCATTACATCTCTCTTCATCCCATACCACCAGTACAACTTCTTAAGATCTTGATACATCTTCGTGGCTCGTGGGTGCATACTCAATCTGCTCTTATGAGCCTCTTCTAAAATCAGCTTCCTCAGCTCAGCATCATCAGGTACACAGATTCTCTCGCCAAACCTCAAGATTCCATCTGTTCCTTCTCTAAACTCTAACAGAGCTCCTTGACGTACAAGTCTCTTTCTGTCTATAGATATTGATCAGTCTCTTGCTTCTCCTTTATATGCTCCATTAATCCATTTGACACGGTGGTCCTATTCAGACACAGTTTTCTTGGCGTACTCTCAACTGACAAACTTAGATCTCGGAATTGTTCCAGCAATTCCTGCTCTTTAACCATCATTACTGATGCCTGAATTGACTTCCTGCTCAAGGCATCAGCCACTACATTAGCCTTTCCAGGGTGATACTGTAGTTGAAAGTCATAATCCTTCAGGAATTCTAACCAACGTCTCTGACGCATATTCAGCTCCTTCTGATTAAACAGGTACTTCAAGCTCTTATGGTCACTTAAAACATTAAAAGTAGCCCAGTACAAGTAATGTCTCCAGGTTTTTAAAGCAAAGACTACAACAGCCAGTTCTAAATCGTGTGTCGGATGGTTCCTCTCATGAATCGTCAACTGCCTCGAAGCATAAGCTACTACTTTCCGATTTTGCATTAGCACGCAGCCCAAACCTTGATGCGAAGCATCATAGTAAACCTCAAAAGATTCCTTGGGATGAGGTAGGATCAATACCGGTGAGGTTGTCAACCTCTTTTTCAGCTCTTGGAAGCTTCTCTCACAGGCTTCTGTCACCACGAACGCTTGGTCCTTACGAGTCAACTGGGTGAGAGGTCCTACAATCTTGGAAAATCCCTCAATGAACCTCCTGTAGTTGCCAGCCAAACCCCCAAAACTACGGATTTCTGTTGTCGTTATCGGTCTTTCCCATTCCAATACAGCCTCGACCTTCGTCGGATCCACAGCGATACCTTCGCGGGATATTACGTGATCCAAGAATTGAACTTGATCCAACCGAAACTCACACTTCTCCGGTTTTGCATAGAGCTGCTTCTCTCTCAGGATCTGAAGAACAATGCTAAGGTGTTCAGCATGAGTCTTCTTGTCCGGAGAATATATCAGAATGTCATCAATGAAGAAAACTACGAACTGAACCAAAAAGGGACGAAAGATCCTATTCATATAGTCCATGAATATAGCAGGTGAATTCGTCACTCCAAACAGCATCACCAAATACTCATAATGCCCATAGCGTGTTCGAAACGCTGTCTTAGGAACATCTTCTGCTTTTACTCGTATCTGGTGGTATCCTGACCGCAGATCTATCTTTGAAAACACTGTCGCGCCACGCAACTGATCCATAAGATCATCTATCCTTGGAAGAGGATATCTGTTTTTAATCGTGACTTTGTTTAATTGACGAAAGACCACACACACACCTAGCGGTTCCATCTTTCTTATTTACTAGCAGGACTGGAGCTCCCTGGACGCGCTGTCGCGCACGCGCCAAAAAGCGAGCGGTTTGTAAAAATGTAGTTTAGGAAGCGACAACTCGAGTATCGTCTCACAAGGACTCTTAGGTTGTTGTTAACAGAAAAAGTCAGAATTGGGGGGTTTTGGATTTGAAATAAAATTAAGAAAACAAAGCAGAAACAGAGCAATAAAAACAAAGCAGTTTAAATGATTATCAAATAAACTAAAGCGATTAACCTTCTGTTCTCGGTTTCCCACTATCATCGGTTCGTGTAAATTCCAAGCCCTAAGCAGATTCTAATCCTCTTTCGGTTGTAGCAACAATTAACAAACGAAATCGCCACTATGAGATATATGTTCCTATTCCCGAATTAAACAAACGGGGTTAAACCCTCATGAACTAAGCGAACATGAACGAACACACGCGAATTAAACAAACGCGATTCAATATAGGAACATAACATCACCGAAATAAATCAACACAACACTATACACTCCTGAATTAAACAAACAAAAATATAAAGCATAGTATTGAAAAGGGAAAAGCAAATAAAACAGGAATTACAGAACCTCAAGTGTGGTGGAAATCGATTACAGTGGACTAATCAAGGAGACTAGTTCTCCATTACAAAAGAAACACAAAATGCTAAACCTACTGTTGCAGCCGCAACTGTGAAAAGAAAAGAAAAGAAAGATGATAAAAACTCCACTGTTTCGTCCCTAAGACAGACTTAAATACAGCTTCTGGATTCCGCGAGCTCGCGAGGCGAGCACACCTTCGCGAGGCGAATAATACGAACAGTCTTCAGTGTTTGGCGAGCTCGCGAGGCGAGACTCTTCAAATTCCAAACCGTCACAGCCGTGACCTTCAACACGGATAAGCCGTCATGGCTTCTGGTCTTCCAGGGTTGGATTACTCGCGAGGCGAGTCATGTTTCGCGGGGCGAGACAGAGGATTGCATTTTCTGGAACAGTCACGCTTCTGGTTCGCAGGGCGAATGCCTTCTCGCGGGGCGAACAATCCCAGAACTGCTTCTTTTTATTACCTGAAAACAAGGATTAACAGTAAGTACTTTATTTTACTCAAAATCAACTAAATTAACCTAAAAATACTTTACAGACTCAAAATACTGCTTGATGACAATCAAGTCTAATTTGGGCGAAAACGATATATAATTAGCACAAAACCACGGTCATACTAGCCATAAAACTAGATGAGCCAGAGGCTGATCAAAATACCCCAAACTTAAACTTTGCTTGTCCCCAAGCAAACTAAAACTCAAAAACTCAAGAAAGACTCAAGACATGGCAAGCTTAAAGATTCAATCAACTTTGCACCGATTTCAAGCAATTCATCAAAATAATTTTTCCTTCAATGTTCCCCCCTTTCAACCAAAACAATCCCCACAATCATTTATTCTGAACATTTGAGAATTTCATCATTCAAACAATCATTAATCTAAGCAAGGGATCCAAGTTACACACAAGAGGGAGATCACCAAATTCAAACAATCGCCTTCCTCCCAAGGTCATTAGTGTTTCACTCAATCGCTCAGTTTGTCTAGACTATCAACAATTCACTCAATTTCACTTTTAAGAACACTTCCCATAAATTTGATTTTCATCTCAAAATGGTTCCCACGAAAACATGCATGCAACATCAAAAGGTCTTTTAAGGTTGTAATGGGGCCTGGCTAAGGGTAGGATATACAAAGGTACTGGGCTTAAGTCCCTAGGAACTAAGAGCATGAACATTTTGATACATTGAAATTCCACTCAAATTCCTTTCTTCATTTTTCTTTATGCTTTTGGGTGACTACAGCCTCTTTTCTTTCAATATCCTTTTTGAAATTTTTGTACTTTTTATTTCTCTTTTTTTTTTCTTTTTTCATTCATTTTTTCTCTTCTTTTTTCTTGCCTTTGGCTCCAACCTTTTTATTATTTTTTTCCCTTTTTCTCAATCCAGAATGACATGTCACATCCTTGTAGCCACCCCAAACTTAGTTTCTTGCAACCATTCTCTTTGCTAAGCTTCCATGCTCTCCTAATCCTAAGATTGGGTTAACATGGTTTTTCCAGATATTGGGCTCGTAATATAAGGTTATCAAGAAATAATAGGCTAATTAGGCTCAAAGGGGCTAACTAGGAAACATGCATTAGGGATGGTTATTTTAGGCCAAGTGGTTATTTACAAAGAAAATGCCTAAATCATTTGAAGCAAACACATAGACATGCAAACCACAAAGAGATTCAAGCAAATTCGGGAAAGTGCAGCTTAAAAAGTGATTCGCACAGTTAAAAACATGTTGGAGGCTCAAATCCTCACCTGGACATTTTTCGCAACTTGTTCGACCGAGATTCTATCCCTAGTGTGTGCTTCCCTTCACCCCAAACTTATCATAAATCATGCCATCATAACAAAATATCTCAAAATTCAGTTTTCAAATTTTCATGGGGATCAATTTTCAAAAAAAAAAAAAAATTCAAACTAGGGGGAATCATCAATGGTCAACACATAACATGCAATCCATCTTATGCAAATTCAATTAAAATCCAGCAAGCTAGGCGACACAAGTCTCGACACACATACTCCTGATCTTCTCAAATTATTCAGGAGCTAAAAGAAAACAAAACAAAAATAAAGCAAGGCAAAGCAATTAAAAAGAGTAAGGTTCAGAGAAAACTCATGGGGGTGGTTCCACCAGGATCCCACTGTCTGTGATACAGTGGCCACGGAATGCCCAAATTGCGGTATGATCCTCCGGGATCCCATGGCCTCTGACATAAGGCCCACGTGATAGCCAAGGGACGGAAGCTTGTTCCATGGTCCCCTAACTTGCAGCCTTGATATGGAAGTGGGTGCTTCACAATCATGGTGACCTCGCCAAGTGCGGCGGACTTCTCACTCCCTCTTGGGTCAAGGTTGATCTCTTTCTCAACAAAGTCCTCCCAATAAAATCGGGGTTCAACCTCTTGGACTGGCCATGGTGCAAAATCCAGAGGCTTGAATTCCATCACCGGTTGTTCCACAGTGGGAGCTGGCAAACAGGTAGAGAGGGTCTCGATGTCTTGCTTCAACTTCTGCACGTTCTTCATTCACTTTGTGCTAACAAATCCATCACCTGCTAAACCTGCAGAAATCTCAGCACACACCACACAAAGGTTAGTGTTAGTACAGTAAGTACATATGGCACAATAAGCTGAATCAGTAAAGGTCTGAATGTCTGGAAATTCAGCACACAGTTCATCCACCCCATCACTTTCAACACATGCATCTAATTCCAAAGGTTCTTCATTATCCTCAAGCATGGTGAAGCAGATGTCCTCCTGATCCTCATTTTCTATGTTTCCTGAAAAGAATGAGCTTTCAAAACATGCTACACATGAAGCAGTGTTAGTACAATCAGCACATGAAGTATAATAGATAGAATCAGGGGAGGTATGAATATCTGAAGATTCAACACACAGTTCATCAACAGAAGTATTCTTGACATCATCATTAAAATTATCCTCAGAAGTATTATCAAGAATAACTGCTTGTGAATCTGTATGTTCTTCAAGGGAATGTGGAGTTTGCAGTGTAGTCCCGCTGACTAGCTGAAAAGTATTAATGCTAGCATCTGTTTGATCTTTGAACCGTCCAAATTGCTGCTGAAAAAATGTAGTCATTTGTGCAGTCATTTGTTCAGTCATTTGCTTGAACAGGTCCTCTAGTGAAGGTCCAGAATGTGCAGAGGTGGTCACTTGAGGAGAGTTCTGTGGTGGTGCCGGCGGTAACATCAGTTGTGAGTCCCCATACCAAGGGTTTGGATGGTTTCCCCAGCTGGGGTGGTACTCATCAGTGGAAAGGTCAGGAATGTTGTGCCTGATTGATGCAGCTCTAAAGGCAGGACAGTATCTCAACATGAAGACTTTCTTCAAATCAAACCAGGTTGAGATGGAATTCGGCTCGAGACAATACAACCAATCCTTCGCAGCACCTTCAAGTGAGAATGGGAAGGCTCTCCTCTTGATGTGGTCTTCTGTCATTCCTTTAGGTGTCAAAAGTGTAGAACAAGCAGCCTGGAATTCTTCCAGATGCTTCAGCGGGTTCTCACCTGCAAGACCATTAAACCTTGGCAACCGATGTATTAAACCAGGAGAGTCAGGATAATATATGCATGGTGGTGGACTATCAAAGTTAGGATAATATATGCATGGTTCATAATCAACATTAGGCATAAAATCTTGCATATAATTATCCATGGGAAGCACTAAGATTAACAACCAGACAAAGCAGCCGTAACTAATTCAGTAATGCAAAAGGTTTTTTTTTAATGTAATTTTCTGTTAATAACAACAAGAGTCCCCGGCAACGGTGCCAATTTTTGGACGCGATGTCGCGCACGCACCAAAAAGCGAGCGGTTTGTAAAAATGTAGTTTAGGAAGCGACAACTCGAGTATCGTCTCACAAGGACTCTTAGGTTGTTGTTAACAGAAAAAGTCAGAATTGGGGGGTTTTGGATTTGAAATAAAATAAAGAAAACAAAGCAGAAACAGAGCAATAAAAACAAAGCAGTTTAAAGGATTATCAAATAAACTAAAGCGATTAACCTACTGTTCTCGGTTTCTCACTATCATCGGTTCGTGTAAATTCCAAGCCCTAAGCAGATTCTAATCCTCTTTCGGTTGTAGCAACAATTAACAAACGAAATTGCTACTACGAGATATATGTTCCTATTCCCGAATTAAACAAACGGGGTTAAACCCTCATGAACTAAGCGAACATGAACGAACACACGCGAATTAAACAAACGCGATTCAATATAGGAACATAACATCACCGAAATAAATCAACACAACACTATACACTCCTGAATTAAACAAACAGAAATATATAGCATAGTATTGAAAAGGGAAAAGCAAATAAAACAGGAATTACAGAACCTCAAGTGTGGTGGAAATCGATTACAGTGGACCAATCAAGGAGACTAGTTCTCCATTACAAAAGAAACACAAAATGCTAAACCTACTGTTGCAGCCGCAACTGTGAAAAGAAAAGAAAAGAATGATGATAAAAACTCCATTGTTCTGTCCTAAGACAGACTTAAATACAGCTTCTGGATTCCGCGAGCTCGCGAGGCGAATAATACGAACAGTCTTCAGTGTTTGGCGAGCTCGCGAGGCGAGCTAATCATTTGCGAGGCGAGACTCTTCAAAATCCAAACTGTCACAGCCGTGACCTTCAACACCGATAAGCCGTGATGGCTTCTGGTCTTCCAGGGTTGGATTACTCGCGAGGCGAGTCATGTTTCGCGGGGCGAGACAGAGAGGATTGCATTTTCTGGAACAGTCACACTTCTGGTTCGCGGGGCGAATGCCTTCTCGCCGGGCGAACAATCCCAGAACTGCTTCTTTTTATTACCTGAAAACAAGGATTAACAGTAAGTACTTTATTTGACTCAAAATCAACTAAATTAACCTAAAAATACTTTACAGACTCAAAATGCTGCTTGACGACAATCAAGTCTAATTTGGGCGAAAACGTTATATAATTAGCACAAAACCACGGTCATACTAGCCATAAAACTAGATGAGCCAGAGGCTGATCACTCCCCATGGTGACACACTAGGTCGTATAAACTCTTTCCTCATCAGCTCCTCAAGTTGGTCCTTCAAGGTTTCTAACTCTGATGGCGACATGCGATATGGTGCCATGGATATTGGTCCAGTGCCTGGAATCAGATCAATCGCGAACTCGATCTCCCGAACATGTGGCAATCCAGGTACATCCTCAGTTAAAACCTCCGGAAACTCTCGAACGACAGGTACGGATTCCAAGTCAAACTCACTCTCGACGTCCAGGAAAAACAGCAGAATGTAACCTTGAGCTCCTTCTTTCAAAGAAGCTCTTACCTGACTACCAGATGAAAATCCAGAAATCTCCTCCCTAAAGATTAAGGTTTTCTGAGCACAATCTATTAGGATATGGTTGAAAGATAACCAATCCATGCCTAAGATTACATCTAACTGTACTAAAGGCAAATAGATCAAGTCTACAAGGAAATGTCTATTTTGAACGATGATATGACAGTTTAAGCAAACATAATTAACAAACCACGGGTTCAACAATTGGGGTAGAAACAATCGATTATATGGCAAGGAAAAAAACAGGCAAGTCTAGAATTTTCACACAATCCATCGAAATAAAAGAATGAGTTGCGCCAGAATCGAAAAGTACAGACAAGAGATTACCTGCAATGTCGCACTTACCTTGCACAAGATCAGCGGAGTTTGATGCCTCAGAACCACTCATGGTATACACTCTTCCCTTAACGGTTGGCTTGTTTACTCTGGCATGGTTGACAGAATGCTCCCTCTTCGGTGCACGATACTCCTTTGCCATGTGTCCCACGCGGTCACAGTTGTTACACTTGTAATCCTTCTTCGGCCAAGCATTGGCCAGGTGGCTCAGATCTCCACACCTGAAACATCTCCTTTCTCGGCCTTGATCATTGTTTCTCTAGCCTCCACTTCCTGTCCCCGAAACACTGGGACGAGCTTGTTGTCTCTGGTTGTATCTAGATGCCTGGTGATACGGCTTCCTCTGGTTCTGCTTCCATTTTGAATTCTGGCCTTGATCCTGGCTCTTAGGACGAACAGGTCCTCCTACGCTTCCCTTGTTATCGCTTCCTCTGCGCATCATCTCAATTTTCTGGCACTTCTCCACTAGTGCTTGGAAGTTCCTGATCTCCAACGGCAATACCGGTTCTTTAATCTCGAAGCATAGACCGGCTTCAAACTACTCGCACTTCCATTCCTCACTGGGATTGTCTTGAAAGAAACGGAAATACTTGGCAAGGGATTCAAACCTCGCCGCATACTCCCCTACTGCCAGGTCCCACTGACTCAGCCTCATGAACTCCTGCTCCTTCTCTTTCCGGGAACTCTGGGGAAAGTATTTATCTAGAAACTTGCCACGAAATACTCTCCAAGTGATCACCTGGTGATCAGCCTCCAACAACTGCCTGGTGCCCTTCCACCAGTACTCAGCATCGCCCACTAGCTGGAACACGGAATAGGGTACCTTAGATTCCTCTGGAGTGTGTACCAGATCGAAGATCTTCTCTAACTCCTGAATCCAAAGATCATACTTTATTGGATCCACGTCTCCATCAAACTGCGATGGATTCTGACGTCGGAAAGCGTCCAGATGCCTTCCCTCTACGACATTACGCCTCTTGTTCTCTCTTGTTGGTTCCGGGTAGCAGCATTAGCCGTCTCGAAGAGCTATGGCAGCAGCCCACGTCGCAAGCGCTTGGGCAGCGAAATCCATTCCTCCGTAGCCTCGTCCGCGTCCATGAGCACCTCTCCGGTTCATACTGACCTATACCACACAAGCGATCCGATAATGACCCGGAAAAGGGATGTGTTTCACGGGTTATAATAACATCCAGACAGAGAAAAACACAACTTCAACACAACTGACCTAAACCCAAACATTCCGGAAAGACTAGACTAGCTCTGATACCAACTAATGTGACACCCTAAAACCTGGCATAACATGGTTACCCGTTGCGGAAATGAAACTTATTTAAAACACTGGTTGCTTTCAGAAAAATAACCTTTTATATAGGGTTATTGAAAAAGGGTACTCAATTTTTTTTTGTTAAAAGAATTTAAGAAAAGGTGATGAACACTCAACATGAAAATAAACATCATACATATAAATATAACTGTCCCACTTGGGATCTTAGGTTTGATTACAAAACAGGCCTTGTCGAACTGGTCAACATACACTAAAGCGACTCATCAAGAAACAGGTAAAAAAAAGAAACATCAAACCGGGGATAGGGAATTGGGTACAAGACTCAAAAGATGGCTCTAAAAGCCAAGGGACTATCGGGACAACTCCAAAAGCCGACGAACGATCTACCAATGCCTCCTGCATGCAGAGTGACCATAGACGCTACCCCTAGACGAGATATCAGATGTCGGATCAATAACGTCACCGCCATCGTCGATAGGGACGTCGTCATCTCCAGGATCATGTGGATGGTACTCTGGCTCCTCCTCCTCCTCGTCCTCGACCTCTATCAGCTCAAGAGGCTCTTCCTCGAGATCCTCTTTGGGATCCTCCTCCACTGGATCCTCCGCAAGAGGTTCAACTGGATCAAAATGCTCATGTAGGAGACCGATGACTTGTAGCGTATGAAGGTAGTACCATGGAGGTGGAAGCGCCACAGTCCTCGTCTTGACGGTATGAATCATTTGTATGGGCACTCCGTTAGCAATCGTCTCGGTAGTCATGACTGGTCCTCGATACATCGCGGTCGTCACACCCTCAGGTATAGTCCAGTTCCCTGCCATCCCGGCATGATCAAACACTTCGCTCCTCGAGCTCGACTGTGCCAAGGGAATGTTCGGATCCATCTAAAAGCATGCGCATACCCGATACAAGAAGAAAAGAACATAACGTACAGATGTACAAGAGTGAGATACCATCATAAGATATATCCCACAACAACCATATACATGATACATACGTCATATAATCATATAAGCAGTTAAATCATGCATATACATAACATAACAGTGTTATATCAAAGGGTCTCAAACCCGCATAGTCAATCTTTGAAAATATGCATGGCACTTCAATATCATGCTCTAACTTAATCTCATGAGATATCAACACCGTTTTCCACTGGAGAAGAATTAGAGTTGGTCAATCTCTAGCCCATCGGGCAGTTGCCTCCATACCCTCATGCATTTAAGGTCTCAGGACGAGCAACGTCACATGTGCCTCTGAACCGGTCACATGGACTGACTCCCAGATACCACCTTGTATCTGATATGTAAGAAAGCACGTCTGCCTGGTGAAATGCACATTAGAAAATATTTTATTCAAAAGGTTTTCTTTGTGTTCATTCTTTTTCCCTGTCGTAGCTCAAAGCTAACAACTTAATCATCATTTCCACATTACTTGAAAACTCAAACATAGGGCACACAGTCCGAATGCTCAATCACAACGCCCGAGACTGATGCCACAGTCAAGAGTTGTGGTCATATAAATCACTTATGCTTTTATTCATGTTTTGAACTTAACATGATAAGGACAATAGCCCACAACAACGAAATCAGAACGCACTGTCCTCGATTTCGAGAATTGGACTCTCAGTCCAGAACATCATGAAAAGGACTGATGGCCCCGAATTAACACTGATCCAAGATCACGTGCGTATAACTGAATACTAGAGGCGACGTCTCACGTACTAGATTCTCTTTCTTAAGTACTTATTTTTCGTTCAGTGAAAATCAAATTCAAAACCGAATCCTCGATAACCTATCTAGGCTATCAGAATGTTTCTAAAAAATTTAGGAGAAAACATTTTCTTTGAAAATCTTTTATAAAGCATCTTTGAAATACTTTTATCTTTGAAAATCCCCAATAGGATATTGCCAAATAATCTTGAAAGTTTTCACTTGAAGACACATAGTTCGAAAAGGATTTTTCTCTTGTATAACAATAGTTCACCAAAACCATTTCAACATTTAAAACAAGTACTTTAAGTTAATGAGCTTTTGGAAAATAACACCAATCCTTCGTCTTCAAAGCTTATTAAGGCTTTTAATCCATATAACAGTTGAGCACAGACATAAGTCTGGCTTAGCAAACTTTCAATCAACAGCGGTATATATTCTCAATTCAATGCTAATATCACAGCTGAAAGCAATTCATCACAGATATGCTTTATAACATTTAGAACAACCACAGTTCAACATCAGATAATAGCAAACAATTCAAGTACATTAGATAACCAAGTAAGCTCAATCAACATATAAATATCCAGTTAAACACATACACACATGCATACAATTATTGAATATCTTTAGGAAATCCCCTCTTACCTCACGCCGGAGTTAAGAGTTTTGGATTTGAAAAGAAGGTTCACGAACGTCCTCGCTTCTCCGGCTATGGAAGTCTAAGGTTACCAACATAAAATCATGAGTTAAAAAAATCAACTCGAGAACACTAACAACAAGGTATAGGTTCGGTCCATACAATAAACAAGGATTAGGGGTTTCTGAAATTTATGCGACTCTTGGATTTATGATCCTTAAGTGCTAGAAGTTCATAAACAACAATCTTTTAACAAAGTTGAATTAAAAATCCCACTAAGTACTTGACTTAGGGTTTCGGTCAAGCATAGGTAAATAGGATAGGAATTTCTAAACTTTCCAATCTCTTTAGGTTAGCATCCATACATAGTAAGGAGCTTGAAACCATGATCATTTCGGAAAATGGAAAAATCAAAAGTCTTAGACTATGAACTCTTAGGTTCGGCCTTAACAAGTTTGTGAGGTTAGAGATCTTTAAATCATCAAATCTTTTGGACATAGTATCCTTTAACATGAAGGATCTTTAATCCACAACCATCTTGGAAAACAAAATAAAATAACACATCCTAGGTCAAATGTTACATTCGGCCATCATAGGAAAATAAAGCAAGAAAATATTTTAAACTTTCCAATCACTTAGACATATCATCTTTAACATAAGGAGATTTTTAGTCCATGATCACTTTGGAAAACAAAACTCAACATCTTTGCCATAACCATTTAAGGTTTCGGCCTTTTCAATAAATAGGGGTTAGAAATCTTCAAACTTTCCAATCTTTTGGACTTAGCATCCTTCTATATCAAGGAGTCTTATAGAGAGGAAAGTGATGAAGTGTGGAAATGAAGAGTGTTTATAGAGAGTGAGAGGAGAGGGTCACGGTTTTGGGAGAGGAAGAAAGAAGAGAAGAAAGAAGGTGGGTTGCTTGTAGAGAGGATAAGGAGTTAAGGTGATGTGATGTGATTGGAGAGAGAAAGGCGAAAAAGTGAGATTTTTGAAAAAAAGTCATGATTCACCTTTTGAGGTGTGTCATAACCTTCACATCAAGTCACTTTATGTCACTTTATCCTCTTGATGCTCTGCTCCGTTGCGTATCAGATGACTTCCCCGATCGTATTTCCCGACGATTTCGCCCGAGAAATCCCTAAGATTTGGCCCCGAACAAGATTTTTCGAAAAACTACAAACCCACACAAAACATCATAAAAACACTAAACGTCTCATTCACAAATTAAAATTTGGTCTCTAGCTCAGTAAACTTGTACTGGCAGTGAGAACCCAGACCGGTTTTCGTCTGAATTTTCGACCGAAAATTTTACTGTGACTTCATACGGTAAAATAACACAAGAAAATGATTTTATTTTAAATAAAATCATCCTCTAGATTTTATAAAAAATAAACACAATAAAGCATGTATTTACTGATAAAGAAGCATACGAAAAATAGGGTGTTACAGACTGCCTCCAGCTGAGGCATCTATCCTTGAGCTAGGTAAAACTCCATTATAGAAGTGCTCCATCTGAGTACAAAATGGAATACCATGGTGGGGGCACTTCTTAATCAGTTGCTTAAATTTTTCCCATGCTTCAAATAGTGTTTCATTATTATGCTGCCTGAATGAAGTGATGTCAGTCCTCATCTTTGCATTCATAGTTGGTGGGAAGAACTTGGTCAAAAAAATTTCAGCAAGTTTGTTCCAAGTATCAATTGAATTTGCATCCAAGGAATTTAGCCAATTTTTAGCCCTTCCTCCCATGGAGAATGGAAATAATCTTAATCTGAATGCATCATCAGTGACTCCTGGGATCTTGAAGTTGCTTGCTACATCCAGAAACTGTTTGAGATGCAAGTGAGGGTCCTCTGTTGCAGCTCCATTAAATTGGCCAATTATTTGCAACATTTGGAACATCACTGCATACCCCCTTATGGCACAGTTTCTGTCATTAGCCATAGCCATGTTGTCTTGTGGTGCTTCTTCAGTCATTTCTGATTCAGTAGGAGACAATGCTTCAGCAAAATTAGGTGTGGAGTTGGCTGGAGTATTCAGAACCAACTCAGGTATAGGCTGAGACGTTTGACCTCTTCTAAGCCTTCTGAATGTCCTTTCTGTCTCTGGATCAAATCCTTAGTTAGGTGACAAGAACCTGTGCATACAGATTCAGTATCCTGTGCTACAGCAAGGCACTAAAAGTATCGGTACCACTAACTACAGAACTAATAATCTAAAAATAGAATTTTAACACCAACACAATCCCCGGCAACGGTGCTAAAAACTTGTTGCCTTAAAAACATATGTCTTTAAGCTTGTGCAAGTATACACAATCGCATCAAGTAATATAGAACTTTCTTTCAGATATCGTTCCCACAGGGATTAAATTGATGCAACAAAATTCCAGTTCAGGTTATAAGTCCAGGAGTTAGGATGAGGAAAATAAAAATTGTTATGTGCAAACAAATTGAAATAAGGGTGTTAATGCTAGGCAAAAAACAAGTTGTGACTTGAAATTAAAATTAAAACCTGTTAATAGAAAAAGGACGAACTGTTGATTTAAATACTTAAAACAACTTCAGGTATGCTGAAGCATAAATTCTGTTTAGCCCTCATTATGCTCTGACCATGCTCTAGCATCTAGCTCCAGGAATTTAAAGTGTGTTTTCCAACAATACAGGGTTAGGTTCATTAACTTTGTTCTATTCCTAGATTCAGATTAATTACACCACCCACTAACTAAAGCTCGTTCCAGCTAGCTCAGGGACATGAATAGCTATTCCTAGCCTACTCATCATCAATTAATTTTTCAATTAATGACTTAACCCCTATCTTTTATCAAGTTTCCACATACTTAATTCTTCCAAACTTATCAAGCTAAGTATTCAATCAAGTAGAGCACACTTAATCAAACAACATTAAATGCGTGATAAAAGAAGATGCAAACATAGCCATCACATAGTTCAGCTAAACATTCATTATACTAGCATACCCAAAGCTTATAGAGTTTAGCTCGTAGTGAGCTTACAAAGAACAAATATAAGAGAAGAGCAAGAAACCATTACAAAGGAAGAAACAACGAAGAAACACAGCAGCAGCAGGAGCTCAGGAAGAAATAAAACCAGCACCGCTCTCCATAAGACAATGTGTAAAATAAATGTTCAAAAAGTCACCTTTCACTAGGGTTGCTATAATGATTTTATAGTACACAAAACCCTATTATCTTTCATTCCATTTGGGCCAACAACCAAAAATAATTCATAGAATAACCCTAGCCCAAATTCCAAAAGATGTAGGGCAGCTGATCCTAGGCACGTGTGCATCCCTAAAACTAACAGCGCCAGCGCCCTTGAGGAGAGAGTAAATGTGTCCTTCACAGCTTTTGTCCTTAGTGCAATACTACAGGAAGATAGTCCTTGCTGAAACAACCAAGTCCTTGTATCCCAATGCTTCAGCCTTGCTCCAGCAAGCTTTCTGCATAGCAAGACACAGAGTTTTTAGACAATGATAGAGCAATCAAGAGCAAATGGTTGATATTCACTAAACTTAACACAAATATTGACACACTAACATTTTCTAATAAAAATGAAACTCAAAACCTTAAGGATGGCAAAGAATCACAGTAAAAAGGAACTAAATAACTCTTCATTTAAAGAGTTGTCACTCACCCTTAAACCTTGTTGGATACCTCACCAACATAGATTATTCTCCAATGGCCACTTTGATGGATACCTCACCAACAAATATTTATGCCCCTCAAGAGATGCCTCACTCTTGAGAACCTTGGGATCCACACTCCCAAAACAAAACTCAAAACAAATTGAGTAGAAGAGAAAATCCTAGCACAAACACTTGTGCACCAAAGCTTGTAGCTTCTAAATCACTTGTAACAAAGGATGAATAGATGGCTTTCTATTTTGGCATTATAACAATATATTTTTGCATACAATTTCGTTTCCATAACTCCTAAACACATACCATTTATATAGACTTCATTTGGAGCTAAAAAACTGAAGTTTTACTGAATTTTGGGGTGAGTATTCGAATACTCATACAGGGTATTCGAATACTCCCTGTAACAGAACCCAACAAACTTAACAGAATGGGTAGTATTCGAATATTGACAGGGGTATTCGAATACTCCCATCAAAAATTTCCAAATTGCATTTGTAATGGCATACATGAGTTGGTATTTGAATACTGTTGAAGGAATTTCGAGTTTTCCTCAAAGTAGACCAATATACAACTATGTATGTGATTACTTATACCTTAAAAACATTTTCAAACATTTGGCATTTGATAATAGCTCTAATTGATTTCTATATTTAGGTTTACAATTATTATCTTCTCAATTTTGTTAAGCCATATAATCATACTAAGTTACTTATGACTTACATCAAAACCCTAGAAAAGCAAACATTAACTATCAAAACGATTACAACATTTTCAATCAACATAATCATCATCAAAACACATTTCATATCTTCATTCTTGAAAATGGGTGGAGATATTCTTCACGGAAGCAAACTTGAGACTTGAATCTCATCATCATCTACAATCTCCCCCTTTTTGATGATGACAACTCTTTTGATGAAATTGGAATCTTCTTGCTTTGCTTTTGTATCATAAGGTTTTGATAACTTGTGAATAAGGTGTATCATGATATTTGTTAAACTCCCCTAAATATATGACACTACTTCTGAGTAGATTTAGAGATTCCTGCAAAATAAACACAAAAGCACACCTTTTCTCCCCTTTTGGCATTATCAAAAAGCATATAATATATGGAGAGAAAAGACACAATATTTATAAATATATATGTAATAGATGTCATACATGCATAAACAAAATATATCAAATAAGTTCAAAGCATTCATACTAACATTCATAAAAGCATATGTGTGATGAAAAACAAAGTTTAGTGTATCAGAGTCAAGTTCGTATACCAACAGAGATATACTAATACAGTTATCCAGGAATAAAAAATAGGGGTCAAACAGTATCATCACACAAATCCATAGCAGTATCATAGCAATATAGATAACATACAGTCATCCAACAAAATATAATCATATAAAACATAGAAAGAGGAACAAGAGATATCAAATCTCATCATCATCTCCATCCTCTTCATCATTGAACTGTGACTGCAACCTCCTCACTCTGTCTGTTAAAGCTGCCATATCATTGGATATACCTTGATTGCGAACATCCATGCTTGTGAACTCAATTTTCAAGTAACCCTTCATGTCTGTGAACCTTGTGTCCATCTACATTTTAAAGGTTTCCAATCCTGTTTCCATTCGGTTCAAGCTTGAAGCCACATAGGATTGAAATGGATCAGAGAAATTCATTGCAGAGGTGTGAGCAGAGTGGCTAGGCTGAGAACTGTGTGAAGCATGTATTTGATCAGCCATATCCAAAGCCACATCTAGCTCATCTGGTTCATACTAAGCTTGGTTCACCGGGGATCCATCATGAAACCAAAATCCATTCATTTTGTTAATACTTATTTTGGCTATGGTAGTAGCGTCGAATCTTCTTGTCACAGGCAGATAGGCTGTATTGAGATCAACATCAAAATATTCCATAAATGCTTGGATTAGATTTGCATATTGAATCGGGCTACGATGATTGTTCTTACAAGACAACCATCTTTGTGAAATGTACCATGCCCAATTCATTTGCACATTGTGCTTCATGCAATACATCAGAAATAAATCTTCTTCAAGCATCACAGATGCCTAGGGTTCAAAATAGTATCTACAACATAGTGAAGCAATCTACCCTCCATGTTAAGTAAGACAACCTTAGGCTTTCTCTTAAGGCGATCAGAGATAGGACCATTAGCAAAATTTTCTATAATTCCTCTCCTAGAAAAGTTTGTAATAGATGAGGGATCAGAAATCTCAAGTCCTACATAGGGTATTCCTATCACATTATCCCAATCCTGAGGATGAATAATAAAGTTCCTCCTAGCTACTGAATAGAGTAATGTACCATTTTTGCCTTGCTTAAGCCCGGTAATGAAGACTCTAGCCAGATTGTAACACCCCGACTTTCTGCCGTTTTCTAATATCAGAAATTTATATAATTATGTTTATATTTTTACTTGAGACTTATAAAATTATTTTAAATCAACGGAGTTCATCACTCAATCCTACTTGAATGTAGGAAGCTATGATTAAAAATTTAGGTTGAAACGACGGGCAAATCCCGGCCCGCTATTTTCATTGACAGTATATTTATACTGCTCAAAAGACCTAATTTTAATTCATGAACGAAAGACTTAAGATTTTTATTTTATTTCCTACCATTCTTTATTTTTAGATTTATTTCAGAAAAAAAAAATAATTTACGTTTTACGGGCAAACTATGCAATCGGGTGAGCGGCATAATGAATTTCGGAGTTTCCAAGAGCAGATAAAGAGTTTATCTTAGGATTTTGAGATGATTCAAGGGTATGAATCATATTTTTAAGTCTAGAAGGTTCTACAGGGTTAAAGTGATAATTTTTGAATTTTATGCTTAAGTCCCTGAACTTTCTGTTAATTACCCTTTTGTCCCTAAGTTAGTTTCTAGGTTTTTTTCAAGTGAATTGGGCTAGAATCCTTGTTCCCAATCTCTTATTGGAGCGTGGCTATGAATCCCAACTTTCTTGTCCATGGATTAATTCCATAAAGCCTATTTGAAACTATACAAGTTTCCTATGTCATGCTTAAGCTTAAATCGTTAAGTGGGCCCCACAAAAATGAATCCAAGCCCAAATTTAGTAGGCCCATGAGCAAGCCCATGAGGGAGAAGGGGCTGCCCTCATAATTTTTGGATGAGTCAAGAATGTTCTACATTCTTCTACATTATTCTACCATCTTCTAAAATGTTCTAAACTCTTCTTGATTCTTCCTAAAATATCTTATGGAGAAAAAAATCAGCCAAAGTTATTCAATATAAGACCACATTTAATGTGGCAAATAGTCATCATTACAATTTATTGGCAATTTGCAAAATAGTCCTTATACTTTTGGAATCTTTGCAAAATGGTCCCTAGGAAGTATTTGCATTTCAATCCCTTGAACAAGACAACTCATCCTTACTATATCCTTCCAAGATGGCTCCAACCATCTCTTAAATACCTTCTCTCACATTTCATTTAGTTTCTATTGCCATTTGTTCAGAAACCCTAAAGTTCATAAGTCTTTTAGTGTCAAATTGTGAAGCAAGTTCTTGGATTTCCTTTGTCATTGATCTTCAAGAGGTAAATCCTAATCTTCTTCCTTAATCATGCCTATGTTCTTCAATAATTTTCTTGGTTCAAAGTCTATTTCATTTATGTTCATCACTTTTAAGTTTTTGGATCTAGAACTTTGAAAATTCATAACTAATTCTAGAAAAATTCTTTTGACATGAAACCAATTGCTATGATCTTATAATAATCTCTATTTTCATCATCTAGAAGAATATGATCATGATAAATTTCTTTCCTTGATTTCTGGACTGGACCGAATCTAGGACAAAATAGTGTTTATAGGTTTTGTTTCATTTTCATGTCTTGATTTATGATTCAATCTTCTAGTACCTTGATAATTCTTGTATATAAGATCAAAAATCAAACTCTAACCTATTTGTTTCATAAAGGCCGAACCCTAGGTGGATGAGATTTGATGAGTTTTGTTCAAAGTTTTCATTAATGACCTTAGTAATCAAGCTATTAGTATGTATTCTTAATAAATCCAAGTTGGTTTATCAAACTAAAAACCCTAGCCCTATGATCATGTCAAGGCCGAATCTAAGTATATGAGGGTTAGGAAGTTTTGAGTTTAAGATTTAGTTGTTTAGCCACTAATCCATGATCTTGGTTGATTAGGACCATTAATCCATGATTTAATCATGATCAGGAATTTTTAGTCACCCAAAACCCTAAGAGGCTGTGACCTATTAGAGAGGATTAGGTGTTTGTTTAGATTGTTTTGATTGGTTTTTTGGATGTGTTGTTGAAGGTTAATTGTTTTACGACGTACGAGGGTTTCCGACAACCGACGGAGTTCTGTTAATTTCACCGAGGAGCTTCAAGAGGTAAGGGGAGCTTACCTGAGGGATTTTTCTGAATAACTATTTGTTTGTAGTGTGGTTTATATGATTTATATGTGGTTGTGGTTATTTGTTTATGTTGTTTACGTTGTGTTGTATATCTGTGTATCGGTGTTTGATCTGCTTTTAATTTATTTAATTATCTGCAGTTGTATATTATATTGCTATGATGCATGATCAGCCTGGTGATATAATTCTGATAATTGTTGTTGACTGTTGTTTGTGAGTGTTGTTTGAGAAGCCTGACAGTGGTTAGTGCATAACCGATTAATCAGATAAAAGCTTTAATAAGCTGTGAGAATTATATTCAATGTTTTATGGGAAATGTTGGAATATAATAGTGGTGGAAAATATTGCTTTGGAAAAATAATGAGTTTTTGAGAAATGTTATTATTTTAATGATTTAGTAATAAAAAAAATGAATTATGAGTCACAATGAGAGCGAAATCGTGAAAATATTTTTGCACCGCTAATTTTCACGTAAGAAATTCCATAATATTATAAAAAAATTATTTTGTGAAATTAATTGTTGAAAATAAGTTAATTATGATTTTAGAAAATTATTTAAGTGGAAAAAGCTATTTTTTGGCTTAAAAAGCTTTAAAAGTGATAATTGACGGCGAATTTGGAAAAGTGTCGACGACAAGTATCTTGAAACGGCAAGTCGTATTTTAAGTAAGTTTAAAATCTCAAGTGACTCACCTTGTGAAAACTAAGTTTTAGTATTTAAAGACTTTATTGAAGAATTTTCCATGTGAAAAGATTCTCCGAAAACAAAATTAATTCAACCGTGTTGAAAGTGGTGTGGAACTTAGTAACCGAGACGTCGGGGTACTAAGGTTCTTTGTTGTTATGGACTTGGGGTCCTTTGGACTTTGAGGTCCTGTAGACTTGGTGTCTACTGTATACGTTGTGTATACTGTGTTTGAACATTTAAGATGTTTTCTACTACCACGAACCTAAGACTGATTGCAAGGTCGAGAGGCGTCGTGATTGAGGACTCGGACTGTGAGGTCCTGTGTTTTAATAAAAGTTTTAAGGATGTTAAAACTGTGTGAGTCGTAAGCCATTTTGAGCTTCAGAAAAGAAATATTGAACACAAAGAAAAGTGTCAAGAACAGAGTGTTTTTGCATGCATTTGGCAGACGTGCCGTTATGTTCTGGCTGTGTGCCTGGTGTTCTGACTGCGTGCCTGTATTCTGGCTGTGTGCCTGGTGTTTTGGCTGAGTTCCTGGTGTTCTGGCTGGCTTCCTGTATTCTGGCTGCATGCCTGGTATTATGGCTGTGTGCCTGGTGTTCTGGTTGCGTGCCTGGTATTCTGGCTATGTGCCTGGGAGTCTGATCAACTCATTACTTGTTGGGATATCTCATGAGATTAGGTGTGAATGTTTAGATGATGTATAGAAGTGTTCGTGCATAATTTTCCAACGTTGATGTTTTGGGTGTGAAACCCATTGATAAATTGTGTGCTATAATATGGATGCTTATGTTGTTATAAATATGTATATGTGCATATGTCTTCTTTTGTGTCGCGCATTTAGTTATTTTGTTAAATCCATATATTGGCGTCTCACCCTTACAAACATATCAGAGTCGCACAAGGGATAAAATCTCTACAAAAAGGAGAATGCTGTCTAGTTCAAGGCATACTGTGCTGCTCCAGTTGGCGGTAGTGTCTGTTAGTTACGACCAGCTTAGGTCCTATTTTGGTATATTGTGTTTAGTAGAATGAAACTAATAATGATCTAGGTGTGAAGACATATGAGGCAGTATAGTTGTATGACTTATATACATTATGTATTTAAGTGTGATTTGATTACGTTGTTGTTGTTATAAGGTTAAAAAGAAAAAAAAATTATCACCATATTTTGAAAAGATGAATGTTGAGAAAACATTATTTTCCGAAAGCAACCAGCAAATTAAGTTTTATTTCCGCAAACGGGTAACCATGTGATGACCGAGTTAGGGTGTCACACAGATCATGAGAATATATATCCCCCAGCTCAACAAAGGACTGCAGCTTCTGCCTGATGAACAACTTGTGAAAAGAGAAATTGTTTTTCTCATACCAGCTGCACTTCATGTAGATTGGACAGA
This sequence comes from Sophora flavescens, assembly GCA_030762895.1. Lineage (NCBI taxonomy): Eukaryota > Viridiplantae > Streptophyta > Magnoliopsida > Fabales > Fabaceae > Sophora > Sophora flavescens. Next base: position 4,956,957 of record JAUPTC010000011.1, on the reverse strand, counting down.
GCACTTTCTAGTTCATAAAATTTTCTTTGTATTACATGAATTTTGATTTACTTATAAACCAAGAAGACGTGTCCACTCTATCAGCATTTTCTTCTTCTTCTTCTTCCACTTGCTCTTCCTCTCCTTCCGTAGAACTATCTTCCAACTCTTCAGTTTCCATAAAGATGGCTTCCTCTTCCAAAGCAGCCCTCTTCTTTCCTTTTCCAGATCCACTAACCAACCTATCACTTTTCCTTCTTGGTTGGGGTGAAGGAGATGGTTGAGTAGAGGATGAGGTCCCTCCTCTTGTGCGAGGTTTCTTTCCAGCCATGGTGATGAAGGAGGTTTAGGAGAGATAGATGAGAGTTTGATGATGTCAAGAGAGAAGTATATGAAGAACAAAGACCAAGAATGATGTTTTATGAATAAATATGAATAAACTATCGTCTAAACATGATGTTCTTGCTATATATGGGAAGAATGCTGGAAAATAGAGGTTCTCATACATCATAGGTCGAGCAAAGCACTTATAAGCCATGAAATTTTTTTCAGATCTGCAGAGTATTCGAATACTAGGGGGAGTATTCGAATACTCCGAAAAAAAGTACCAGTTTTTTGCTGGTATTCAAATACAGAGGTGGGTAATCGAAAACTACCCAGAAAAAACAGAGTATTCAAATACTCTATGGTGGTATTCGAATACTACTTGGACAGAGAGCAAAAAACACATAGATTTCACATATATTCATACATATTGCTCATCCAGAGATCAAATCACATACTTATAAGATTAGATATCAATACATACATGATATGAATCAAACAAGCATGCATCCAAACAATCATAGCATATAAGATCAATCAATAAATGTTTCATCTATGATCCCTAGTTCTCTTCTTATATAAAAGAAGTTTTCTCTAGGTAAAGGTTTGGTAAAGATATTGGCTAATTGTTTATTTGATTCTACAAAGTCTAGAACAATATCTCCTTTTTGAACATGATCTCTTAAGAAATGGTACCTTATCTCAATATGTTTAGTCCTAGAGTGTTGGATAGGATTCTTGGAAAGATTGATGGCACTTGTATTATCACATCTAATTGGAACTTAGTCCAATTCTATTCCATAGTCTAACAATTGTTGTTTCATCCAAAGAATTTGGGCACAACAACTACCGGCCGCAACGTATTTCGCTTCGGCAGTTGACAAAGCAACACCAACTTGCTTTTTACTAAACCATGAAATTAGGAAAATACAAAAAATATGACACGTTCCACTAGTACTCTTCCTATCAAGTTTGCATCTGGCAAAATCCGAATCCGAATATCCAACTAGACTACAACTTGATCCTTCAAGATACCAAAGTCCTACATTAGTTGTACCTAACAAATATTTCATTATTCTTTTTACGACGGTTAGGTGAGATTCTTTAGGACATGATTGATAACGGGCACACATGCATACACTACACATAATATCCGGTCTTGTAGCGGTAATATAAAGTAGAGAGCCAATTATACCTCTATACTTAGTTACATCTACCAGATTACCATGTTCTTCTTTGCCAAGATAGGAGGATGTGCCCATAGGTGTGGAAACCTCTTTTTCCTTGCCCATGCCAAATATTGTGAGTAGTTCTTTGCAATACTTGGCTTGGTTGATGAAAGTTCCACTAGGCACTTGTTTGATTTGTAGCCCCAAGAAGAAAGTGAGTTCACCCATCATAAACATCTCAAATTCACCTTGCATTTTCTTAGAGAATTCCTTGCACATAGATTCATTAGTGGCTCCAAAAATAATGTCATCAACATATACTTGTACAATCAAGATATCATGCTTTTTCTTTTTAATGAAAAGAGTAGTGTCAACCTTTCCTCTTTGAAAATCTTTTTGTAAAATAAATTTGCTAAGTCTATTATACCAAGATCTTGGAGCTTGTTTCAAACCATAAAGAGCCTTTTTAAGTTTAAAAATAAAATTTGGTTTTTCAAAGTTTTCAAAACCAGGTGGTTGATCTACATAAACTTCTTCTTGAATTAAGCCATTAAGAAAAGCACTTTTGACATCCATTTGATAGAGCTTAAAATCCATAAGACATGCAAAGGCAAGAAGCAATCTAATAGCTTCTAATCTAGCAACGGGTGCATAAGTTTCCTCATAGTCTATTCCTTCTTCTTGATTATAACCTTTGGCTACTAATCTAGCTTTGTTTCTAACAATTATACCATTCTCATCTAACTTGTTCCAAAAAACTCATTTAGTTCCAATTACTTGTTTATTACTAGGTTTAGGTACAAGTTCCCATGCATCATTTCTTGTAAATTGATTTAACTCATCTTGCATACAAATTACCCAATGTTCATCTATAATAGCCTCATCAATTACCTTAGGTGATGGGGGGAACAACAATGCAACAGTGTAACACAATAACAAATCAATACACAGTGGAAATAAATCCCCCCAAACTTGCAATAATCTGTGAGGAGCAATAACAAATATATGGCAGCAAATAGAACAACACAAACATAAAAGAGACACCAAGATTTTAACGTGGAAAACCCCTTAAAGAAAGGGTAAAAACCACGGGTCGTCCAGACCGAAGAAATAGCTCCACTATGATCAAATAAGGGTACAAAAGATTCTCCAACAAGTTCACAAACCGTGCTAACAATCAACCAAAACAACCAAGCACCAATTCTTACAAATGAGAAACAAGAAGATGAAACTTACCCCAAAAATAGAGCTACTGGGAGAAGCCAATATCTCTCATTTCAGACCTCAACTTAAAAATCCGAACGGTTAGAATGAAGAACCAGACGTCCTGAACCTGTTGTAGGAATTTCAACCCGATCCAACGGTGAAAAAATCCTCTGTTACGATTTTATGGTGACTATTTTGTGGGTATGCGGGTTGGCTTTCTCTCCTCTCTTCTCTCTTGTTGGCTGCTATATTCTTACTAAAATGAGACCTCTCTGCAACCCTAATCTGACCTCTCTCCACTTAAACAAGTGAGACAAAATGGGCTTACACATTTGGGCCTTTCTCCACATAGGAAGGGAACCCAAAACCCAACAAATCTCCCCCTCACAACGACGTGGAGATAACCGCCAAACCGGCGATATCACAACAAGTTTCAAATTTCCCTCTTGGTAGTGTTTTAGTCATCATATCAGCACCATTATCATTAGTATGAACTTTAGCCAACTCCAACAGCTTAGCATCCAAAGCATCACGTATCCAATGATACCTCACATCAATATGTTTGGACCTAGAATGAAAAGTTGGATTCTTACCAAGATGAATAGCACTCTGACTATCGACAAACAACAAATATTTTTCTTGAACAAAACCAAGCTCCTACAAGAATTTCTTCAATCAGAGCAACTCCTTGCATGCTTCGGTAATGGCAATGAACTATGCTTCAGTAGTAGAGAATGCTACACACTTCTGCAACTTAGACTGCCAAGCCATAGCTCCCCCTGCAAATCTAATCATATAGCCCGAAGTGGACTTCCTGGAATCAATGTCTCCACCCTTATCCGAGTTTGAGCACCCCACCAAATTAGGCTTATCACCTCCAAAGCAAAGCTTCATACCAGCGGCACCACAAAGATATCTCAAAGTACATTTCACAGCATTCCAATGCTCTCTACCAGGATTAGGCAAAAATCTACTGACTGTACCAACATCATGTGCTATATCTGGTCTTGTACATACCATTACATACATCAAACTACCCACAGCAGATGCATAAGGAACCCGTTCCATATCTAATTTCTCTGCTTCATTTGAAGGACTTTGTTTAGCACTCAGCTTGAAATGAGTAGCAAGAGGAGTGCTTACCGCCTTGGCATTTTCCATCTGGAATCTCTGCAACACTCTTTTAACATGGTGTTCTTGTGATAGCCATAGTTTCTTCTTCTTTCTGTCACGCATGATTCTTACCAAGAATCTGTTTAGCATCTCCTATGTCTTTCATGGAAAATGACTCGCCCAATTGCTTCTTTAACCTGTCAATCCTGGAAATATTTTTCCCAACAATAAGCATGTCATCAACATATAATAACATGATAATGAAGTCATCATTAGAAAACTTTCTAACAAAGACACAATGGTCAGAAGTAGTCTTCTTATATCCTTGGTCGCACATAACAGACTCAAACTTCTTATACCATTGCCTCGGAGCCTGCTTGAAACCATATAGGTTTTTTCTCAACCTACACACATAGTCTTCCTTGCCTTCAACTTGAAAACCATCAGGTTGCTTCATGTAAATCTCTTCCTCCAAATTACCATGAAGGAAAGCTGTTTTCACATCCATTTGCTCTACCTCCAAATCAAGAGTAGCCGCCAAACTCAACACGGTTCTAATGGATGACATCTTTACCACATGTGAGAAAATCTCATTAAAATCAACACCCTTTCTTTGACGGAAGCCCTTCACCACTAATCTGGCTTTATGCCTCGGAGACGTAGAGTTACTCTCATGTTTCACCCTATAAATCCACCTGTTTTCCAAGGCCCTCTTGCCTTTAGGCAACTTCACCAAATCATAAGTGTGATTATCATACAAGAATTTCATTTCATCCTGCATTGCATCCAGCCACTTTTGTTTGTCTTCACTCTCCATGGCCCCTCCAAAACACTCAGGTTCTCCCTCATCAGTCAAGGTTACACACTCATCAAAATGATACCTTGTAGATGGTTGTCTCTGCTTGTTAGATCTCCTGAGTTGGATTTGAGGTGGTTCGGGAGCATCACCAAGATTCTCATCCCGTGACATCTCATGTTCCTCTTCATCATCATCACCTGGAACATCTAACTCATCTCCAAGCTGCTGATCATTAACATAATCATGTGACTCGCCATTCTGAACATTACCATCAACAGTATCCGGATTATAAATAGGCAATCGAATTGGATCAACATCAAACAAGTTGCTATCATTCTTGGGTGTAGTCTTCTCCACCTTATCAATGTCTTCAATGGTTTGATCTTCCATGAACTCTACATCACGGCTTCTGACAATATTTTTCTCAACAAGATCATACAACCTGTAACCAAATTCATCTTGACCATAACCGATGAAGATACACTGCTTTGTCTTTGCATCCAACTTGGATCTTTCATCCTTCGGAACATGCACAAAAGCCTTGCAACCAAAGACTCTCAAGTGATCATACCTGACATTCTTGCCAAACCAAATTTTGTCTCGCACATCACTGTTCAAAGCAACTGCAGGACTAAGATTAATAACATGTACCTCTGTGTACAGTGCCTCACCCCAGTAGTGCTTGGGCAACTTAACTTCAAAAAGCATAAATATCACTCTCTCAATCAATGTCCTGTTCATCCTCTCTACTAAACCATTCAGCTGAGGAGTTTTAGGAGGAGTCTTTTCATGTGCAATACCTTGCTGCTTGCAATAGACATGAAAGGATCCACAATACTCACCACCATTGTCAGTACGAATTCATTTCAGCTTCTTGCCTAACTATCTCTCAACCAAAGCCTAAAACTGTTTGAACTTCTCCAGCACTTGGTCTTTTGTCTTCAAAGCATAGACCCATAGTTTCCTGGAACAATCATCAATAAAGGTAACAAAGTAGAGGGCACCACTAAAGGATTTTACCTTCAATGGGCCACACACATCAGAATGTACCACCTGAAGCAACTCTGACTTCCTTGAGGGAGGATTCTTCTTGAAGGATACTCTAGTCTGTTTACTAGCCATGCAATGAGAACACTTCTCCAATTCTACACTCTTCAATCCCGGAAGCACATCCTTTTTGGCTAAACAATTTAACCCTTTTACACTGATATGAATAAGCCTTCAGTGCCACAAAGATGACTCCATATCCACAGCATTCACACTATCTTTAGCAACCAAATCTTTTATCCAATACAGTTTATAAATTTTCTCCCCTCTAGCCACAACCAAGTTACCTTTGCTGAGTTTCCACTTTCCAGAACCAAAGTGATTATCATAACCACCCTTATCAAGAAATTGCACAGAGATCAAATTAAAGCGGACATCCGGAGCATGTTTGACTCCTTTAAGCAACAACTGCATTCCTATGTTGGTTTGCAAGCAAGCATCACCAACACCAATCACCTTAGACACACCATCATTACCCATATTCAACACTCCAAAGTCACCTGAAGTATAAGATGTGAAGAACTCCATCCTCGGTGTAACATGCAATGTAGCACCACTATCAATTATCCACATGCTCTTATCTGATACAAGATTAACCGACTCATGGTCACGGAGAATAACAAGATCATCACCAGTAGCAGTAGTAACACGGTCATTATCATCATGATCCCTCTCTTTCTGCTTACCCTTCTTGTCTTTGTTCTCCTTTTTCCATAGAAAACAGTTCTTATGTATGTGCCCTGTTTTGTGACAATAATGACACTCCACATTCTTGTATTGAGACTTGGACTTGCTCCTGCTTTTCTCTCTTTCATTTAACACGGTTCTTTTTTTCTGACTTCTCCCCATATTTTCAGTGACAAGCACCTCGGACTGAGATGAAGTACCCTATACCTTCCTTCTCATCTCCTCATTAAGAACACCACCCTTTGCCATTTCCAAAGAAACAACACCATTAGGGGATGAACTTGTGATAGAAACCCGAAATGTCTCCCAAGACTCTGGTAGAGATAACAATAGAAATAGTCCCAAAATCTCATCATCAAACTTGATACCCATTCCTGACATCTGATCAAGGAGCCCTTGAAATTCATTCAAGTGATCTGAATGGAAGTCCCCTCCTTGTACCTCAAACTAGTAAAGCTCTTCAGCAAGTACAATTTATCATTCCCTGATTTAGAGGGATACAAGGACTCTATCTTTGCCCACAAATATCTTGCATGTGTCTCATTAGAAATATGATTATAAACATTATCTTCTACAAATTACCGAATAAAACCACACACCTGTTGATGTTCAAAATCCCATTCTTCATCAGACTTGGCATCCGGCTTCTGAGTAGCAAAAACAGGAAGATGCATATTCTTCACAAAGAGCAAATCCTTAATCTTGCCCTTCCACAAATGATAATTAGTGCCATTCAAACAGACCATCTTTGTATTTGCCTCCACCATTCAAGCAAGTCCAAATGCCCCAAGCCAAGTAGCTCTGATGCCACTCTGATGGGGAGAACAACAATGCAACAGTGTAACACAATAACAAAGCAATACACAACGGAAATAAATCCCCCCAAACTTGCAAGACTCTATGAGGAGCAACAACAAATATATGGCATCAAATAGAACAACACAAAACATAAAAGAGACACCAAGATTTTAACGTGGAAAACCCCTTAAAGCAAGGGTAAAAACCACGGGTCGTCTAGACCAAATAAATAGCTCCACTATGATCAAATAAAGGTACAAAAGAGTCTCCAACAAGTGCACAAACCGTGCTAATAATCAACCAAAACAACCAAGCACCAATGCTTACAAATAAGAAACAAGAAGATGAAACTTACCCCAAAAACAGAGCTATTGGGCGAAGCCAATATCTCTCATTTTAGACCTCTACTTAAAAATCTGAACGGTTAGAATTAAGAACCACACGTCCTGAACCTGCTGTAGGAATTTCAGCCCGATCCAACGGTGAACGAATCCTCTGTTACGATTTTACGGTGATTGTCTGGTGGGTATGCGGGTTGGCTTTCTCTCCTCTCTTCTCTCTTGTTGGCTGCTATATTCTTACTAAAATGATACCTCTCTGCAACCCTAACCTTACCTCTCTCCACTTAAACAAGTGAGACAAAATGGGCTTACTGATCAGCCTCTGGCTCATCTAGTTTTATGACTAGTATGACCGTGGTTTTGTGCCAATTATATCTCGTTTTCGCCCAAATTAGACTTGATTGCCCTCAAGCAAGGTTTTGAGCCCCTTAAGTAGTTTTAGGGTAATTTATCCAGTTTTGAGTCAAATAAAGCACTTACGGCTATTTCATGTTTTCAGGTTAACTTAGAGTCCAGGGAATGAAGGAAACAGTGGAAATTGCAATCCTGGAAGTACTCGCCCCGCGAGAGGTTACTTGCCCCGCGAGACTAAAGACCAGCCTGTGCCAGAAATGTCATCTTCTCTGCCTCGCCTCACGAACCATGTCTCACCTCGCGAGCCTGGAAGTCAGAAAGAATCACGGTCAGCCCGTGACCCCCATCACGGGCGTGAAGAGAAGACCCTAGAGGACAGAGACCATCACGGCCTAGCCGTGATGAAGGTCACGGCCATGATAGAGAAGCACCCAAAGTCAGAAGTGATCACGGCCTGGCCGTGATAGGCATCATGGCTATGACAAACTAGAATTTGAAGTCTCGCCTCGCGAGAGCCCAAATTTGAACTGGCGCCATTTTAATATTCGCCTCGCCAGAGTCTACTCGCCTCATGAGCGTGCGCAGTTTCTGAAAGTTATAAATAGCTGTTTTAGGGCAGAACAAAAGGATCTTTTACTAATCCTTGTTTATGAATTTCTCTGATTGTATTGCGTTTTTGATGGAGAACTAATCTCCCTAGATTAATCTGTTGTAATCGGCTTCCGCCGACACTTGAGGTTTTGTAATTCCCGATTGAATTTCCTTCTCTCCTCCAATACTATTCTATATTCTCTGTTTGCTTAATTCAGTTTGTATCGAATTAGTGTTTATTAATTTTCGATGATTGTATGTTCCTAAACTTAATCGCATTTGCTTAATTCGTGTGCGTTCAATCGTGTTTGCTTAATTCACGAGGGCTTCATCCGTTTTCTTAATTCGGAATTAGGAACATATGTCCCGTAGCATCGATTTCACTTGTTAATCGATGCTACAATCGAAAAGGGATTAGAACCCGCTAAGGGCATGGAATTACATGAACCGATGATAGTGGGAAACTGAACAGCAGATTGATCGTCTTTGTCTTATTTGATAATCACTTAAATTGCTCTGCTTTTCTACCTTGTTTTTGTTCTGTTTTCTAATCAATTTCAAACCAAAATCCCCCCCCCCCCCCCCCCCCCAAAAAAAACCGATTTTCTGTGATAACAACAATTCAAGAGTCTGCGTGAGACGATATCCGAGTTGTCGCACCCTCACTACAGTTTTTACAACCCGCTCGCTTTTTGACCCGCTTGCAACAGCGTGTCACTTACACATTTGGGCCTTTCTCCACATAGGAAGGGAGCCCAAAACCCAACATTAGGCTCAACTTGAGACACAAAAGACATAAAATGACATACATTCCTAAGAGAAGAACAAGTAGTTACCCCTTTAGTGATGTCACTTATCACCTTAATAATTGGATGGTATTTAGTCATTCTCCACTCCTTAAGAAGTTCCTCATCTCTTTGTTGTTGAACTTGAGGCTCCAATCTTGATTCTTGTTCATTGTCCTTTGCTTGCTCTTCTTGAGAATCCATTTTTGTATCTACAATATCAACATTATGCACTTTCCCAATTTCTTGGGGTTAGTCTCATCAAATGATACATGAATAGATTCTTCTATAGTCTTGGTTCTTTTATTGAAAACCCTATATGCTTTACTTGATGATGAATATCCAAGAGAGATTGCTTGATTTGCTTTGGCATCAAACTTACTAAGATTGTTTTTTCCATTATTCAAAACATAGCATTTACATCCAAAGACATGTAAATGTGATATATTTGGTTTTCTACCTTTATATAACTCATAAGGAGTTTCCAACAAAATAGGTCTAATAAGCACTCTATTAGACACATAGCAAGCGGTGTTAACCGCGTCGGCCCAAAAATACTTGAGTAGACTTGATTCATTTAACACGGTTCTTGCCAACTCTTTTAAGGACCTATTCTTCCTCTCAACAACTCCATTTTGTTGAGGGGTCCTTGGAGCCGAAAAGTTATGTTCAATTCCATGTTTATTGATAGTGTGATTTCACATCATAATTCGTGTACATTTATGCATGCATTTTCATATAGTTTAGGCATATTTAAATTGATTTTTATTAGTTTTTACCTTGGAACGGGTGATGCGGTTTCTTGGTGTTGTTTTGCAGGAATTTAAGGAAAAATGCTCGAGATTAGCCATGATGGAGCTTGGATGAAGACAGAGCTTGAAAAGTGAAGAAAATGACCTAAGCAGAGTCCATCACGGCCTAGACGTGATGACCATCACGGTCGTGATCGAGCAATAATTGAGAAGAAAGAAGGCAAAAGTCAGAAGTTGTCACGGCCTAGCCGTGATGCCCATCACGACCGTGACAGGTTAACTGAGTCAGAACCCTCCTAGGCAGAATCTGTCACTGCCTAGCCGTGATGCCCATCACGACCGTGATAGACCAATTGGTGGAGGCAGAAGCTATCACGGCCTAGCCGTGATGAGTGTCATGGCTGTGATACTCCAAAATTTGAAAGCGCGCTAAGGCAGAAAGGGTCACGGCCTGGTCGTGATGGCCATCACGGGCGTGACGCGAATCCTGATCTATAAAGAAGCACGGGCAGAACAGAAGAAAATAGTTTTTGAAACCCTCAAACACTCTCTTTGAACCAGGGGCAGCTGCACAAGGATTCCATGGAGTTTCTTCTCCTCTTCATCTCTATTTCTGTGATTTTGGCTATGACCATGAGTAGCTAAACTCCCATTGTTGGGATTAGATGTAGCTATTTCTGAATTCTCCATGCATTCGGTTTGACCTTTTAATATAGTTTTTGGTTCTTTATGAGTGATAAGCCGCTGGCTCATCTAGTTTTATGACTAGTATGACCATGGTTTTGTGCTAATTATATTTCGTTTTCGCCCAAATTAGATTAGATTATCCTCAAGCAATATTTTGAGTCGTTTAAGTAGTTTTAGTTTAATTTAGCCAGTTTGGAGTCAAATAATGCACTTATGGCTATTTCATTGTTTTCAGGTTAACTTATAGTCAAGGGAATAAAGAAACAGGGGAAATTGCAATCTTGGAAGTATTCGCCCCGCGAGAGTCTACTCGCCTCGTGAACCTGAGACCAGCTGAACAGCAGAATGTCCTCCTTTCTGTCTTGCCCTGCGAACCACACCTCGCCCCGCGAGCCTGAAGGCTGACTGTGCCATAAAATGCAAACCTTTCTGTGTCGCCTCGCGAACCATGTCTCGCCTCGCGAGCCTGGAATTCATAAAGCATCACGGTTAGCCCCTGATGCTCATAACTGGCGTAATAAGAAGACTCTTCCATTCCTCATATCGCGAGCCTTTCTTCGCCTCGCGAGAGGGCGCAAATCCTGAATGTTGTAAATTGCTGTTCTGGGCAGATTAGGAGACACTTTTCATTATCCATTGTTTTTTACGAATTCTGAGTTGTATTGCATTTTCCATGGAGAACTAATTCCATTTGTTTAGTCTACTATAATCGGTTTCCACCGCACTTGAGGTTCTGTAATTCCCGTTTTGTTTGCTTTTCCCTTTTCAATGTTATGTTATATATTTCTGTTTGCTTAATTCAGGAGTGTATAGAATGTGTGTTGATTTATTTCGGTGATGTTATGTTCCTATATTTAATCGCGTTTGCTTAATTCACGTGTGTACAATCGTGTTTGCTTAATTCACGAGAGCTTCACCCTGTTTGCTTAATTTGGGATATTAGGAACATATATCTCGTAGTAGCGATTTCGCTTGTTAATTGTTGCTACAACCAAAAGGGGATTAGAATCTGCTTAGGGCTTGGAATTTATATGAACCGATGATGGTTGGGAAACCGAGAGCAGTAGACTAATCGTCCTTAGCTTATTTGATAATCCTTTAAACTGCTCTGTTTTTATTGCTTTGTTTTTGCTTTGTTTTCCAATTGAATTTCAACTAACCCCCCCCAAAAAAACTGATTTTTGTGGTAAATAACAATTCAAGAGTCCTTGTGAGACGATACTCGAGTTGTCGTGCTCTACTACAATTTATGTAAACCGCTCGCTTTTTGACCCGTGTGCGACAGCGCGTCAAAAATTGGTGCCGTTGTAGGGGACTCTTGTTTGTTATTTTCGCATTTTTTTTTGTTTTTGTTTTGAATTAATCTGCCTACTAGGTCTACTTGCCCTGACTTGTGTGCTTTTGATCCTGAAATTGAAAGAACACTGCACACACGCCGTAGAGCAATTCGGGCTAGCACTAGTGGTGATTCTAATTCTGAAACTGTTTTTGATAACATGGGTGACCAAAGGACATTAAGACAGCTTGCTGCCCCTGATGTTAATTATAATGGCTTGTTTATTGAATATGCTGGTGCTGTTGCTCCCTTTGAATTGAAATCTGGTTTAATACACTTATTGCCAAGGTTTAGTGGTCTTGCAGGTGAGGATCCACATAAGCATCTGAAGGAATTCCAGGTTGTCTGCTCCACACCCTTGAGACCAGAGGGAATAACTGAGGATCACATCAAGCTGAGAGCCTTCCCGTTCTCACTACAGGGCGCTGCAAAGGATTGGTTGTACTGTCTTGAGCCAAACTCTGTTACCACCTGGAACGATTTGAAGAAGGTTTTCTTAGAGAGATACTTTCCTGCCTCCAGGATACATCAATCAGGAAGGAAATATGTGGCATCAGACAAGGCAATGAGTCATTGGCTGAGTATTGGGAGAGATTCAAGCAGTTGGTATCCAGTTGCCCTCAGCATCAAATTTCCGAGCAGCTCCTTATTCAGTATTTTTATGTGGGGTTACTACCGATGGATAGAAATATTTTGGAAGCTGCTAGTGGGGGAGCACTTGTTGATAAGACTCCGGCTGCTGCCAAGCAATTGATTGAAAATATGTTACTGACGCGCTATCGCGCACGCGTCAAAAGATGAGCGGTTAGTAAAAATGTAGTTTAGTGTGCGACAACTCGGGTATCGTATCACAAGGACTCTTGTAGTGCTATTATCGCAGAAAATCAGTTTTCTTGGGGGGTGTTTGGTTTGAAATTGATTGGAAAACAGAATGAAAACAGAGCATAAAAACAGAGCAAATTACGTGATTATCAAATAAGGCTAAGACGATCAATCTACTGTTTCGTTTCCCACTATCATCGGTTCATGTAATTCCATTCCCTAAGCGGAGTCTAATCCCTTTTCGATTGTAGCATCAATTAACAAGCGAAACCGACGCTACGGGACATATATTCCTAATTCCGAATTAAGCAAACGGATGAAGCCCTTCGTGAATTAAGCAAACACGAATTGAACGCACGCGAATTAAGCAAACGCGATTAAGTTTAGGAATATAAAATCATCGAAAATAAATCAACACTAATTCGATACAAACTGAATTAAGCAAACAGAGAATAACGAATAGCATTGAAAGAGAGAAGAGAATTAAATCAGGAATTACATAACCTCAAGTGTTGGCGGAAACTGATTACAACAGATTGATCAAGGAGATTAGTTCTCCATCAAAAACGCAATACAACCAGAGAAATTCGAAAACAAGGATTAGCAAAAGATCCTTCTGTTCTGCCCTAAACAGCTATTTATAACTTTCAGAAACTGCGCATTCTCGCGAGGCGAGTGGCCTCTCGCGAGGCGAATATTAAAATAGCGCCAGTTCAAATTTGTATTCTCGCGAGGCGAGCTGGTTTCTCGCCAGGCCGTGATTACTTCTGACTTTGGGTGCTTATCTGTCACGGCCGTGATCTTCATCACGGCTAGGCCGTGATGGTCTCTGTCTTCCAGGGGTTTCTCTTCACGCCCGTGATGGGTATCACGGGATGACTGTGATGCTTGCTGACTTCGAGTCTCGCGAGGCGAGATATATCTCGCGGGGCGAGGCAGAGAACATGACTTTTCTGGCACAGGATGGTCCTCACTCTCGCGGGGCGAGTATCCGTTCGCGTGGCGAGTGTTTCCAGATTGCAATTTCCATTGTTTCCTTCATTCCTTGGACTCTAAGTCAACCTGAAAACATGAAATAGCCATAAGTGCTTTATTTGACTCAAAAACTGGCTAAATAACCCTAAAACTACTTAAGGGGCTCAAAACCTTGCTTGAGGACAATCAAGCCTAATTTGGGTGAAAACGAGATATAATTGGCACAAAACCACGGTCATACTAGTCATAAAACTAGATGAGCCAGAGGCTTATCAAAATACCCCAAACTTGAACTTTGCTTGTCCCCAAGCAAACTAAAACTCAAAACGACTCAAGACTTGGCAAGCTAGAAGGATTTCAACCAATTCCGCACAAATTTCAAGCAATTCATCAAAACAATTTTCCTTCAGTGTTCCCCCCTCTTCAACAATGTAATCCCCACAATCATTTATTCTGAACATCTGAGAATTTCATCATTCAAACAATCATTAATCTAAACAGGGGATCTAAGTTACACACAAGAGGGAGATCACCAAATTCAAACAATCGCCTTCCTCACAAAGGGGTTTAGTGTTCACTCAATCTCTCAGTTTGTCTAGGCTGACAACATTTCACTCAGTTTCACTTTTAAGAGCACTTCCCATGAATTTGATTTTCATCTCAAAATGGTTCCCACGGAAAACATGCATGCAACATCAAAAGGTCTTTAAAGGTTGTAATGGGGCCTGGCTAAGGGAAGGATATACAAAGGTACTGGGCTGAAGTCCCTAGGAACTAAGAGAGCATGAAGCTGTTTACACATTGAATTCCCTACTGAAGTTCCTATTCATATTCTTCTTTTTGCCTTGGGTGGCTACAACCCTTTTCTTCTAATACCCTTCTTGACATTTTGCATTTATTTTTTTTTATTTTTTTTTAACAGATTTATTTTTGCCCTTTGGCTCCAACCTTTATTATTTTTTTTTTCTCAATCCCCAACAACACATCATATCCCTGTAGCCACCCCAAACTTAGTTTCTTGCAACCATTCTCTTGCTAAGCTTCCATGCTCTCCTAATCCTAGGATCGGGTTAACATGGTTTTTCCAGATTCAGGCTCATAACATAAGGTCATCATGAAACAATAGGCTAATTATGCTCAAAGGGGCTAACTAGGGAACATGCATTAGGGACTGGTTCAATTAGGCCAAGTAGCTAATTCAAAGAAAATTACCTAAATCATTTGATGCAAACACATAGACATGCAACCCATGAAGAGATTCAAGCAAATTCGGGAAAGTGCAACTTGAAAGTGATTCACACAATCAAAAACATGTTGGAGGCTCAAATCCTCACCTGGACATTCATGCAAATTGTTTGACCGAGATTCTATCCCTAGTGTGTGCACCCTATCACCCCAAACTTATCATAAATCATGCCATCACAACAAAATATCTCAAAGTTCAGTTTTCAATTACATGGGGATCAATTTTTCAAATTTTCAAATTTTCAAAACTAGGGGGAATCAGTCAACAATAAACATGCAATTCATCTATGCAAAATCAATCAAATTCCAGCAAACTTGCCAACACAAGACTCAAACACAACTCCTGAGCTTCTCAAATTATTCAGGAGCTTTATTGAAAACAAAACAGAAATAAAGCAAGGAAAAGAAAATTAACAAGGAGAAAGGGTTAAGAAAACTCATTGAGGCGGTTCCACCAGGATCCCACTGTCTGTAGCATAAGGCCCACGTGGTAGCCAAGGGTCTGAAGTTTGTTCCATGCTTCCCTAACTCGCAGCCTTGATACGGAGGTGAGCGCTTGACAAACATGATGACCTCCCCGAGTGCGGCGGACTTCTCACTACCTCTCGGGTCACAGTTGACCTCTTTATCTACAAAGTCTCCCCAATAAAAGTGGCGCTCAACCTCTTGGACTGGCCATGGTGCAAAATCCAAAGGCTTAAACTCCATCACTGGTGGCTCCTCTGGGGGAGGTGGCAAATAGGACACTGGTGTCTCCGGTGCTGCTTCAACTTCTGCATTTTCTTCATTCACTGCACTAACAAATTTATCACCTGCTATACATGCAGAAATTTTAGCACACACCACACAAAGGTTAGTGTTAGTAGAGTCAATACATATATCACAATAAACTGAATCAGTAAAGGTCTGAATGTCTGGAAATTCAGCACTCAATTCATCCACCCCATCACTCTCAACACATGCATTTGATTTAATTGAATCATCTACTTCCAAAGGTTCTTCATCATCCTCAAGCATGGTGAAGCAGATGTCCTCCTGATCCTCCTGATCCTCATTTTCTACGTTTCCTGAAAAGAATAAACCTGCATAACATTCTATACACAAAGCAGTGTCGACAATCAAGACATGCATTAGAATCGGGGATTCAACACACAGTTCATCAACAAGTATTATCAAAATCATCCTCAGAGGTATTGTCAAGAATAACTTGTGAATCTGTATGTTCTTCAAGGGGGTGTGGAGTTAGCAGTGCAGCAGAGTTGGCGACAATTTGATCAATTAGAATGGACAACTTCTGAGACTCAGCTTCTCCTCTCCGATGGCTTTCAAGACTTTGTTCTGTCATTCGTTGAAGATTTGCTTGAAATTCTGTCATATGTTGTTGCATCAGAGAAGCTAACTCATCCAGGCTGGGTTGGACTTCATTTACTCCAATCATGCCAAAACCACTACTAGACTCATAGCCTTCAGCAAAGTTAGGATAATATATGCATGGTGGTGGCTCATAATCAACATAAGGCATATAACCTTGCATGTAATTATCCATGGGCAGTACTAGGATTCATAACCAGAAAAAACAGCCATAACTAATTCAGAAACGCAGAAGTTTTTTTTTTTTTTCTGTCAATAACAACAAGAGTCCCCGGCAACGGCGCCAATTTGACGCGCTATCGCGCACGCGTCAAAAGATGAACGGTTAGTAAAAATGTAGTTTAGTGTGCGATAACTCGGGTATCGTATCACAAGGACTCTTGTAGTGCTATTATCGCAGAAAATCAGTTTTCTTGGGGGGTGTTTGGTTTGAAATTGATTGGAAAACAGAATGAAAACAGAGCATAAAAACAGAGCAAATTACGTGATTATCAAATAAGGCTAAGACGATCAATCTACTGTTTCGTTTCCCACTATCATCGGTTCATGTAATTCCATGCCCTAAGCGGAGTCTAATCCCTTTTCGATTGTAGCATCGATTAACAAGCGAAACCGACGCTACGGGACATATATTCCTAATTCCGAATTAAGCAAACGGATGAAGCCCTTCGTGAATTAAGCAAACACGAATTGAACGCACGCGAATTAAGCAAACGCGATTAAGTTTAGGAATATAAAATCATCGAAAATAAATCAACACTAATTCGATACAAACTGAATTAAGCAAACAGAGAATAACGAATAGCATTGAAAGAGAGAAGAGAATTAAATCAGGAATTACATAACCTCAAGTGTTGGCGGAAACCGATTACAGCAGATTGATCAAGGAGATTAGTTCTCCATCAAAAACGCAATACAACCAGAGAAATTCGAAAACAAGGATTAGCAAAAGATCCTTCTGTTCTGCCCTAAACAGCTATTTATAACTTTCAGAAACTGCGCATTCTCGCGAGGCAAGTGGCCTCTCGCGAGGCGAATATTAAAATAGCGCCAGTTCAAATTTGTATTCTCGCGAGGCGAGCTGGTTTCTCGCCAGGCGAGTCTTCAAAATCTGGGTTGTCGCAGCCGTGATGCCTATCACGGCCAGGCCGTGATTACTTCTGACTTTGGGTGCTTATCTGTCACGGCCGTGATCTTCATCACGGCTAGGCCGTGATGGTCTCTGTCTTCCAGGGGTTTCTCTTCACGCCCGTGATGGGTATCACGGGATGACTGTGATGCTTGCTGACTTCGAGTCTCGGGAGGCGAGATATATCTCGCGGGGCGAGGCAGAGAACATGACTTTTCTGGCACAGGCTGGTCCTCACTCTCGCGGGGCGAGTATCCGTTCGCGTGGCGAGTGTTTCCAGATTGCAATTTCCATTGTTTCCTTCATTCCTTGGACTCTAAGTCAACCTGAAAACATGAAATAGCCATAAGTGCTTTATTTGACTCAAAAACTGGCTAAATAACCCTAAAACTACTTAAGGGACTCAAAACCTTGCTTGAGGACAATCAAGCCTAATTTGGGTGAAAACAAGATATAATTGGCACAAAACCACGGTCATACTAGTCATAAAACTAGATGAGCCAGAGGCTTATCAGTCACTAAACTCCCAGCAGTTCATAACCAGGAGAAATTCTGTTGAGACAAGGGATGTGAATGAGATCCAAGGTTCTTCTTCCAACAAGGCCCTTGAGACTAGAATTGATGAGCTCACTTCTTTGGTAAAGCAGTTGGCAATGGATAAGGTTCAACCAGCAAGGTTGTGTGGCATTTGTACTTCTCCTGAGCACTTGTCTGATGCATGCCCTATTCTGAAGGATGAGTCAGTCGCTGATTTACCTCAAGCTTATGCAGCTAATCCTTACAATCAAGGCAACAATCAGAACCGATACAGCGTTCCTGAGCTCTCCACAAATAAGTACCACCCCAACTGGAGGAATCATCCTAACCTTCGGTATGGGAACTCATCACAACAACAGTCGATGGCACCACCACAGAATTCTCCCCAAATGACCACTTCTGCACCTTCTGAACCTTCATTAGAAGATTTGGTCAAGCAAATGGCTGCACAAAATCTCCAGTTCCAGCAGCAAGTAAATGCTAGTATTCATACTTTGCAAACACAGGTTGGGCAGTTTCAGCAGTGAACGGATGCTAGCATTAATACTTTGCAAATACATATTGGACAGCTTGCCACTTCCATGAATACCATACATCAAGCTCAAGGATCGAACCAACTACCTGCACAGACAGTGGTGAATCCCAATGCCCCCAATCCTAATGTGAGTGCCATTTCTTCGAGATCCGGGAAAGTTGTAGAGGCAGCCCCTGAAAAAAATGAAGAAACTGTTGAGGTAACTCCTGAGCCTTCTGTTGTTGTTGAAGCTGAGAGAGTTTATGTGCCACCAATCTCCTTCCTGCAAAGAGTGCAGAAAAATAAGAAGATTGATGGGGAAGACAAGGAGAGGGAGATTCTAGATGTGTTCAGAAAGGTGGCGGTAAACATTCCGCTTCTGGATGTGATTAAGCAAGTTCCGAAGTATGCAAAGTTTCTGAAGGATTTGTGCACACACAAGAGGAGGTTGAAAGGCAATGAGAGAGTTAATTTGGGGTGAAATGTTTCAGCCCTCATTCAGCCTAAGCCTGCACTTGAAAGGGTTACTGTTTCAGCCCTCACTCGGGCACTGCCACAGAAGTACAAGGATCCAAGCACTTTTACTATTCCATGCACCATTGGAGACAGTAAATTTGACAACTGCAAGTTGGATTTGGGACCTTCTATTAATGTCATGCCCACTTCTGTCTTCAACAAGCTTAATCTTGGTCCCTTGCGACATACAGGTCTTACTATTCAGTTGGCAAACAGGACCAATGCTCGCCCCATTGGAGTGGTAGAAGATGTGTTGGTGCAGGTTAATGAATTGATTTTCCCTGCTGATTTTTACATCCTGGATATGGCAGGGGAAACAAATCCAAGCAAATCACCGATCATTCTGGGCAGACCGTTCATGAAGACAGCAAGGACAAATATTGATGTTCACGATGGAACCATGTCCATGGAGTTTGGTGACATTATGGAAAAATTCAACATTTTCGATGCTATGAAGCATCCCTTGGAAGAGCACTCTGTTTTTCAATTAGAGCTGCTCTCTGAAATTGTTGATGAAACGTATGATGATTTGGAAGCAGCACCAGTAACCCTCTCCACTTGCTTATCACCTCCCACTGTGGAACCACCAACGATGGAATTCAAGCCTCTGGATTTTGTACCCTTGGATATGAAGGCACTATGGCCAGTCCAAGAGGTTGAACCCCATTTTTATTGGGAAGATTTTGTTGACAAGGTTGGCAAGGAGGTCATCTTTGACCCAAGAGGGAGTGAGAAGTCCGCCGCAGTCGGCGAAGTCACCATGATTATCAAGCGCTCACTCGCATGCTTATGCTACATACCGTGGGATCCGAGAGGATCATATTGCATTTTGGGCATTCCGTGGCTGCTGTATCACAGACAGTGGGATCCTGGTGAAACCACCTACACTGCCACTTGATCAGGGAGCACCCTTTCCTTTCCCTCACTCTGATTTTATATTTATGTTGTTTCATTGAGGACAATGTATGTTTTAAGTGTAGGGGAGGGAACCAATTGTTTTGTGTTTTGTCTTGTTTTTCTTTTAGCTCTTGAATAAATTGTGTGAATCTTTGGTCGGTGAGCTTGATTGGTTTTGATTGATTTGGCACAGATTTATTGCATGATTATGTGATGATTCCCCCTAGGTTGAAAATTTTTTTGAAAAGTGATCCCCATATGAAAAAATTTGAAAACTGAACTTTGAGATATTTTGTTGTGATGGCATGATTTATGATAAGTTTGGGGTGAAGGGGTGCACACACTAGGGATTGAATCTCGGTCAAACAATTTGCAAAAATGTCCAGGTGAGGATTTGAGCCTCCAACATGTTTTTAACTGTGTGAATCACTTTTGAATTGCACTTTCCCAAATTTGCTTGAATCTCTTCATGGTTTGCATGTTTATGTGTTTGCATCAAATGATTTAGGCAGATTTTCTTTGTAAATCACCACTTGGCTTAAATTGAACCATCCCTAATGCATGTTTCCTAGTTAGCCCCATTGAGCCTAATTAGCCTATTGTTCTTGATAACCTCATGTTATGAGCCAAAATCTGGAAAAACCATGTTAACCCGATCTTAGGATTAGGAGAGCATGGAATCTTAGCAAGAGAATGGTTGCAAGAAACTAAGTTTGGGGTGGCTACAAGGATGTGTCATGTCATTCTGGGGTGAAATAATATATATATATATATATATATATATATATATATATATAATAAAAAGGTTGGAGCCAAAGGCAAAAAGAAAAAAAAATAAAAATAAAAAAATAAAAAATAAAAGGTGCAAAAATGTCAAAAAGGCTATTTGAAGGAAAAGGCTGTAGTCACCCAAAAGCATAAAGAAAAATGGAAAAAGGAACTTGAGTGGAAATTCGATGTATAAAACTGTTTCATGCTCTCTTAGTTCCTAGGGACTTAAGCCTAGTACCTTTGAATATCCTACCCTTAGTCAGGCCCCATTACAACCTTGAAAGACCTTTTGATGTTGCATGCATGTTTGCGTGGGAACCTTGTTTGAGATGAAAATCAAATTCATGGGAAGTGCTCTTAAATGTGAAATTGAGTGAAATGTTGATTGCCTAGACAAATTGAGCGATTGAGTGAAATGTTAAATGCCCTTGTGAGGAAGGCAATTGTTTGAATTTGGTGATCTCCCTCTTCTGTGTAAATTGGATCCCTTGCTTAGATTAATGATTGCTTGAATGATGAAATTCTCAAATGTTTAGAGTAAATGCATGTGGGGATTGCTTTGTTTGAAAGGGGGGAACATTGAAGGAAAAATTATTTTGGTGAATTGTTTGAAATTTGTGCAAAGTTGATTGAATCCTTTAAGCTTGCCATGTCTTGAGTCTTTTTGAGTTTTTGAGTTATAGTTTGCTTGGGGACAAGCAAAGTTCAAGTTTGGGGTATTTTGATAAGCCACTGGCTCATCTAGTTTTATGACTAGTATGACCATGGTTTTGTGCTAATTATATTTCGTTTTCACCCAAATTAGATTAGATTGTCCTCAAGCAACATTTTAAGTCGTTTAAGTAGTTTTAGGTTAATTTATCCAGTTTGGAGTCAAATAATGCACTTATGGCTATTTCATTGTTTTCAGGTTAACTTAGAGTCAAGGGAATAAAGAAACAGCGGAAATTGCAATCTTGGAAGTATTCGCCCCACGAGAGTCTACTCGCCTCGCGAACCTGAGACCAGCTGAACAGCAGAATGTCCTCCTCTCTGTCTCGCCCCGCGAACCACACCTCGCCCCGCGAGCCTGAAGGCTGACTGTGCCATAAAATGCAAACCTTTTTGTGTCGCCTCGCGAACCATGTCTCGCCTCGCGAGCCTGGAAGTCAGAAAACATCACGGTTAGCCCCTGATGCTCATAATGGGCATAATAAGAAGACTCTTCCATTCCTCGCCTCGCGAGCCTTTCTTCGCCTCGCGAGAGGGCGCAAATCCTGAATGTTATAAATTGCTGTTCTGGGCAGATTAGGAGACACTTTTCATTATCCATTGTTTTTTACGAATTCTGAGTTGTATTGCATTTTCCATGGAGAACTAATTCCATTTGATTTGTCTACTGTAATCGGTTTCCACCGCACTTGAGGTTCTGTAATTCCCATTTTGTTTGCTTTTCCCTTTTTAATGCTATGCTATATATTTATGTTTGCTTAATTCAGGAATGTATAGAATGTGTGTTGATTTATTTTGGTGATGTTATGTTCCTATATTTAATCGCGTTTGCTTAATTCGCGTGTGTACAATCGTGTTTGCTTAATTCACGAGAGCTTCACCCCGTTTGCTTAATTCTGGAATTAGGAACATATAACTCGTAGTAGCGATTTTGCTTGTTAATTGTTGCTACAACCGAAAGGGGATTAGAATCTTCTTAGGGCTTGGAATTTATATGAACCGATGATGGTTGGGAAACCGAGAACAGTAGATTAATCGTCCTCAGCTTATTTGATAATCCTTTAAACAGCTCTGTTTTTATTGCTCTGTTTTTGCTTTGTTTTCCAATTGAATTTCAACTCAACCCCCCCCCCCCCCCTGCAAAAAAAAAGCTGATTTTTGTGGTAAATAACAATTCAAGAGTCCTTGTGAGACGATACTCAAGTTGTCGCGCTCTACTACAATTTTTGTAAACCGTTCGCTTTTTGACCCGTGTACGACAGCGCGTCAATGAGTGATTTATTTCTATGCTTAATGCTTGTTGTAGCTAGCACCCCCATGACTTGATTATTGTTTAGGTATGCAATTGGAAAATTCGTATTAGAACGAGAACTGTAATCAACCACATAGTAAACCTTGTATCTAGGAATGGATTTAGGTTTATTAGCACTCGTGTAATCCCTAATCATCATGTAAATTCATTAATCTAGGCCACCTAGGGAATTAGGGTCTATTAGTGGATTTAGGCTCTTGTCATCTGAGGGATTAGGGCTTGAGTAATCTAGTTGATTGATTGTCATAATTGAAGTAGAAACTGTTTATTAATCATTTCGCAGCATGGGGATGAAGTTTAGTGAACCTAATCCCAACATCGTTCATATATTTGAAGAATTCTTTTAACTGCCTTCCAAGTGTTCGATAGAAACTCTCAAAGAACTTTTCTTTTTAATTTGTTTCTTTTAGGTTTTGAATCTGATTTGGCTTGGTATTTACTATTGAGCCCCCTTCAATCCAAATATCCACTTAGATAGTAATTGATTCGGTACGTGCTAGTACTTGTCACAGTCCTCGTGGGAACGATAAAACGGTCTCACCACCGTATCACTTGTACGACTAGGTATGCTTGCCTAGATCTGTCAAGAAGTTTTTGGCGCCGTTGCCGGGGACTGTGTTTCAATATTAGCATACCCATTTCGATTACTAATTTAAGCAAAAAAAATTCTGTTTATTATCTATTGCTGTCATAGGTTTTTTTTTTCTTTCTGTTTTGCTGTCATAGGTTTTTCTATTTTATTTGTTGTTTGTGTGCTGTCATTTACTGCTAACACTCTTGGTTGCTAGACTGTTTGTGCATGCGAGGTACTATCCCGGCTGACCAACTCCTCTACGATCCTGAAATAGAAAGAACAACCAGGGAGAATCGGAGGCAAGCAAGAGAGCAAAAACTGTTAGAACAACAAGAAGAAGAACAAGAGACGTCCACCTCTCAAGTTCATCAAGAAAAACTCAGGATGACAGGAAATGGTGAAGGTGCTCCACCACGGAGGACACTTGGGGACTATGCCAATACAAATGTCAATCGGCATGTCACTAGCATAGTGAGACCTCCAGTGAACTGCGCAAATTTTGAAATCAAGCCAGCTTTCATCAATATGGTTTCACAAAATCAATTTGCCGGGTTGGAGATAGAAGATCCTAATAGTCATGTCTCCAACTTCCTGGAGTTGTGTGATACGGTGAAGATAAATGGTTCTTCCGATGATGCAATCCGCCTAAGGTTGTTTCCTTTCTCTCTAAGAGATAGAGCCAAGTCTTGGCTCCAATCTCACCTAAGGGGGAGCATCACTACATGGGATGACTTAGAGGCAAAATTTCTGGCAAGATTCTTCCCCACCTCAAGATTTGTGAAGACAAGGGGTGATATCATAAGCTTTGCTCAACAAGAGGGTGAGACTCTTCATGACACATGGGAAAGGTTCAAAGACTTGCTCCAAAAATGTCCAAATCATGGGTTTGATGATCTTACCCAAATACAAACATTTTACAATGGATTGAGGCCGTCAACCCGGTATATGTTGGATGCCTCAGCTGGGGGTTCCATGAACACAAAAACACCGGAGGAAGCATTGGTTTTGATAGAGGCTATGGCATCCAATGACTATTTGATGCATCATGATCGGGGTCCCACATCAAGGAGGGGAGTGTTGGAGTTAGATTCACAAACTGCACTTCTGGCTCAAAATAAGCTCATGACACAGCAACTGGAGTCCATCACCAAGCAACTAGCTCAACTCCCACAACAACTCCAAACTGTTCAAGGGACAACCATGCCACCTCAGCAGGTAATGATATGTAATTTTTGTGGAGGAGATCATGATAATGGAAATTGTGAGGCCCCACCTAGTTCCCATGAGGAAGCAAATTATATGGGGAACTATGGGCGGCAAGGCAACAACGAATACTCCAACAATTACAACCAAGGGTGGAGGAATCAAACAAGTTTTAGTTGGAAACAAGATGCCGGACAAGCAATCAAGCCTCATCCCACACAACAGCCTCTTCCTACACCACCGCCTCAAGACCGGATTTCTACCTTGGAGAACACCCTTAATCAATTCATGCAAATGTCCATATCAAACCAGAAAAACACCGATGCTTCTATAAAAAACTTGGAGGTTCAAGTTGGACAAATTGTAAAGCATCTAGCGGAACAATCTAGCGGCAGTTTTTCAGGTAATACTCAAATAAATCCTAAAGATCATTGTAATGATGTTGTTTTGAGGAGTGTTAAAAGTCTTGAGAATGTGAGCGGTGAGCCCTTGTTGAAAAATGAGAGAGTTGCTGAAAAAACAGGTGATTGCTGAAAAAGCTAATTTGAATAAAGAAAAAGGCAATGAGGTTGTAATGGAGGAAGAAGACAAGAGGGAAAAGTTAGTGGATGAGAATTCAATTTTGAGGAGGAGTAAAAGCCAGATTTTGAAAGATGGAGACAAGCCTCAAGAGATCCCCTCTTATGTGAAGTTGTCATATCCTCATTTGAGCAAGAAATTGGAGAAGGAAGAGCAGTTTGCCAAGTTTCTTGACATCTTCAAGAGGCCAATTCTTGTGAAACCTGAAATTGTAGGTCTCTACCTTATCTTTCAAGGGACAGCAAGATCACCAAAATCCGATATCTGTAGCTCTAGATATGCTCTACGTAAGGCAACAAGGTCAGGATGAGTGAAAATTCTGAAAATTAACAATGTTTAGCAATTATGCCCAATAATGTAAAAGCAAAAACAATGATTTTAAAAGTTGTCTAATTTTCGTCTCTTTCTGGATTGTACTGCTGTAAACTGCTACTGATGCCTTTTAATCCTGACCTAACCCTAGACTAAATTAAGGGCCTCTGAATAAGCTTTCCAACAAGGTATCGTATGCCTTAATTGGGCTTAAGATGAGTAAGTTAGGCCCATTAAAGTGAAGTAACATCATGGACAGCGTACTGATCCACACTAGAGAACTCGGGACCCAAATAGCGTTGATTTTGGCCTAATTTGAGAATTCTTGTGAAACCTGAAATTGTAGGTCTCTTCCTTATCTTTCTAGGGACAGCAAGATCACCAAAATTCGATATCTGTAGCTCAAGTTATGCTCTGCAAGGCAACAGGGTCTGGATGAGTGAAAAATCTGAAAATTAACAATGTTTAGCAATTAAGCTCAGTTAAGCCCAATAAATTAGAAGCAGAAACAATGATTGTAAAAGTTGTTTAATTTCCGTCTCTCTCTGGCTTGTGCGGTTGTAAACTTTTGTTTATGCTTATTAATCCTGACCTAACCTTAGACCAAATTAAGGGCCTTTGAATAAGATTTCCAACAAGGTATCATATGCCTTAATTGGGCTTAAGATGAGAAAGTTAGGCCCATTTCAGAGAAGGAACATCACGGACTGTATACTGATCCGCACCAGAGAACTCAGGACCCAATTTAGACTTGATTTTGGCCTAATTTGAGAATTCTTGTGAAACCTGAAATTGTAGGTCTCTTCCTTATCTATCTAGGGACAGAAGAATAACCAAAATCCGATATATGTAGCTCTAGTTATGCTCTGCGCAAGAATACAAGGTCAGGATTAGTGAAAAATCCGAAAATTAACAATGTTTAGCAATTGAGCCCAGTTAAGCCCAATAATGCAAAAGCAAAATCAATGATTGTAAAAGTTGTCTAATTTCTGTCTCTCTCTCTGGTTTGTGCGGCTGTAAACTGCTATTTAAGCTAATTAATCCGGACCTAATCCTAGACCAAATTAAGGGCCTTTGAATAAGCTTTACAACAAGGTATCATATGGCTTAATTGGCCTTAAGATGAGTAAGTTAGGCCCATTTAAGTGAAGGAACATCAAAGACTGCATTCTGATCCGTGCCAAAGAACTCGGGACTTGATTTTGGCCTAATTTGAGAATTCTTGTGCTACCTGAAATTGTAGGTCTCTTCCTTATCTTTCTAGGGACAGCAAGATCACCAAAATCCGATATCTGTAGCTCTAGTTATGCGCTGCGCAAGGCAACAAGGTCAGGATGAGTGAAAAATCCGAAAATTAACAATGTTTAGCAATTAAGCCCAATAATGTAAAAGCAAAAATAATGATTGTAAAAGTTGTATAATTTCCATCTCTCTCTGGCTTGTGCTGCTGTAAAATGCTATTTATGCTTATTAATCCTGACCTAACCATAGACCAAATTAAGGGCCTCCGAATAAGCTTTCCAGAAAGGTATCATATGCCTTAATTGGGCATAAGATGAGTAAGTTAGGCCCATTTAAGTGAAGGAACATCATGGAATGCACACTGATCCGCGCCAGAGAACTCGGGACTCAATTTAGCCTTGATTTTGTCCTAATTTGACAATTCTTGTGAAACCTGAAATTGTAGGTCTCTTCCTTATCTTTCTAGCGAAAACAAGATCACCAAAATCCGATATATGTAGCTCTAGTTGTGCTCTGCGTAAGGCAACAAGGTCAGGATGAGTGAAAAATCCAAAAATTAACAATGTTTAGCAATTAAGCTCAATTAACCCTAATAATGTAAAAGCAAAAACAATGATTGTGAAAGTTGTCAATTCCGTCCCTCTCTGGCTTGTGTGGCTGTAAACTGCTGCTGATGCTTATTAATCTTGACCTAACCCATGACTAAATTAAGGGCCTCTGAATAAAATTTCCAGCAAGGTATCATATGCCTTAATTGGGCTTTAAATGGGTAAGTTAGGCCCATTTAAGTGAAGGAACATCATGGAAAACGCACTGATCCGAGCTAGAGAACTCGGGACCCAATTTAGCCTTGATTTTGGCCTAATTTGATAATTCTTGTGAATCCTGAAATTGTAGGTCTCTTCCTTATCTTTCTATGGACAACAAGATCACCAAAATCCGATATATGTAGCTCTAGTTATGCTCTGCGCAAGACTACATGGTCAGGATGAGTGAAAAATCCGAAAATTAACAATGTTTAGCAATTATGCCCAGTTAAGCCCAATAATGCAAAAGCAAAAATAATGATTGTAAAAGTTGTCTAATTTTCGTCTCTCTCTGGCTTGTGCGGCTGTAAGCTGCTATTTATGCTTATTAATCCTGACCTAACCCTAGACCAAATTAAGGGACTCTAAATAAGCTTTCCAACAAGGTATCATATGCCTTAATTTGGCTTAAGATGAGTAAGTTAGGCCCATTTAAGTGAAGGAACATCATGGACTGCATACTGATCCGCGCCAGAGAACTTGGGACTTGATTTTGGCCTAATTTGAGAATTCTTGTGAAACCTGAAATTGTAGGTCTCTTCCTTATCTTTCTAGGGACAGCAAGATCACCAAAATCCGATATCTGTAGCTCTAGTTATGCTATGCGCAAAGCAACAACGTCAGGATGAGTGAAAAAATCCAAAAATTAACAATGTTTAGCAATTAAGCCCAGTTAAGCCCTATAATGCAAAAGCAAAAATAATGATTGTAAAAGTTGTCTAATTTATGTCTCTCTCTGGCTTGTGCGGCTGTAAGCTGCTATTTATGCTTATTAATCATGACCTAACCCTAGACCCATTTAAGTGAAGGAACATTGTGGACTGCGCACTGATCCGCGCTAGAGAACTCGGGACCTAATTTAGCCTTGATTTTGGCCTAATTTGACAATTCTAGTGAAACCTGAAATTATAGGTCTCTTCCTTATCTTTCTAGGGACAGCAAGATCACCAAAATCCAATATCTATAGCTCTAGTTATACTCTGCGTAAGGTAACAAGGTGAGGATGAGTGAAAAATCCGAAAATTAATAATGTTTAGCAATTAAGCCCAATTAAGCCCAATAATGTAAAACCAAAAACAATGATTATAAAAGTTGTCTAATTTCCGTCTCTCTCTGGATTGTGCAGCTGTAAACTGCTAATGATGCTTATTAATCCTGACCTAACCCTAGACTAAATTAAGGGCCTCTGAATAAGCTTTCCAACAAGGTATCATATGCCTTAATTGTACTTAAGATGAGTAAGTTAGGCCCATTTAAGTGAAGGAACATCATGAACAGCACACTGATCCGCGCTAGAGAGCTCGGGGCCCAATTTAGCCTTGATTTTGTCTAATTTGAGAATTCTTCAAAACTTGAAATTGTAGGTCTCTTCCTTATCTTTCTAGGGACAGCAAATTACCAAAATCCGATATATGTAGCTCTAGTTATGCTCTGTGCAAGACTACAAGGTCAGGATGAGTGAAAAATCCGAAAATTAACAATGTTTAGCAATTAAGCCCTGTTAAGCCCAATAATGCAAAATCAAAAATAATGATTGTATAAGTTGTCTAATTTCCGTCTCTCTCTGGCTTGTGCGGCAGTAAACTGTTATTTATGCTTATTAAACCTGACCTAACCCTAGACCAAATTAAGGGCCTCTGAATAAGCTTTCCAACAAGCTATCATTTACCTTATTTGGGCTTAAGATGAGTAAGCTAGGCCCATTCAAGTGAAGGAACATCATGGACTGCATACTGATCCGCACCAGAGAACTCGGGACTTAATTTTGGCCTAATTTGAGAATTTTTGTGAAACCTGAAATTGTAGGTCTCATCCTTATCTTTCTAGGGACATCAAGATCACCAAAATCCGATATTTGTAGCTCAAGTTATGCTCTGCGCAAGGCAACAAGGTCAGAATGAGTGAAAAATCCGAAAATTATCAACGTTTAGTATTTAAGCCCAATTAAGCCCAATAATGTAAAAGCAAAAACAATGATTGTAAAAGTTATCTAATTTCCATCTCTCTCTGGCTTGTGCGGCTGTAAACTGCTATTTATGCTTATTAATCATGATCTATCCCTAGACCAAATTAAGGGCCTCTGAATAAGCTTTACAACAAGGTATCATATGCCTTAATTGGGCTTAAGATGAGAAAGTTAGGCCCATTTAAGTGAAGGAACATCATGGACTGCGCACACCACCGCGCCAGAAAACTCGGGACCCAATTTAGCCTGGATTTTGGCCTAATTTGACAATTCTTGTGAAACCTGAAATTGTTGGTCTCTTCCTTATCTTTCTAGGGACAGCAAGTCACCAAAATCCGATATCTGTAGCACTAGTTATGCTCTGCGCTAGGCAACAAGGTCAGGATGCAGAAAAAATCCGAAAATTAACAATGTTTAGCAATTAAGCCCAATAATGTAAAAGCAAAAACAATGATTGCAGAAGTAGTCTAATTTTCGTCTCTCTCTGTCTTGTGCGGCTGTAAACTGCTCTTTATGCTATTTAATCCTGACCTAACCCTAGAGCAAATTAAGGGCCTCTGAATAAGCTTTCCAACAAGGTATCATATGCCTTAATTGGGCTTAAGATGAGTAAGTTAGGGCCATTTAAGTGAAGGAACGTCATGAAATGCGCACTGATCCGCACCAGAGAATTTGGGACCCAATTTAGCCTTGATTTTGGCCTAATTTGACAATTCTTGTGAAACCTGAAATTGTAGGTCACTTCCTTATATTTCTAGGGACAGTAAGATCACCAAAATCCGATATCTATAGCTCTAGTTATGCTCTGCATAAGGCAATAATGTTAGGATGAGTGAAAAATCTGAAAATTAACAATGTTTAGCATTTAAGCCCAATTATGTAAAAGGAAAAATAGTGATTGTAAAAGTTGTCTGATTTCCGTCTCTCTTTGTCTTGTGCGGCTGTAAACTGCTATTTATGCTTATTAATCCTGACCTTACACTAGACCAAATTAAGGGCCTTGAATAAGCTTTCCAAAAAGGTATCATATGCCTTAATTGGGCTTAAGATGAGTAAGTTAGGCACATTTAGGTGAAGGAACATCATGGACTGCGCACTGATCCGCTCCCAAGAACTCGGGACCCAATTTAGCCTTGATTTTGGCCTAATTTGACAATTCTTGTGAAGCCTGAAATTGTAGGTCTCTTCCTTATCTTTCTAAGGACAGTAAGGTCACCAAAATCCGAAATCTGTAGCTCTAGTTATGCTTTGTGCAAGGCAACTAGGTCAGGATGAGTGGAAAATCCGAAAATTAACAATGTTTAGCAATTAAGCCCAGTTAAGCCCAATAATGTAAAAGCAAAAACAATGATTGTAAAAGTAGTCTAATTTCCATCTCTTTCTGTCTTGTGCGGCAGTAAACTTCTATTTATGCTATTTAATCATGACCTATCCCTAGACCAAATTAAGGGCGTCTGAATAAGCTTTCCAACAAGGTATCATATGCCTTAATTGGGCTTAAGATGAGTAAGTTAGGCCCATTTAAGTGAAGGAACATCATGGACTGCCCACTGATCCGCGCCAGAGAACTCGGGACCTAATTTAGCCTTGATTTTGGACTAATTTGACAATTCTTGTGAAACCCGAAATTGTAGGTCTCTTCCTTATCTTTCTAGGGACAACAAGGTCACCAAAATCCAATATATGTAGCTCTAGTTATGCTCGGCGCAAGACTACAAGGTTAGGATGAGTGAATAATCCGAAAATTACAATGTTTAGCAATTAATCCCAGTTAAGCCCAATAATGCAAAAACAAAAACAATGATTGTAAAAGTTGTCTAATTTCCATCTCTCCGTGGCTTCTGCGGCTGTAAACTGCTATTTATGTTTATTAATCATGACCTAACCCTAGACCAAATTAAGGGCCTCTGAATAAGCTTTCCAAAAAGGTAACATATGCCTTAATTGGGCTTAAGATGAGTAAGCTAGGCCCATTTAAGTGAAGGAACATCATGGACTGCGCAATGAACCACGACGGAGAACTCGAGACCCAATTTAGCCTTGATTTTGACGTAATTTGACAATTATTGCGACACCTGAAATTGTAGGTCTCTTCCTTATCTTTCTAGGGATAGCAAGATCACCAAAATCCGATATATGTAGCTATAGTTATGCTCTGCGCAAGGCAACAAGGTCTGGATGAGTGAAAAATCCGAAAATTAACAAAGTTTAGCAATTAAGCCCAATAATGTAAAATCAAAAACAATGATTGTAAAAGTTGTCAAATTTCGTCTCTCTGTGGCTTGTGCGGCTGTAAACTGCTATTTTTTCTTATTAATCCTAACCTAACCCTAGATCGAATTAAGGGCCTCTGAATAAGCTTTCCAACAAGGTATCATATGCCTTAATTGGGCTTAAGATAAGTAAGTTAGCCCCATTTAAGTGAAGGAACATCATGAAATGCGCACTGATCCGCGCCAGAGAATTTGGGACCCAATTTAGCCTTGATTTTGGCCTAATTTGACAATTCTTGTGAAACCTGAAATTGTAGGTCACTTCCTTATATTTCTAGGGACAACAAGATCACCAAAATCCGATATCTATAGCTCTAGTTATGCTCTGCGTAAGGCAATAATGTTAGGATGAGTGAAAAATATGAAAATTAACAATGTTTAGCATTTAGGCCCAATAATGTAAAAGCAAAAACAATGATTGTAAAAGTGGTCTAATTTCCGTCTCTCTCTGTCTTGTGCGGCTGTAAACTGCTATTTATGCTATTTAATCCTGGCCTAACCCTAAACCAAATTAAGGGTGTCTGAATATGCTTTCCAACAAGGTATCATATGCCTTAATTGGGCTTAAGATGAGTAAGTTGGGCCCATTTAAGTGAAGGAACATCATGGACTGTGCACTGATCCGCGCCAGAGAACTCGGGACCTAATTTAGCCTTGATTTTGGACTAATTTGACAATTCTTGTGAAACCTGAAATTGTATGTCTCTTCCTTATCTTTCTAGGGACATCAAGATCACCAAAATCCGATATATGTAGCTCTAGTCATGCTCTGCGCAAGACTACAAGGTTAGGATGAGTGAAAAATCCGAAAATTAACAATGTTTAGCAATTAATCCCAGTTAAGACCAATAATGCAAAAGTAAAAACAATGATTGTAAAAGTTGTCT
This sequence comes from Sophora flavescens, assembly GCA_030762895.1. Classification (NCBI taxonomy): domain Eukaryota; kingdom Viridiplantae; phylum Streptophyta; class Magnoliopsida; order Fabales; family Fabaceae; genus Sophora; species Sophora flavescens. The sequence continues at coordinate 4,924,347 of JAUPTC010000011.1, read as the reverse complement.
AATTTCTATTTCTCTCTGTCTTGTGCGGCTGTAAACTGCAATTTATGCTTATTAATCCTGACCTAACCCTTGACCAAATTAAGGGCCTCTGAATAAGCTTTCCAAAAAGGTATCATATGCCTTAATTGGGCTTAAGATGAGTAAGTTAGGGCCATTTAAGTGAAGGAACATCATGGACTGCGCATTGAACAGTGCCAGAGAACCCGGGACCCAATTTATCCTTGATTTTGGCCTAATTTGACAATTCTTGTGAAACCTGAAATTGTAGGTCTCTTCCTTATCTTTCTAGGGATAGCAAGATCACCAAAATCCGATATCTATAACTATTGTTATGCTCTGCGCAAGGCAACAAGGTCTGGATGAGTGAAAAATCCAAAAATTAACAAAGTTTAGCAATTAAGCCCAATAATGTAAAATCAAAGACATTGATTGTAAAAGTTGTCTAATTTTCGTCTCTCTCTGGCTTGTGCGACTGTAAACTGCTATTTTTTCTTATTAATCCTGACCAAATCCTAGATCGAATTAAGGGCCTCTGAATAAGCTTTCCATCAAGGTATCATATGCTTTAATTGGGCTTAAGATGAGTAAGTTAGGCCCATTTAAGTGAAGGAACATCATGGACTACGCACTGATCCGCGCTAGAGAACTCGGGACCTAATTTAGCCTTGATTTTGGACTAATTTGACAATTCTTGTGAAAACTGAAATTGTAGGTCTCTTCCTTATCTTTCTAGGGACCCCAAGATCACCAAAATATGATATATGTAGCTCTAGTTATGTTATGCGCAAGACTACAAGGTCAGGATAAGTCAAAAATCCGAAAATTAATAATGTATAGCAATTAAGCCCAGTTAAGCCCAATAATGCAAAAGCAAAAAACAATGATTGTGAAAGTTGTCTAATTTCCATCTCTCTCTGGTTTGTGCGTCTGTAAACTGCATTTTTATGCTTATTAATCCTGACCAAACCCTTGAACAAATTAAGAGCCTCTGAATAAGCTTTCCAAAAAGGAATCATATGCCTTAATTGGGATTAAGATGAGTAAGTTAGGCCCATTTAAGTGAAGGAACAACATGGACTGCGCACTGAACCGTGCCATAGAACCCGGGACCCAATTTAGCCTTGATTTTGGCCTAATTTGACAATGCTTTGTTAAACCTGAAATTGTAGGTCTTTTCCTTAACTTTCTAGAGACAGCAAGATCACCAAAATTCGATATCTATAGCTTTAGTAATGCACTGCGTAAGGCAACAAGGTGAGGATGAGTGAAAAATTTGAAAATTAACAAAGTTTACCAATTAAGCCCAATAATGTAAAAGCAAAAACAATGATTGTAAAAGTTGTCTAATTTCCATCTCTCTGTGGCTTGTGCAGCTGTATACTACTATTTATGCTTATTAATCCTGACCTAACCCTAGACCAAATTAAGGGCCTTTGAATAAGCTTTCCAACAAGGTATCATATGCCTTAATTGGGCTTAAGAAGAGTAAGTTAGGCCCATTTAAGTGAGGGAACATCATGGACTGCGCACTGATCAGCGCCAGAGAACTCGGGACCCAATTTAGCCTTGATTTTGGCCTAATTTGACAATTCTTGTGAAACATGGAATTTTTGGTCTCTTCCTTATCTTTCTAGGGACAACAAGATCACCAAAATCCGATATATGTAGCTCTAGTTATTCCCTGCGCAAGCCAAGAAGGTCAGGATAAGTGAAAAATCCGAAAATTAACAACATTTAGCATTTAAGCCCAATTAAGCCCAATAATGTAAAAGGAAAAAAAATGATTGTAAAAGTTGTCTAATTTCTGTCTCTCTCTAGCTTGTGCTGCTGTAAACTGCTATTTATGCTTATTAATCCCGACCTAACCCTTGACCAAATGAAGGGCCTCTGAATAAGCTTTCCAACAAGGTATCATATGCCTCAAATGCGCTTAAGATGAGTAAGTTAGGCCCATTTAAGTGAAGGGACATCATGGACAGTGCACTGAACCGCGCTAGAAAACTCGGGACCCAATTTAGCCTTGATTTTAGACTAATTTGACAATTCTTGTGACAATTGAAATTGTAGGTCTCTTCCTTATCTTTCTAGGGACAGCAAAATCACCAAAATCCGATATCTGTAGCTCTAGTTATTCTCTGTGCAAGGCAACAAGGTCAAGATGAGTGAAAAATCCGAAAATTAACAATGTTTAGAAATTAAGCCCAATAATGTAAAAGCAAAAACAATGATTGTAAAAGTCGTCTAATTTTCGTCTCTCTCTGGCTTGTGGGGGAGGAAACTGCTATTTATTCTTATTAATCCTGACCTATCTCTAGACCAAATTAAGGGCCTCTGAATAAGCTTTCCAACATACATAAACAGAAACCTCATTTTACATATGAGGGGAGTGAGATGAGAAAAGAATATACATATGGAATATAAGAGAAAGGCACGACACGTAGGCCGTATTTCAAAATATAAACCAAAAGATTAAAGTACTAAGGCCATAACCATTCACCATACATTACCAAATAAATAGTAACAACCAATAATAATACACAATTTTTATTATTATTATTTTTTTTATTAATTAGATATTTCAAAATCTGAATTTTGAAAACATAACATATATATAATAAATCACATTTATTGTAATTGATGTTACTATAAATCACATTTATTGTAATTGATGTTACTATAAATCACATTTATTGTAATTGATGTTGTTATTAAATGGTGACATAAAAGATTTCAAAAATTGAATTTCGAAATAACACATTACACAGAGGTATCACGAGGTTCCCGCTTCCTTAGCGGCTAGGGCTTCAACCTCTCAACCCTAAAACCGCAAGGCCCGTGAACACTTCACACTGCAAGGAACGGCGGCTAGGGTTTCAAACCTTGGAACCTCAGCCGCAAGAACATGAACTTTTCATGTCTGACACCCTTTAACGCCGCCAACAGAGAACTGAAACCGATCATGTTTAACATCAACACTTGACGCCATCGCACAACATAATAAGGATTCTAGAACCAATGTACATATCGCATATGTACACATAAATGTGCTATAGACGCATATATCATATACATACGAAAATTACAGAAACAAGGTTTCACAAAAACGGATGCAAACGATTTTCAGAAAACAATTTTCAGAAAAACGATTCACATTATTAACATGTTATCATACATAACAGGTAAACCACGTAACAGAATCATGGTTTCGCAAGCGTCTCTGATACCACTGTTGGGAATTTGCGTATAAAACAAAATAACGCAGCGGAAAAAAAAATTCCCATCGAAGGATCCTTGCGAATGGTCATTATTCATGGTTAGAAGATTTACCTCTTGAAGCGATGAGAATTGATTGAAATCGTCTATCACGAACACCACACGAACGATGTCTCTAAGGTATCCTCACGAGCAGATCCCGTGAACGTCCAACGTCATGAACACGAAGCGTCTCTGCCTCACAGTGCTAGCTTCGAAAACCGAGACCTGCTGCTCACTGTCACTCTCTATGTGCGGCTAGGGTAAAAACTTTATAGGCACAATAGCTTAAGTGGTCTACTTATAGTAGCACCTCCTTAAGTGAGTTAGTGAGCAGCGTTTGACCTAAGCCCCATGTACTATGCGCTAGGCCCAATAGAAGAGTCCAACTCTCCTTTTAATGCTTCTTTTGATCCGCTCTTATGTGTGTGACCCTATAGGTTCCCAAAACGTTAGTAGTAATATTAAATCCCATTTAATATTACAAACAGTGAGCGGTATCTAGCAATACATCATTGCCACCTAAGTAGTGAGAAAGTCAGTGATTTGACGAAACCTTTCTGTTACAAATATTCATGTGCATTATTATCCCTTTGTCCATATATCTATATTGAACACAAGACATAGAATGTGTCACCCTTGTATGGTTCAATATTATGTTCCCTAATACTCGAGTAGACTTAACAACAAATGAGGTCAATATCTCATATTGACTCATTTCAGCACGGCCATGCATTTTACAGTCTCACTCTATCAGGGGGCCCACAGATATTACTCCTGTTATGTAGGAGGGACAAATTCCATCTAGGTCACTCACATCCCTCTGCATGGCTCGTGGGATGCCCAATGACCGTCTTTATAATCATCCTATTACAGATGACGTTTGACGATATTAAAGCACACGACTCCTCATGTAGGGATCGTAGCGATTTCAGGTCGAAGGATTGCATACACCATTGTCACTATGAGAACTACTTATGACACTCACATAACGCTCCATGTAGTGTTCTCATGACGGGTCAATCCAGTACATCATTACTCTAATGTGTACCTATGTGGCGACTCGATATCTCATATCCATGACCCGTGAGATATGGTCATAAGTCTGCACACATAGTAGTCTCAATTGTATTATTATTGTCCTTATTAATAAAATACTTGACTACGGATATTTAAGAATAGGATTTCATTGTTCAATAGTGTCTCACGATCAAGTCATATACTTGATATTCTATTAAACTGAAATTTTTATTCTAAGGACTTTATTATGTTTAAACAAGTAACACAATAAACTGGAATGCCTCATATCATATATAATAGCAAGATACAAATGTAAGTCTAAGAAATACACCGGTCTCTAGGGCTTACACCAACAATTTTAACCGGAAGTTTTTCATTCCTCTCTAAATAAGCATATTTCATATTTTCAGGAAGTGGCTTAAGCTCTAAGGAGGGTGGTTGCTCAATAGATGGTATGTTTGGGGCAGCCGTGTTGTCAAGAATTTCAGCTGAATAAATAGCTTCATTTATACTGTCACCTTGCAAGGCATCATCAATCTCATCACAAACAACACAAAGGTCAGTGTTAGTACAATCAACACATGAGTAAACATCATCAAAACCAGAAAAAGATGGAAAATCAGCAGCTGCAACCAAATCATAATAAGTGTCATCAACAATTTCAAAAAGCAACTCTATTTGAAAAACAGAATGCTCTTCCAAGGGATGCTTCATAGCATCGAAAATGTTGAATTTCGCAACAGTGTCACCAAATTCCATGGACATGGTTCCATCGTCAACATCAATCTTTGTTTTCGCCATTTTCATGAACGATCTGCCCAGAATGATTGGTGATCTGCTTGAATTCATTTCTCCTGCCATGTCTAGAATGTAAAAATCAGCGGGGAAAATCAAGTCATTAACTTGAACAAGCACATCTTCTACTACTCCAATGGGGCGAGCATTGGTCCTGTTTGCCAACTGAATAGTAAGACCTGTATGCTACACTGGACCAAGATCAAGATTGTTAAAAACAGAAGTAGGCATAATATAAGCTCCTAAATCCAACATGCAATTATCGAATTTACTATCCCTAATGGTACATGGAATAGCAAAAGTTCCCGGACCCTTGCATTTCTGTGGCATTGCCTGATTGAGGGCTGAAACGGTAACCTTTTCAGGTGCAGGTTTAGGTTGAATGAGGGCTGAAACATTTCATTCCAATTTGACTCTCTCATTTCCCTTCAACCTCCTCTTGTGTGTGCACAAATCCTTCAGAAACTTTGCATATTTCGGAACCTGGTTAATCACATCAAGAAGCGGAATGTTTACCGCCACTTTTCTGAATACATCCAGAATCTCTCTCTCTTTGTCTTCCTCATCAATCTTTCTATTTTTCAGTACTCTTTGCGGGAAGGGAATTGGTGGCACATACTCTTTTTCAGCCTCAATAACAACAGAAGGTTCAGGTGTTACCACAACAATTTTTTTATTTTTTTCATGGGCTGGTTCTGCAACCTTCCCGGATCTCAAAGAAATGGCACTCACATTAGGATTAGGGACATTAGGATTCACTACTATTTTTACAGGTAGTTGGTTCGATCCTTGAGCTTGCTGCATGGCATTCATCGAAGTGGCAAGCTGTCCAATCTATGTCTGCAAAGTATGAATACTAGAATCCATTCGTTGCTGAAACTGGAGATTGTTTACAGCCATTTGCTTGACAAGGTCCTCTAGTGAAGGTCCGGAAGGTGCAGAGGTGGTCACTTGGGGAGAGTTCTGTGGTGGTGTCAGCGGTAACATCAGTTGTTGTTGTTGTGTGGATGAGTTTCCATACCGAAGGTTTGGATGGTTTCTCCAGCTGGGGTGGTACTTATTAGTGGAAAGGTTAGGAATGTTGTACCTGTTCTGATTGTTTCCTTGATTGTAAAGATTGGCTGCATATGCTTGAGGCAACTCAGTGACCGACTCATCTTTCAGAATGGGACATGTATCGGTCAGGTGTTCAGGAGAAGTACAAATACCACACAACCTTGATGTTTGAGCTTTATCCACTGCCAACTGTTTCACTAAAGAAGTACGCTCATCAAGTCTGGTTTCAAGGGCTTTGTTGGAAGAAGTAACATGGATCTCATTCACACCCTTTGTTTCGACAGAATTGTTTCTAGTTGTGAACTGTTGGGAGTTGAGTGACATGTTCTCAATCAATGACTTGGCAGCAGCTGGGGTCTTATCAACAAGTGCTCCCCCGCTAGCAGCATCTAAAATGTTTCTATCCATTGGTAGCAATCCCTCATAAAAGTACTGAATAAGAAGTTGCTCGAAAATCTGGTGCTGAGGACAACTGGACACCAACTTCTTAAATCTCTCCCAGTACTCAACCAATGATTCATTGACTTGTCTAATACCACATATCTATTTTCTGATTGATGCAGCTCTGGAGGCAGGGAAGTATCTCTCTACGAAGACTTTCTTCAAATCAGTCCAGGTTGAAATGGAATTCGGCTTAAGATAATACAACCAATCCTTCGCAGCACCTTGAAGTGAGAATGGGAAGGCTCTCAGCTTGATATGATCTTCTGTTATTCCTTCAGGTCTCAAAGGTGTAGAACAAACAACCTGGAATTCTTTCAGATGATTATGCGGATCCTCACCTGCAAGACCACTAAACCTTAGTAACAAGTGTATTAAACCCGATTTCAATTCAAAAGGAGCAACGACATCAACATATTCAATACATAAACCATTGTAATTAACATCAGGAGCAACAAGCTATCTTAGTGTTCTTTGATCAGCCATGTTATCACTATTGGTTGGTGAACTAGTGCTAGCCTGAATTGCTCTACGGTGTGTGTGCAAGGTTCTCTCAATTTCAGGATCAAAATCAAACAGGTCGGAACAACCAGACCTAGTAGCCAAAACTAATTCAGCAATGCACCAACAAATCTGTTAATAACAACAAGAGTCCCCGGCAACGGCGCCAATTTTGATCCGCTGTCGCACATGGGTCAAAAACGAGTAATTAGAAGAAAAACTGTAGTTAGGGAACGACAACTCGAGTATCGTGTCTCAAGGACTCTTGGATTATTATTAACCTACAGATCGATTTTAGGGGGGGGGGGGGGGGGTTAGGTTTAAGATTCGATTAAGGAAACAGTGCAATTAAGTGATTGTCAATAAGCTAGAACGATTAATCTACTGTTTCAGTTTCCCAACTATCATTGATTCATATAATTTTCATGACCTAAGCGGATTCTAATCCCTTTTCGAATGTAGCAGCAATTAAACAAGCGCAATTGACACTACGAGATATATGTTCCTAATTTCTGAATTAAGCAGACGGATTAAAGCTATCGTGAATTAAGCAAACACGATCAAACACACGCGGATTAAGCAAACGCGATCAAGGTAAAGGAACATAGAATCATCGAAATTAATCAATACTTGTTCTATATAACTTGAATTAAGCAAACAAGGCATATAGCATAATATTGAAAGGGATAAGCAATTTGATTGGGAATTATGGAACCTCAAGTGTCGGCGGAAATCGATTACAGCAGACTAATCCCTGGTGATTAGTTCTCCATCACAAACGTAATAAAAACTTTTGAAAGAATTCGTAAATAGTGAAAAAATTGTCCCCCTTTCTGTCTGCCCTGGTGCCTTTTTATTGATCAGGTGCGAGTCACGGCCGTGATGGCCATCACGGCCAGGCCGTGACGTGGTCTGCCAAGGGCGCGCATTCAAATTCTAGTCTGTCACGGCCATGATGCCCATCACGGCCAGGCCGTGATCAATTTTCTCCATGGGTGCTGATCTGTCACGGCCGTGACTTCCATCACGGCTAGGCCGTGATGCTCTCTGATCTTCAGGGTCTTCTCATCATGCCCGTGATGGGTATCACGACTGGGCCGTGATGCTTTCTGGTCTTCATGGGTAGCTCATCACGGCCGTGACCAGTGTCACGGCCTGGGCATGATGGCTTCTGCTTTAAGTGTCCTTCCCTTTTTGCTCTTCTCATTAACCTGAAAATGTGAAATAGCAGTAAATGCTTTATTTGACTCAAAATTAACTAAAATATCCTAAAACTACTTAAGAGACTCAAAATGTTGCTTGAGGACAATTAAATCCAAATTTGGACGAAAACGATATTAAACTCGAATAATTAGTACAAAAACCATGGTCTTACTAGTTATAAAACTAGACGAGCCAGAGGCT
>JAUPTC010000011.1:4890134-4915378 GCA_030762895.1 Sophora flavescens | reverse complement strand
ATTTAATTTATTTTTGTTAGTTTTTACCTTGGAACGGGTAAGGTGGTTTTGTGGTGTTGTTTTGAAGAAATTAAGGATCAAATGCTCAGGATCAACCATGATGGGGCTTGGATGAAGATGGGGCTTTAAAAGTGAAGAAAATGAGCCAAACAGAGCCCACCACGACCATGATCAAAGAAAACTGAAAAGAAAGAAGGCAAAAGGCATAATTAATCACGGCCTGCCCGTGATGCCCATCACGGCCGTGACATGTCAGCTGAACCAGACCCTCAACAGGCAGAATTGATCACGGCCTAGCCGTGATGAGTATCACGACCGTGATGGACCAATCATCAAGAAGCGCCAAGGCGGCCGTCACGACCTAACTGTGATGGCCATCACGGCCGTGACGCGCATTACTTGGATCTGAAGCAACTGATTTGGATCTGAATTTGTGTTAGATTGGGATTCAAACTTCCCAAATCTATAAATAAGACATCTAGGCAGAGATGAAAAGAGGACTTTTGGGCTGCTACTCTTAGGCTATAATTTAGGATCTCTCTCTTCTTCTTCCTCCTCTCTTCTCTTAGTTTTATTTCATGTTGTTGTTAACCAAGCTTGTCATCACCATGACAAGGCTTGAGTAGTAGTTTAATTTCTAGGGATTGGGGCTATGCCCAACGTTTGTTTATGGTAATGAATTGATGTTTTATCTTTGTTAATTGCGATTTTGCTTCAGATCTGATTTCTAGTGTTTTAATTACTGGTAAAATCGGCGGTCGCTTATTTGCGTGACGTAGATATTCTAAGGAGGAACCTAGCAGTGAACTTAGGTATCGGATCTATAGAATCAGACTTAGGACTTAAATCACGAGAGTTAGAAGCGGTCCTTTGAGGATTAACGAATTGTGACAAAGCTTAAAGGGTCCAATCTAAATTCGACTACCACGAGAGTAGGGGTTGGTTTAATTGGGCATGGTTTTTGTAACCCGAGAGGGAGCATTAACTATTTGAGGATAAATTCGCCTTTAAGGTAATTTCAATAATTAACAAAGGGGTAATCAATTTAATAGCATAAACAACCTTGTTGGTAACCCAAATTCCTAGGAATCCATTTAGATCTGAAAAACCATAAACTGATTTACTTTCTGTTTTACTTGATTGCATTCCTTATCTAATTTTCTAAGTTATCCCTTATTTCAAATATCAAAAACCTTTTCAAAATCCTTTTCTAAAGTCCAGTTTAGTCAATTTGATAATTGGCTGCGATTTGAGATCATGGTCTCTGTGGGATCGATATCTTTTTATTACTTGGCGACGAATCCGGTACACTTGCCGGATCGCACGACGTGCACTCGCACGACGTGCACTCGCACGACATCAAGTTTTTGGCGTCGTTGCCGGGGACTGTGCTTTCTCGAATCTCAATTTAATTTTTAAATTGAATTTTCTGGACTTTTTCTTTTTATTTAATTTTTATATTTTTTAAAAAAATTCTTTTTTCCTTCTAGAGTATCAATCTCTCGGTGTTTTTTATACGAAGATCCCTAAGTCTTGGAAACCTTAGTGAGGTCGGCCCCGAAGTCGAAAGGTCATTTCACAGACGTAGGAGACTACAAAAAGAAAGAGAGAGGTTGATTCCCATTCCACTCATGGCGAATCTCCCGGATACGAAACCGTTGAAGGACTATGCAGCCCCAAATGCTAGGGGTTTGCGAACTGTGATTGCTAGGCCAGAGATTGAGGTGGAGAACTACACAATACCGCCTATGCTAATCAACATGATTAGGCAACATGAATTCGGAAGATTTCCCTGGAGGACCCGACTGATCACGTGGAGACATTCTTGGAGTTCACCGATGCGATTTAGAATTCAAGGCGCCCGGTTGATGCTATTCGTTTGAGGTTGTTCCCTTCATCTTTGACTGGAAAAGTAAAAGCTTGATGAAACAAATGCCCGCTAATACCTTGTCGACTTGGGACCAGCTGGAGCAGGCATTCTTGGAGAAATTCTTCCCTCCATCCAAGATGGCTTACATACGAACCCAGATCACCGACTTCTTCCAAAAGGATGGAGAATGCTTATCAGAAGCTTGGGATCGCTACAAAGGATTGCTGGAGCCTTGCCCACATCACGGACTCGAGAGGTGGTTATTAGTGCACACCTTCTACAACGGATTGGATTACTCTTCAAAGGTGTCACTTGATTCCGTAGCTGTCGGAGCCTTTATGAATAGGCCTCTGACTGAGGCATTCAACATCATTGGAAACGTGGCCACCAACTACCACCAATGGGGTTCAGAAAGAGGTAATAACCCGAAAAAGATTTCAAGGGGTAAGTTTGAAATGAATAGCACTGATCTTATTATGTCTAAAATAGACTCACTGAATAAACGATTTGATTAGATTGAAATGGCTAACGTGAGTTTAATAGGTGCTACTAACATTGTTTGTGAGATTTGTGGAATGCAGGGACATGCCATAATGGAGTGCCCACGTGGTATTGCTCATGGATCCGGCGCTTCGGGGGAACAAGTGAACTCTTGTCACAACTTCTACGACACGAACCCGAAGTTGCCAAACTACGCTCCCCCAAATCCTCACAACCAAGGAAGGAAGAACAACCCTTACCTCTCCTACGGGAACTACAGCAACACGCTGAACCACGAGTTCCAAGAAGGTCAAGGTAATAGGAAACCTGCACCGGGGTATCCTCTGGTACAGAAGTCTAAACTCGAGTCTTTATTGGAAAGTTTTGTTGAAACTCAAACAAAACAAAATGAAGAGTTTAGACAGCAAGACAGGGCAGTAAACGAGGCAATAAAAGAGCTAGCATCTAAGGTAGATAACTTAACCATCCATAACAAGATGCTAGAAACTCAGATTGCCCAACAAGCCAGCACATACTCTAGACCTAAGGGTACGTTCTCGGGTCAACCCGAAGCTAATCCCAATGAGCATTGTAATGCCATATACTTGAGGGGTGATAAGCTTGGGGGGATTGAAAAGGATGTGGAATGTGAGGAGGACATGAGCGAGGATGAAGAGCCAGATCAAAGTATGTTCCTCCACCACCGTACCAACCCCTAATACCTTTCCCACAAAGGTTGGTCAAGAGAAAGCAAGTAGATATAGAAACTAATATGCCTCCTAAGCTAAAAGATCCAGGTAGTTTCTCTATTGCTTGCTCAATTGGAAAAGTGAAAATAGACCAAGCCTTATGTGACTTAGGGGCTAGTGCGAGCTTGATGCCGCTCACTATCTTGGAAAGGTTGGGAACCAAAGAGTTGAGTCCATTCAAATTCTCCTTACAATTTGCGGATGGCTCAACTAGAACTCCTCTAGGCATACTAGAGAATGTTCCCGTAAAGGTAGGGAAATTTTTCATCCCTACCGATTTCCTGGTATTGGATATGAGAGGGAATTCTGAATTCCCCATCATTTTAGGAAGGCCATTCTTGGCCACTGCTGGAGCAATAAGAGACGTAAATAATGGCAAACTCTCTTTGAAAGTAGAGGAAGGTAGGGTAGTTTTTTATTTAACTAACTCCTATAACAATCCTCCTTTTGAGAGTCATGTGTGCAGGATCGATATAATGTCTTCAGTGGTAAAGGAAGAGCTCAACATGGAAGCAACTCCGAAGATTTGTATGGAAAATGATGCACCCATCAGCGATGAAGTTGGAGTTGCTCATCATGTGGAAACAAAACTTCTGCCGGGAGGGAGCAAGGCCATGAAGCTCAGAGTGAAAAGAGCAAAGCGGAAGCGCAATTGGCCATATGAGCAAAATCAGCTATCTGAAGGACTCCCATGGAAGAGAAGTGTACTTGCACTTCTACGTCCAGTTGACCCAGGTTGATTGAAAGAAGTATGGTCAAGATTAAGACTGTAAATAAGCGCTTCTTGGGAGGCAACCCAAGTTTTCTTTCCCTTTTCCATTTGTTTTTGAATTTAGCTCTTGAATAATTTGAGAAGATCAAGAGGAAAAAGATCATAAATTAATAGATTTGTCAAGTGTTTTCAGGTTAATAAGGAAGGAAGAGCAAAAAGGGGGGGACGAATAAAGTCGAAGTCATCACGCCCGGCCGTGACAAAGTGGTCACGGCCGTGAGGCGCTAACCAAGAAGACCAGAAAGGATCACGGCCCAGCCGTGATAAGCATCATGGGAGTGATGAGTAGGAACCTAAAGAACAGAGTATATCATGGCCGAGCCGTAATGCAGGTCACGACCGTGACCGGCCAGCTCCTATAGACCAGAATTGATCATGGCCTAGTCGTGATGAGCCTCACGACCGTGATACACCTTCCAACAAGTTTTTGACTGGGCAACAGAGCCAGCACCCGCTACCACCTCGGTGAGTTGTTCCATTTTTCTCCTCTCTCCGACTTGATTATTTACATTGGGGACAATGTATGTTTTTAAGCTTGGGGTAGGGGTATTTGTGCATTTTTGCATTTTTCATGTTGCACTCATATAGGCATAATTTTGCATGATCACATGGTTAGATTGCCTTTTGCTTAGAATGTCCATCCGATTGCGAGAACTTCGCGCCAAATAAATTGAGATAGTGAATTTTTGAACCCATTTTTTTTTATTCTTATGATAATTCTAAAATAAAAATGCTTGAGATAATCTTTTGATAGTTGATAATTAGCATGTGGTTCCTTAAATTTGTGTTTCTCACTGATTTTTGAACTACTAAATGTGAGATTTTGAGCCAAAAAGGGGTACTCACTAAATCTACCATATCCTTTGTGATAAAGTGTTTTATTTCTCTTGGATTATATTCTCTAGAACTTGACTTGAAACCATTTTGAAACTTAGAAATTTTTTAAAACATTTTTTAAAATGATTGAGGCACTAGGTATTTTTTCGGCCTTCTGAACTTTGATTGATTAAATGCTACCCCTTAGTTGCCCAATTTTGAGCCTAAAAGAATAAAATAATTTTCTTGGTACCTTGAATTACTTTTATGAATAATGCTTGGTATGACACCTTTTAAAGTATTGCAAAAAGGGTAAAAAGGTAGTTTGAAAAAGTATGGGATGAGAAAGTTAGAAAATATTTCTCTTGAATTGAAAATCTCCCCTTCTCCAAATAAATAAAATAAAATAAACAAAAAAATATGGAGAAGGGGATGACAAAAAAAGAAAGTGAGAAATAAAATAAAAAAAAAGGAAAGAAATGTGGAAAAATGAATCAAAGCCAAAAAGGTATTTTAGAAGGTGTCATGCTTTGCAAGTTGATATTTTGTTTAGCCCTCTTGAAATTTCCTTTTCTTGATTTCCTCACCTATCGATTAATCCCATGGCCTCGTTACAACCATAATAAAAGACCTCCTGATTCTTATGTGTTTTCATTAATAAAGTAGAGATTTGGTTAATAGTCAAGCTTATGGTAGAGTACCTTCCTTGAGGAAATTGAGCGAATTGTCATATACCCTTAAACACTTGAGCGAGGAAAGAAAGAGTGCCCGAATCAGTGAGAATATGAATTTAGGAAACCTAAGCTTCTAATTGGACTTGAAATGGACTATCTCTTGGGTACTTATTGAACATGCCTATTACTTGGATTAGTTACTCGGGTTCTTGGTTCACTATCCATGCTCTGATTATTTATATCATCTGGCCTTGGTGATTGCTTGAGGACAAGCAAAATCTTAAACTTGGGTTGATTTGATAAGTGTGATTACTCCTCATATTTCATTGTCATTTTGCATGCATTTTCATATAGTTTAGGAATATTTAATTTGATTTTTGTTAGTTTTTACCTTGTAACGGGTAAGGCGGTTTTCTGGTGTTGTTTTACAGAAATTAAGGATTAAATGCTCCGGATCAACCATGATGGGGCTTGGATGAAGATGGGGCTTTAAAAGTGAAGAAAATGAGCCAAACAGATCCCATCACAGCCTAGCCGTGATGACCATCACGGCCATGATCAAAGAAAACTGAAAAGAAAGAAGGCAAAAGGCAGAATTCATCACGACCTGCCCGTGATGCCCATCACGGCCGTGACATGTCAGCTGAACCAGACCCTCAACAGGAAGAATTGATCACGGCCTCGCCGTGATGAGCATCACGGCCGTGATAGATCAACACTGAAGAAGCGTCCAAGGCATAAGCCGTCACGGCGTGGCCGTGATGGCCATCACGACCGTGACGCGCATTACTTGGATATAAAGTTGATTTGGATCTGAATTTGTTTTAGATTGGGATTCAAACTTCCCAAATCTATAAGTAAGGCATCTAGGCAGAGATGAAATGAGGACTTTTGGGCTTCTACTCTTAGGCTATAATTTATGATCTCTCTCTCTCTTCTTCCTCCTCTCTTCTCTTAGTTTTATTTCATGTTGTTGTTAACCAAGCTTGTCATCACCATGACAAGGCTTGAGTAGTAGTTTAATTTCTAGGGATTGGGGCTATGCCCAAGGTTTGTTTATGGTAATGAATTGATGTTTTATCTTTGTTAATTGCGATTTTACTTTAGATCTGATTTCTAGTGTTTTAATTACTCGTAAATTCGGCGACCGCTTATTTGCATGATGTAGATATTCTAAGGAGGAACCTAGCGGTGAACTTAGGTATGGGATCTATAGAATCAGACTTAGGACTTGAATCACGAGAGTTAGAAGCGGTCCTTCGAGGATTATTTAATTATCACAAAGCGTAAAGGGTCCAATCTAAATTCGACTACCACGAGAGTAGGGGTTGGTTTAATTGGGCACGGTTTTTGTAACCCGAGAGGGAGAATTAACTATTTAAGGATAAATTTGCCTTCAAGTCAATTTCAATAATTAACAAAGGGGTAATCAATTTAATAGCATAAACAACCTTGTTGGTAACCCAAATTCCTAGGAATCCATTTAGATCCCGAAAAACCATAAACTGATTTACTTTCTGTTTTACTTGATTGCATTCCTTATCTGATTTTCTAAGTTATCCCTTATTTCAAATATCAAAAACCTTTTCAAAATCCTTTTCTAAAGTCCATTTTAGTCAATTTGATAATTGGTTGCGATTTGAGATCATGGTATCCGTGGGATCGATATCTTTTTATTCGTTGGCGACGAATCCGGTACACTTGCCAGATCACACGACGTGCACTCGCACGACATCAAGTTTTTGGCGTCGTTGCCGGGGACTGTGCTTTCTTGAATCTCAATTTAATTTTTAAATTGATTTTTTTGGACTTTTTATTTTTATTTAATTTTTATATTTAAAAAAAAATTCTTTTTTCCTTCTAGAGTATCAATCTCTCTGTGTTTTTTATGCGAAGATCCCTAAGTCTTGGAAACCTTAGTGAGGTCGACCCCGAAGTCGAAAGGACCTTTCACAGACGTAGGAGACTACAAAAAGACAGAGAGAGAGGTTGATTCCCATTCCACTCATGGCGAATCTCCAGGATACGAAACCGTTGAAGGACTACGCAGCCCCAAATGCTAGGGGTTTGCGAACTGGGATTGCTAGGCCGGAGATTGAGGCGGAGAACTACACAATACCGCCTATGCTAATCAACATGATTAGGCAACATCAATTCAGAGGATTGCCCTCGGAGGACCCGACTGATCACGTGGAGACATTCTTGGAGTTCACCGATGCAGTTAGAATTCAAGGCGCCTGGTTGATGCTATTCGTTTGAGGTTGTTCCCCTCATCTCTGACTGGAAAAGCAAAAGCTTGGCTGAAACAAGTGCCAGCTAATACCTTGTCGACTTGGGATCAACTGGAGCAGGCATTCTTGGAGAAATTCTTCCCTCCATCCATGACGACTTACATACGAACCCAAATCACCGGCTTCTTCCAAAAGGATGGAGAATGCTTATCAGAAGCTTGGGATCGCTACAAAGGATTGCTGGAGTCTTGCCCACATCATGGACTCGAGAGGTGGTTATTAGTGCACACCTTCTACAACGGATTGGATTACTCTTCAAAGGTGTCACTTGATTTTGCAGCTGGTGGTGCCTTTATGAATAGGCCTCTGACTGAGGTATTCAACATCATTGAAAACGTGGCCACCAACTACCACCAATGGGGTTCAGAAAGAGGTAATAACCTGAAAAAGATTTCAGGGGGTAAGTTTGAAATGAATAGCACTGATCTTATTATGTCTAAAATAGACTCACTGAATAAACGGTTTGATTAGCTTGAAAGGGCTAACGTGAGTTCAATAGGTGCTACTAACATTGTTTGTGAGATTTTTGGAATGCAGGAACTTGACATAATGGAGTGCCTAAGTGGTATTGCTCATGGATCCGACGCTTCGAGGGAACAAGTGAACTCTTGTCACAACTTCTACGACACGAACCCGAAGTTGCCAAACTACGCTCCCCCATATCCTCACAACCAAGGAAGGAAGAACAACCCTTACCTATCCTACGGGAACTACAGCAACACGTTGAACCACGAGTTCCAAGAAGGCCAAGGTAATAGGAGACCCGCACCGGGGTATCCTCAGGTACAGAAGTCTAAACTCGAGTCTTTATTGGAAAGTTTAGTTGAAACACAAACAAAACAAAATGAAGAGTTTAGACAACTAGGCAGAGGCAGTAGAACGAGGCAATAAAAGAGCTTGCATCTAAGGTAGATAACTTAGCCATCCCTAACAAGATTCTAGAAACTCATATTACCCAACAAGCCAGCACATACTCTAGACCTAAAGGGTACGTTCTCGGGCCAACCCGAAGCTAATCCCAATGAGCATTGTAATGCCATATACTTGAGGGATGATAAGCTTGGGGTGATTGAAAAGGATGTGGAATGTGAGGAGGACATGAGCGAGGATGAAGAGCCAGAATCAAAGTATGTTCCTCCACCACCGTACCAACCCCCAATACCTTTCCCACAAAGGTTGGTCAAGAGAAAGCAAGTAGATATAGAAACTAATATGCCCCCTAAGCTAAAAGATCCAGGTAGTTTCTCTATTGCTTGCTCAATTGGAGAAGTGAAAATAGACCAAGCCTTATGTGACTTAGGGGCTAGTGCGAGCTTGATGCCGCTCACTATCTTGGAAAGGTTGGGAACCAAAGAGTTGAGTCCATTCAAATTTTCCTTATAATTTGCGGATGGCTCAACTAGAACTCCTCTAGGCATACTAGAGAATTTTCCCGTAAAGGTAGGGAAATTTTTCATCCCTACTGATTTCCTGGTAGTGGATATGAGAGGGAATTCTGAATTCCCCATCATTTTAGGAAGGCCATTCTTGGCCACTGCTGGAGCAATAATAGACGTAAAGAATGGGCAAACTCTCTATGAATGTAGAGGAAGGTAGGGTAGATTTTTATTTAACTAACTCCTATAACAACCCTCCTTTTGAGAGTCATGTGTGCAGGATCGATATAATGTCTCCAGTGGTAAAGGAAGAGCTCAACATGGAAGCAACTCCGATGATTTGCATGGCAAATGATGCACCCAGTAGTGATGGAGTTGGAGTTGCTCATCATGTGGAAACAAAACTTCCACGGGAGGGGAGTAAGGCCATGAAGCTCCAGTGAAAAGAGCAAAGCGAAAGCGCAATTGGCCATATGAGAAAAATCAGCTCTCTGAAGGACTCCCATGGAAGAGAAGTGTACTTGCACTTCTACGCCCAGTTGACTCCGGTTGATTGAAAGAAGTATGGTCAAGCTTAAGACCGTAAATAAGCGCTTCTTGGGAGGCAACCCAAGTTTTCTTTCCCTTCTCCATTTGTTTTTGAATTTAGCTCTTGAATAATTTGAGAAGATCAAGAGGAAAAAGATCATAAATTAATAGATTTGTCAAGTGTTTTCAGGTTAAGAAGGAAGGAAGAGCAAAAAGGGCAGGGACAAATAAAGTCAGAAGTCATCACGCCCAGGTCGTGACAGTGGTCACGGCCGTGATGAGCAAACCAAGAAGACCAGAAAGGATCACGACCTAGCCGTGATAAGCATCATGAGTGTGATGAGTAGGAACCTAAAGAACATAGTATATCACGGCCTAGCCGTAATGCAGGTCACGGTCGTGACAGGCCAGCTCCTATAGACCAGAATTGATCGCGGCCTAACCATGATGAGACTCACAGTCGTGATACACCTTCCAACAAGTTTTTGACTGGGTAACAGAGCCAGCACCCGCTACCACCTCGGTGAGTTGTTCCATTTTTCTCCACTCTCTGACTTGATTATTTACATTGGGGACAATGTAAGTTTTTAAGCTTGGGGTAGCGGTATTTGTGCATTTTTGCATTTTTCTTGTTGCACTCATATATGCATAATTTTGCATGATCACATGGTTAGATTGCCCTTTGCTTAGAATGTGAATCCGATTGCGAGAACTTGGCGCCAAATAAATTGAGATAGTGAATTTTTTAACCCATTTTTTTTTATTCTTGTGATAAGGCTAAAATAAAAATGCTTGAGATAATCTTTTGATAGTTGATAATTAGCATGTGGTTCCTTAAATTTGTGTTTCTCACTGATTTTTGAACTACTAAATGTGAGATTTTGAGCCAAAAAGGGGTACTCACTAAATCTACCACATCCTTTGTGATAGAGTGTTTTATTCCTCTTGGATTGTATTCTCTAGAACTTGACTTGAAACCATTTTGAAACTTAGAAATTTTTTAAAACATTTTTGAAAATGATTGAGGCACTAGGTATTTTTTCGGCCTTCTGAGCTTTGATTGATTAAATGCTACCCCTTAGTTGCCCAATTTTGAGCCTAAAAGAATAAAATACTTTTCTTGGTACCTTGAATTACTTTTATGAATAATGCTTGGTATGACACCTTTTAAAGTATTGCAAAAAGGGTAAAAAGGTAGTTTTAAAAAGTATGGGATGAGAAAGTTAGAAAATATTTATCTTGAATTGAAAATCTCCCCTTCTCCAAATAAATAAAATAAAATAAACAAAAAAATGTGGAGAAGGGGATGACAAAAAAAGAATGTAAGAAATAAAATAAAAAGAAGGAAAGAAATGTGGAAAAATGAATCAAAGCCAAAAAGGTATTTTAGAAGGTGTCATGCTTTGCAAGTTGATATTTTGTTTAGCCCTCTGGAAATTTTCTTTTCTTGATTTCCCCACCTAACGATTAATCCCATGGCCTCGTTACAACCAGAATAAAAGACCTCCTGATTCTTATGTGTTTTCATTAATAAAATAGAGATTTGCTTAATAGTCAAGCTTATGGTAGAGTACCTTCTTTGAGGAAATTGAGCGAATTGTCATATACCCTTAAACACTTGAGCGAGGAAAGAAAGAGTGCCCGAATCAGTGAGAATATGAATTTAGGAAACCTAAGCTTCTAATTGGACTTGAAATGGACTATCTCTTGGGTACTTATTGAACATGCCCAACAAGCCAGCACATACTCTAGACCTAAGGGTACGTTCTCGGGCCAACCCGAAGCTAATCCCAATGAGCATTGTAATGCCATATACTTGAGGGATGATAAGCTTGAGGTGATTGAAAAGGATGTGGAATGTGAGGAGGACATGAGCGAGGATGAAGAGCCAGAATCAAAGTATGTTCCTCCACCACCGTACCAACCCCCAATACCTTTCCCACAAAGGTTGGTCAAGGGAAAGCTAGTAGATATATAAACTAATATGCCCTCTAAGCTAAAAGATCCAGGTAGTTTCTCTATTGCTTGTTCAATTGGAAAAGTGAAAATAGACCAAGCCTTATGTGACTTAGGGGCTAGTGCGAGCTTGATGCCACTCACTATCTTGGAAAGGTTGGGAACTAAAGAGTTGAGCCCATTCAAATTTTTCTTACAATTTGTGGATGGCTCAACTAGAACTCCTCTAGGCATACTAGAGAATGTTCCCGTAAAGGTAGGGAAATTTTTCATCCCTACCGATTTCCTGGTATTGGATATGAGAGGGAATTCTGAATTCCCCATCATTTTAGGAAGGCCATTCTTGGCCACCGCTGGACCAATAATAGACGTAAAGAATGGCAAACTCTCTATGAATGTAGAGGAAGGTAGGGTAGATTTTTATTTAACTAACTCCTATAACAACCCTCCTTTTGAGAGTCATGTGTGCAGGATCGATATAATGTCTCCAGTGGTAAAGGAAGAGCTCAACATGGAAGCAACTCCGAAGATTTGGATGGTAAATGATGCACCCAGTAGTGATGAAGTTGGAGTTGCTCATCATGTGGAAACAAAACTTACGCCGGGACGGAGTAAGGCCATGAAGCTCAGAGTGAAAAGAGCAAAGCGGAGGCACAATTGGCCATATGAGCAAAATCAGCTCTCTGAAGGACTCCCATGGAAGAGAAGTGTACTTTCACTTCTACGCCCAGTTGACCTCGGTTGATTGAAAGAAGTATGGTCAAGCTTAAGACCGTAAATAAGCGCTTCTTGGGAGGCAACCCAAGTTTTCTTTCCCTTCTCCATTTGTTTTTGAATTTAGCTCTTGAATAATTTGAGAAGATCAAGAGGAAAAAGATCATAAATTAATAGATTTGTCAAGTGTTTACATGTTAAGAAGGAAGGAAGAGCAAAAAGGGCAGGGACGAATAAAGTCAGAAGTCATCACGCCCAGGCCGTGACAGCGGTCAAGGCCGTGATGATCTAACCAAGAAGACCAGAAAGGATCACGGCCCAGCCGTGATAAGCATCATGGGCGTGATGAGTAGGAACCTAAAGAACAGAGTATATCGCGGCCTACCCGTAATGCAGGTCACGGCCGTGACAGGCCAGCTCCTATAGACCAGAATTGATCACGGCCTAACCATGATGAGCCTCACGGCCGTGATACACCTTCCAACAAGTTTTTGACTGGGCAACAGAGCCAGCACCCGCTACCACCTCGGTGAGTTGTTCCATTTTTTTCCTCTCTCTGACTTGATTATTTACATTGGGGACAATGTAAGTTTTTAAGCTTGGGGTAGGGGTATTTGTGCATTTTTCATGTTGCACTCATATATGCATAATTTTGCATGATCACATGGTTAGATTGCCCTTTTCTTAGAATGTGCATCCGATTGCGAGAACTTGGCGCCAAATAAATTGAGATAATGAATTTTTAAACCCAATTTTTTTTTATTCTTGTGATAAGGCTAAAATAAAAATGCTTGAGATAATCTTTTGATAGTTGATAATTAGCATGTGGTTCCTTAAATTTGTGTTTCTCACTGATTTTTGAACTACTAAATGTGAGATTTTGAGCCAAAAAGGGGTACTCACTAAATCTACCACATCCTTTGTGATAGAGTGTTTTATTCCTCTTGGATTGTATTCTCTAGAACTTGACTTGAAACCATTTTGTAACTTAGAAATTTTTTAAAACATTTTTGAAAATGATTGAGGCACTAGGTATTTTTTCGGCCTTCTGAGCTTTGATTGATTAAATGCTACCCCTTAGTTGCCCAATTTTGAGCCTAAAAGAATAAAATACTTTTCTTGGTACCTTGAATTACTTTTATGAATAATGCTTGGTATGACACCTATTAAAGTATTTCAAAAAGGGTAAAAAGGTAGTTTGAAAAAGTATGGGATGAGAAAGTTAGAAAATATTTATCTTGAATTGAAAATCTCTCATTCTCCAAATAAACAAAATAAAATAAACAAAAAATGTGGAGAAGGGGATGACAAAAAAAGAAAGTGAGAAATAAAATAAAAAGAAGGAAAGAAATGTTGAAAAATGAATCAAAGCCAAAAAGGTATTTTAGAAGGTGTCATGCTTTGCAAGTTGATATTTTGTTTAGCCCTCTTGAAATTTTCTTTTCTTGATTTCCCCACCTAACGATTAATCCCATGGCCTCTTTACAACCAGAATAAAAGACCTCCTGATTCTTATGTGTATTAATAAAGTAGAGATTTGCTTGATAGTCAAGCTTATGGTAGAGTACCTTCCTTGAGGAAATTGAGCGAATTGTCATATACCCTTAAACACTTGAGCGAGGAAAGAAAGAGTGCCCGAATCAGTGAGAATATGAATTTAGGAAACCTAAGCTTCTAATTGGACTTGAAATGGACTATCTCTTGGGTACTTATTGAACATGCCTGTTACTTGGATTAGTTACTCGGGTTCTTGGTTCACTATCCATGCTCTGATTATTTACATCATCTGGCCTTGGTGTTTGCTTGAGGACGAGCAAAATCTTAAACTTGGGGTGATTTGATAAGTGTGATTACTCCTCATATTTCATTGTCATTTTGCATTCATTTTCATATAGTTTAGGAATATTTAATTTGATTTTTGTTAGTTTTTACCTTGTAACGGGTAAGACGGTTTTGTGGTGTTGTTTTGCAGAAATTAAGGATTAAATGCTCAGGATCAACCATGATGGGGCTTGGATGAAGATGGGGCTTTAAAAGTGAAGAAAATGAGCCAAACAGAGCCCATCACGGCCATGATCAAAGAAAACTGAAAAGAAAGAAGGTAAAAGGCAGAATTCATCACGGCCTGCCCGTGATGCCCATCACGGCCGTGACATGTCAGCTGAACCTGACCCTCAACAGGCAGAATTGATCACGGACTAGCCGTGATGAGCATCACGGTCGTGACATACCTGTAACGCCCCGGGCATTCTTGTGTAACCCATGCGGAAGTAAATTTGAAAGATAATTTGCTGGTTGCTTTCGGAAAATTTGTTTTCTCTTAAGCGAAAAATGGGGCATAAAATTTTCTTCTATAAGGATAACTCCGAAATCCATCATACATACATTTAAAATGTAAAGTCACGTTCAGTAACAAAGTTACCATGACATACAACATTTCTCTAAGTTTCCACTTTCGAAGAAAACTTCAAACTACGAGATGAATGTATATAACACTACATTTACCGACCTCTCTAGATATACAACCCAACTCAAAACTCCTAAGCTGGTCATTCTATCAAATATTCATTGGAGAGACCCCCAATCGAATACTTTCCCAACCACTAACACTAGGTCTTCAATTGACTTAGAAAGACTCCTCCGCAACATCGACACTAGAGTACTAAGGTACTACAAAGCAAAACCCGAAGAGACTCGATATAATTGTAAGAGTGAGATACCATCATAAGATATATCCCACAACAACCATATACATGATACATACATCACGGAATCATATAAGCAGTTAAATCAAGCATGTACACAATATAACAGTGTTATATCAAAGGGTCTCAAATCCGCACAGTCAATCTTTCGAAAATATGCATGGTACTTCAATATCAGGCTCTAACTTAATCTCATGAGATATCAACACCGTTTTTCACTGGAGAAGAATTAGAGTTGGTCAATCTCTAGCCCACCGGGCAGTTGCCTCCTTACCCTCATGCATTAAGGTCTCGTAACGAGCAACGCCACATGTGCCTCTTAACTCGGTTTACATGGACAGACTCCCAGATACCATCTTTGTATCTGATATATATCAATAGCACGTCTGCTTGGGGAAATGCACATGAGAAAATATTTTATTTAAAAGGGTTTCTTTGTGTTCATTCTTTTCACTGTCGCAGCTCAAAGCTAACGACTTAATCATCATTTCCCCATCACTTGAAAACTCAAAAGCATAGGACACATAGTCCGAATGCTCGATCACAATGCCCTGCATCAGTGGCCACGGTCAAAGGGTTGTGGTCGTAGAAAACAACCTTCACCTTTAACAATGTTCATCACACGCGGTTAGAATACATGTACCCAACACAACGTGATTAGGACCTAAGTCCATCACAACGAAATCGTAATGAACCGTCCTCAATTTCGAGAATTGGACTCTCATCCATAACATCATAAATAGGACTCATAGTCCCGAATTAACACTCGATCCAAGATCACGTGCGCATAACTGAATACTAGAGGCGACGTCTCGCGTACTAGATTCTCTTTCTTAAGTACTTATTTTTCGTTCAGTGAAAAACAAATTCAAAACCGAATCCTCGATAACCTATCCAGGTTATCGGAAAGTTTCTAAAATATTTAGGAAAACCTTTTCTTTGAAAATCTTTTATAAAGCATCTTTGAAATTCTTTTATCTTTGAAATATTTCCCCCAATAGGATATTGCCAAATAATCTTGAAAGTTTTCACTTGAAGACACATAGTTCGAAAAGGATTTTTCTCTTGTATAACAATAGTTCACCAAAACCATTTCAACATTTAAAACAAGTACTTTAAGTTTAAAGAGATTTTGGAAAAGAACACCAATCCCTTCATCTTCAAAGCTTATTAAGGTTTTTAATCCTTATAACGGTTGAGCACAGACACAAGTCTGGCTTAGCAAACTTTCAATCAACAGCAGTATATTATCGATTGGTGCTAATATCACAGTTGAAAGCAGTTCATCACATATATGCATTATAAAATTTAGAACAAGTACAGTTCAACATCAGATAATAGCATAACAGTTCAAGTACATTAGATAATCAAGTAAGCTCAATCAACATGTAAATATCCAATTAAACACATACACACATGCATACAGTTATTGAATATCTTGAGGAAATTCCCTCTTACCTCGAGAAGGTAAGAGAATACGAGAAAATAAACAGTTTCACGAACGTTCTTCAAAGTTGGTTAGGATGCAAGTCTAGGTTTCAAGACACAAGGTTCAAAGGATTAGAACTCAACCAAGAACTTAGGTCTAGAAGTTTCCAAAACACATGCAACTTAGGGATTTATGATCCTTAAGTGCTAGGAGTTTAAAACATGATTACTTTAAACAAAGTTTGAACAAAAATCCCACCAAGTTACACTTGATGGAGATTCGGCTTTGACCAATAAGATAGGCTAGGAACATTTAAACTTTCCAATCTCTTTGGTTTAGCATCCATTAATAGTAAGGAGCTCAAAACCATGATCACTTTGGATAAATGAAAAACGAAACACCCTAGGTCCATAACCTTTAAGATTCGGCCATCCTTGGGTTTTTATGATAAAAATCTTTAAATTCTTCCAATCTCTTAGACATTTTAGCATCAAATAACTTATGGAGCTCAAGTCTATGATCATCTTGAAAGCAACATAGGACTTTAAATAACAAAGCTCATAGGCAAATAAAGTAAGAACAACATAGGCTTATAAGTAATTAAAGTATAATGACATAAGTAAATGAATCATAAATGACATAAACATAAATGACATAAAGTAAATGACATAATGTAAATGACATAAAGTAAATGACATAAATATAAATGACATAAAAGTAAATGACATAATGTAAATGACATAAAGTAAATGACATAAATATAAATGACATAAAGGTAAATGACATAATGTAAATGACATAAAGTAAATGGCATTAGTATAAATGAAATAAAAGTAGAGTAAAAATCTTTAAACTTTCCAATCACTTTAGACATAGCATCCTTTAACATAAAGGAGCCTTGGTCCATGATCATTTTGGGAAAACAAATCTTTAAACTTTCCAATCACTTTATACATAGCATCCTTTAACATAAAGGAGCCTTGGTCCATGATCATTTTGGGAAAACAAATCTTTAAATACAAACTCATACTTGTAAAAGTTGAAACAAGATCCATCTAAACCATATGCATGGTTCGGCCTCATTAGAAAGTAGAGGTTAGGAAACTTTGTTTTACACAACCTTTTAGTATGTTAAACTGCAAGTAAATACAAGACCATAGAAATTGGTTTCAACTCAAAAGGAGTTTTCTACCATTTTTGAGAGATTTTTGAAGATAAAAGCTCATATATGACATAAAGAAGAAACTTTAGAAAAAGATGAAGTTTTTAAAGAAAAGAATACATGAGAGTATTGCCCTAAACAAGATGAACAACTTTGATGAAGAACACTTAGTGAAAATAAGAAGAAAAACTAGAGCTTTGGAAGCTTGAAGTTAAGAAAAAAGATGAAAACTTAAGGGTTTTAATGGAGTAGGAGAAAGGAAAGTGATGAAGTGAAGTTGAGGAGTGGTATTTATAGAGGAAATGGGGAGGGGGCACGGTTTTGGAGAGGAAAGAAGAGAAGAAAGAAGAAGAAAGAAGGTGGTTGCTTGTAGAGAGGTTAAAGAGTTAAGGTGATGTGATGTGATTGGAGAGAGAAAGATGAAAAGTAAGATTTTGGAATGAAGTAAGGATTTATTTTTTCTTAGGTGTGTCATAAGCATTTAATGAGGCTTCCCATCAAGCCTTTTCTCATCCTTTAGGGTTCCTTTAACTGCTTAAATACGTAACCGGTTGCACATCTGATCGTATTTTCTGAAGGTTTTGTCCGGATAAAATATTATATTTTATTCCCGGACAGCAAATTCGAAGATTTACCAAACCCACACAAAACATCATAAAAACACTAACTGTCTCGTTCATGAATTAAAATTTTATTTCTAGCTCAGTAAACTTATACCGGCAGTGAGAACCCAGACGGATTTTCGTCTGAATTTTCGACTGAAAATTTTACTGTGACTTCATATGGAAAAACAACACAAGAAAATGATTTTATTTTAAATAAAATCATCCTCTGGATTTTATCAAAATAAATAAATTAAAGCATGTATTTACTGATAAAGAAGCATACGAAAAACAGGGTGTTACAATACCAATCACTGAAGAAGCGCCCAAGGCAGAAGCCGTCACGGCCTGGCTGTGATGGCCATCACGTCCGTGACGCGCATTACTTGGATCTGAAGCAACTGATTTGGATCTGAATTTGTGTTAGATTGGGATTCAAACTTCCCAAATCTATAAATAATGCATCTAGGCAGAGATGAAAAGAGGACTTTTGGGCTGCTACTCTTAGGCTATAATTTAGGATCTCTCTCTTCTTCTTCCTCCTCTCTTCTCTTAGTTTTATTTCATGTTGTTGTTAACCAAGCTTGTCATCACCACGACAAGGCTTGAGTAGTAGTTTAATTTCTAGGGATTGGGGCTATGCCCAAGGTTTGTTTATGGTAATGAATTGATGTTTTATCTTTGTTAATTGCTATTTTGCTTTAGATATGATTTCTAGTGTTTTAATTACTTGTAAATTCGGCGGCCGCTTATTTGCGTGACGTAGATATTCTAAGGAGGAACCTAGCGGTGAACTTAGGTATCGGATCTATAGAATCAGACTTACGACTTAAATCACGAGAGCTAGAAGCGGTCTTTCGAGGATTAACGAATTGTCACAAAGCATAAAGGGTCCAATCTAAATTCGATTACCACGAGAGTAGGGGTTGGTGTATTTGGGCACGATTTTTGTAACCTGAGAGGGAGCATTAACTATTTGATGATAAATTCGCCTTCAAGGCAATTTCAATAATTAACAAAGGGGTAATCAATTTAATAGCATAAACAACCTTGTTGGTAACCCAAATTCCTAGGAATCAATTTAGATCTGAAAAACCATAAACTGATTTGCTTTCTATTTTACTTGAATGCATTCCTTATTTGATTTTCTAAGTTATCCCTTATTTCAAATATCAAAAACCTTTTCAAAAGTCCAGTTTAGTCAATTTGATAATTGGTTGCGATTTGAGATCACGGCCTCTGTGGGATCGATATCTTTTTATTACTTGGCGACGAATCCGGTACACTTGCCGGATCGCACGACGTGCACTCGCACGACTTCAAGTTTTTGGCACCGTTGTCGGGGACTGTGCTTTCTCGAATCTCAATTTAATTTTTAAATTGATTTTTCTGGACTTTTTCTTTTTATTTAATTTTTATATTTAAAAAAAAAATCTTTTTTCCTTCTAGAGTATCAATCTCTCTGTGTTTTTTATGCGAAGATCCCTAAGTCTTGGAAACCTTAGTGAGGTCGACCCCAAAGTCGAAAGGACCTTTCACAGACTTACGAGACTACAAAAAGAGAGAGAGAGGTTGATTCCGATTCCACTCATGGCGAATCTCCCGGATACGAAACCGTTGACGGACTACGCAGCCCCAAATGCTAGGGGTTTGTGAACTGGGATTGCTAGGCCAGAGATTGAGGCGGAGAACTACACAATACCGCCTATGCTAATCAACATGATTAGGCAACATCAATTCGGAGGATTTCCCTCGGAGGACCCGACTGATCACGTGGAGACATTCTTGGAGTTCACCGATGCAGTTAGAATTCAAGGCGCCCCGGTTGATGCTATTCGTTTGAGGTTGTTCCCCTCATCTCTGACTGGAAAAGCAAAAGCTTGGCTGAAACAAGTGTCCGCTATTACCTTATCGACTTGGGACCAACTGGAGCAGGCATTCTTGGAGAAATTCTTCCCTCCATCCAAGACGGC
The DNA here is from genome assembly GCA_030762895.1 of Sophora flavescens. Lineage (NCBI taxonomy): Eukaryota > Viridiplantae > Streptophyta > Magnoliopsida > Fabales > Fabaceae > Sophora > Sophora flavescens. Next base: position 4,895,281 of record JAUPTC010000011.1, on the reverse strand, counting down.
TTACATACGAACCCAGATCACCGACTTCTGCCAAAAGGATGGAGAATGCTTATCAGAAGCTTGGGATCGCTACAAAGGATTGCTGGAGTCTTGGACACATCATGGACTCGAGAGGTGGTTATTAGTGCACACCTTCTACAACGGATTGGATTACTCTTCAAAGGTGTCACTTGATTCCGCAGCTGGTGGAGCCTTTATGAATAGGGCTCTGACTGAGGCATTCAACATCATTGAAAACGTGGCCACCAACTACCACCAATGGGGTTCAGAAAGAGGTAATAACCCGAAAAAGATTTCAGGGGGTAAGTTTGAAATGAATAGCACTGATCTTATTATGTCTAAAATAGACTCACTGAATAAACGGTTTGATTAGCTTGAAAGGGCTAACGTGAGTTCAATAGGTGCTACTAACATTGTTGTTGAGATTTGTGGAATGCAGGGACATGACATAATGGAGTGCCCACGTGGTATTGCTCATGGATCCGATGCTTCGGGGGAACAAGTGAACTCTTGTCACAACTTCTACGACACGAACCCGAAGTTGCCAAACTACGCTCCCCCAAATCCTCACAACCAAGGAAGGAAGAACAACCCTTACCTATCCTACGGGAACTACAGCAACACGCTGAACCACGAGTTCCAAGAAGGCCAAGGTAATAGGAAACCCGCACCGGGGTATCCTCGGGTACAAAAGTCTAAACTCGAGTCTTTATTGGAAAGTTTTGTTGAAACTCAAACAAAACAAAATGAAGAGTTTAGACAACAAGGCAGGGCAGTAAACAAGGCAATAAAAGAGATAGCATCTAAGGTAGATAACTTATCCATCCCTAACAAGATTCTAGAAACTCATATTGCCCAACAAGCCAGCACATACTATAGACCTAAGGGTACGTTCCCAGGGCAACCCGAAGCTAATCCCAATGAGCATTGTAATGCCATATACTTGAGGGATGATAAGCTTGGGGTGATTGAAAAGGATGTGGAATGTGAGGAGGACATGAGCGAGGATGAAAAGCCAGAACCAAAGTATGTTCCTCCACCACCGTACCAACCTCCAATACCTTTCCCACAAAGGTTGGTCAAGAGAAAGCAAGTAGATATAGAAACTAATATGCCTCCTATGCTAAAAGATCCAGGTAGTTTCTCTATTGCTTGCTCAATTGGAGAAGTGAAAATAGACCAAGCCTTATGTGACTTAATTAGGGGCTAGTGCGATCTTGATGCCGCTCACTATCTTTGAAAGGTTGGGAACCAAAGAGTTGAGTCCATTCAAATTCTCCTTACAATTTACGGATGGCTCAACTAGAACTCCTCTAGGCATACTAGAGAATGTTGCCGTAAAGGTACGGAAATTTTTCATCCCTACCGATTTCCTGGTATTGGATATGAGAGGGAATTCTGAATTCCCCATCATTTTAGGAAGGCCATTCTTGGCCACCGCTGGAGCAATAATAGACGTAAAGAATAGCAAACTCTCTCTGAATGTAGAAGAAGGTAGGGTAGATTTTTATTTAACTAACTCCTATAACAACCCTCCTTTTGAGAGTCATGTGTGCAGGATCGATATAATGTCTCCAGTGGTAAAGGAAGAGCTCAACATGGAAGCAACTCCGAACATTTGGATGGCAAATGATGCACCCAGTAGTGATGAAGTTGGAGTTGCTCATCATGTGGAAACAAAACTTACGCCGGGAGGGAGTAAGTCCATGAAGCTCAGAGTGAAAAGAGTAAAGCGGAAGCGCAATTGGTCATATGAGCAAAATCAGCTCTCTAAAGGACTCCCATGGAAGAGAAGTGTACATGCACTTCTACGCCCAGTTGACCCCGGTTGATTGAAAGAAGTATGGTCAAGCTTAAGACAGTAAATAAGTGCTTCTTGGGAGGCAACCCAAGTTTTCTTTCCCTTCTCCATTTGTTTTTGAATTTATCCCTTGAATAATTTGAGAAGATCAAGAGGAAAAAGATCATAAATTAATAGATTTGTCAAGTGTTTTCAGGTTAAGAAGGAAGGTAGATCAAAAAGGGCAGGGACGAATAAAGTCAGAAGTCATCACGCCCAGGCCGTGACAGTGGTCACGGTCGTGATGAGCTAACCAAGAAGACCAGAAAGGATCACGGCCTAGCCGTGATAAGCATCATGGGCGTGATGAGTAGGAACCTAAAGAATAGAGTATATCACGGCCGTGACAAGACAACTCCTATAGACCAGAATTGATCACGGCCTAACCGTGATGAGCCTCACGACCGTGATACACCTTCCAACAAGTTTTTGACTGGGCAACAGAGTCAGCACCCGCTACCACCTCGGTGAGTTTTTCCATTTTTCTCCTCTCCCTAACTTGATAATTTACATTGGGGACAATGTAAGTTTTTAAGCTTGGGGTAGGGGTATTTGTTCATTTTTTGCAATTTTCATGTTGCACTCATATAGGCATAATTTTGCATGATCACATGGTTAGATTGCCCTTTGCTTAGAATGTGCATCCGATTGCGAGAACTTGGCGCCAAATAAATTGTGATAGTGAATTTTTGAACCCATTTTTTTTTATTCTTGTGATAAGGCTAAAATAAAAAAGCTTGAGATAATCTTTTGATAGTTGATAATTAGCATATGGTTCCTTAAATTTGTGTTTCTCACTGATTTTTGAACTACTAAAAGTGAGATTTTGAGCCAAAAAGGGGTACTCACTAAATCTACCCCATCCTTTGTGATAGAGTGTTTTATTCCTCTTGGATTGTATTCTCTAGAACTTGACTTGAAACCATTTTAAAACTTAGAAATTTTTTAAAACCTTTTCGAAAATGATTGAGGCACTAGGTATTTTTTCGGCCTTCTGAGCTTTGATTGATTAAATGCTACCCCTTAGTTGCCCAATTTCGAGCCTAAAAGAATAAAATACTTTTCTTGGTACCTTGAATTACTTTGATGAATAATGCTTGGTATGGCACCTTTTAAAGTATTGCAAAAAGGGTAAAAAGGTAATTTGAAAAAGTATGCGATGAGAAAGTTTGAAAATATTTCTCTTGAATTGAAAATCTCCCTTTCTCCAAATAAATAAAATAAAATAAACAAAAAAATTTGGAGAAGGGGATGACAAAAAAAGAAAGTGAGAAATAAAATAAAAAGAAAGAAAAAAGGTGGAAAAATGAATCAAAGCCAAAAAGGTATTTTATAAGGTGTCATGCTTTGCAAGTTGAAATTTTGTTTAGCCCTCTTGAAATTTCCTTTTCTTGATTTCCCCACCTAACGATTAATCCCATGGCCTCGTTACAACCAGAATAAAAGACCTCCTGATTCTTATGTGTTTTCATTAATAAAGTAGAGATTTGGTTAATAGTCAAGCTTATGGTAGAGTACCTTCCTTGAGGAAATTGAGCGAATTGTCATATACCCTTAAACACTTGAGCGAGGAAAGAAAGAGTGCCCGAATCAGTGATAATATGAATTTAGGAAACCTAAGCTTCTAATTGGACTTGAAATGGACTATCTCTTGGGTACTTATTGAACATGCCTATTACTTGGATTAGTTACTCGGGTTCTTGGTTCACTATCCATGCTCTGATTATTTATATCGTCTAGCCTTGGTGATTGCTTGAGGACAAGCAAAATCTTAAACTTGGGGTGATTTGATAAGTGTGATTACTCCTCATATTTCATTGTCATTTTTGATGCATTTTCATATAGTTTAGGCATATTTAATTTGATTTTTGTTAGTTTTTACCTTGTAACGGGTAGGTGTTGTTTTGAAGAAATTAAGGATTAAATGCTCAGGATCAACCATGATGGGGCTTGAATGAAGATGGGGCTTTAAAAGTGAAGAAAATGAGCCAAACAGAGCCCATCACGACCATGATCAAAGAAAACTGAAAAGAAAGAAGGCAAAGGCAGAATTCATCACGGCCTGCCCGCGATGCCCATCACGGTCGTGACATGTGAGCTGAACCAGACCCTCAACAGGCAGAATTGATCACGGCCTAGCCATGATGAGCATCACGGCCGTGACAGACCAATCACTGAAGAAGCACCCAAGGCAGAAGCCGTCACGGCTTGGTCGTGATGGCCATCACGGCCGTGACGTGCATTACTTGGATCTGAAGTAACTGATTTGGATCTGAATTTGTGTTAGATTGGGATTCAAACTTCCCAAATCTATAAATAAGGCATCTAGGCAGAGATGAAAAGAGGACTTTTGGTCTGCTACTCTTAGGCTATAATTTAGAATCTCTCTCTTCTTCTTCCTCCTCTCTTCTCTTAGTTTTATTTCATGTTGTTGTTAACCAAGCTTGTCATCACCATGACAAGGCTTGAGTAGTAGTTTAATTTCTAGGGATTGGGGCTATGCCCAAGGTTTGTTTATGGTAATGAGTTGATGTTTTATCTTTGTTAATTCCGATTTTGATTTAGATCTGATTTCTAGTGTTTTAATTACTCGTAAATTCGGTGGCCGCTTTTTTGCCTGATGTAGATATTCTAAGGAGGAACCTAGCGGTGAACTTAGGTATCGGATCTATAGAATCAGACTTAGGACTTAAATCATGAGAGTTAGAAGCGGTCCTTCGAGGATTATTTAATTATCACAAAGCGTAAAGGGTCCAATCTAAATTCGACTACCACGAGAGTAGGGGTTGGTTTATTTGGGCACGGTTTTTGTAACCCGAGAGGGAGCATTAACTATTTGAGGATAAATTCATCTTCAAGTCAATTTCAATAATTAACAAAGGGGTAATCAATTTAATAACATAAACAACCTTGTTGGTAACCCAAATTCCTAGGAATCCATTTAGATCTGAAAAACCATAAACTGATTTACTTTCTGTTTTACTTGATTGCATTCCTTATCTGATTTTCTAAGTTATCCCTAATTTCAAATATCAAAAACATTTTCAAAATCCTTTTCTAAAGTCCAGTTTAGTCAATTTGATAATTGGTTGCGATTTGAGATCACGGTCTCTGTAGGATCGATATCTTTTTATTACTTGGCGACGAATCCTGTACACTTACCGGATCGCACGACGTGCACTCGCACGACATCAGTGTGGTGCACCAGAATCCAGACATGACTCGATGTGGTGCACTAGATTCATGATTTGGCTCGGTCTGGTGCACGAGATTCATGACGTGGCTCAGTCTGGTGCACCAGGTTGAT
>JAUPTC010000011.1:4662094-4889634 GCA_030762895.1 Sophora flavescens | reverse complement strand
GGGTTCGAAATAGGGTTTTGGATCAGAATTTGGGGTCAGTGTCAAATTTACGGTTCTGGGTTAAATTTAGGGTTTAGGTTCAAAATTTATGTTTTTGGGTTAAAATTAGGTTTTCGGGTCAAAATCAGGGTGTTGGTTCAGAATTAGGGTTTAGGGTTTGAATTAGGGTTTTGAGTTGAAATAGGCTTTTGGGACAAAAATAGGGTTCAAATTAGGGTTTTGGGTCGAAATTAGGTTTAGGATTAGGGTTTTGGGTCAAAATTAAGGTTTCGGGTTTTGAGTTAAAATTAGGGTTTTGGGACAAAAATAGGGTTAGAATTAGGATTTTGGGTTAGTCTTTTGGGTCAAAATTAGGGCTTTGGCTTTCAATTAGGGTTCTGGTTCAAATTTAGGGTTTAGGGTCAAAATTAGGGTTTAGGGTTTGAATTCGGGTTTTGAGTTTAAAATTGGATTTTGGGTCAAAGTTAGGGTTCGAATAAGGGTTTTGGGTCAGAATTAGGGTTTTGGGTCAATAGGCTTTGGGTTAAAATTAGGGTTCTGGGTCAAATTTAGGGTTCTGAGTTAAATTTGGGGTTCAGGGTCAAAATTTGGTGTGGGTTTGAATTAGGGTTTTGAGTTAAAAATAGGGTTTTGGGACAAAAATAGGGTTATATTTGGGGTTTGGGTCTAAATTTGGGTTATAATTAGGGTTTTGGGTCAGAATTAGGGTTTTGGGTTAAAATTGGGGTTTTGGGTCAAAATTTCGGTTTTGGGTCCAAATTAGAGTTTTGGATCAAAATTAGGGTTCTGGGTTTGAATAAGGGTTTTGAGTAAAAAATAGGGTTTTGGGTTTAAATTAGGGTTTTGGGTCAAATTTAGGGCTTTGGGTTAAAATTATGGTTCTGGGTCAAATTTAGGGTTCGGTGTTAAATTTAGCGTTTAGGGTTAAAATTAGGGTTTTGGAACAAAAACAGGGTTAGAATTAGGTTTGAGGGTTTGAATTAGGGATTTGCGTTAAAAATAGGGTTTTGGGTCTAAATTAGTGATTTGGGTCAGAATTAGGGCTTTGGGTCAAAATTAGGGTTTAGGGTTTGAATTAGGGTTTTAAGTTAAAAATAGGGTTTTGGGACAAAAATAGGGTTATATTAGGGTTTTGGGTCTAAATTTGGATTATAAATATGGTTTTGGGTCAGAATTAGGGTTTTGGGTCGAAATTATGAATTTGGGTTAAAATTGGGGTTTTGGGTCAAAATTTCGGTTTTGGGTCCAAATTAGAGTTTTGGATCAAAATTAGGGTTCTTGGTTTGAATAAGGGTTTTGAGTAAAAAAATAGGGTTTTGGGTCTAAATTAGGATTAGAATTAGGGTTTTGGGTCAAAATTAGGGCTTTGAGATAAAATTATGGTTCTGGGTCAAGTCTAGGGTTCTGTGTTAAATTTAGGGTTTTGGGACAAAAACAGGGTTAGAATTAGGTTTGAGGGTTTGAATTAGGGTTTTGTGTTAAAAATAGGGTTTTGGGTCTAAATTAGGGATTTGGGTCAGAATTAGGGCTTTGGGTCAAAAATAGGGTTTTGGGTTTGAATTAGGGTTTTGAGTTAAAAATAGGGTTAGAATTAGGGATTTGGGTTAAAATTAGGGTTTCGGGTCAAAATTAGGGTTCTGGGTCAATTTTTGGGTTTAGGGTTTGAATTAGGGTTTCGAGTTTAACATAGGGTTTTGGGTCAAAAATAGGGTTCGAGTTAGGGTTTAGGGTTTAGGGTTTGAATTAGGGTTGTGTCAAAATTAAGGTTTTGGGTCTAAATTAGGATTTTGGGTCAGAATTAGGGTATTGGGTCAAAATTAGGGATTTGGGTTAAAATTAGGGTTTTGGGTCAAAATTTCGGTTTTGGGTCCAAATTAGGGTTTTGGGTCAAAATTGGGGTTGAGGGTTTGAATTAGGGTTTTGAGTAAAAAATAGGGTTTTGGGTCTAAATTAGGGTTTTGGGTCAAAATTAGGGCTTTGGGTTAAAATTAGGGTTCTGGGTCAGGGTTTTGGGTCTAAATTAGGGTTAGAATTAGGGTTTTGGGTCAAATCTAAGGTTTAGGATCAAAATTAGGGTTTAGGGTTTGAATTAGGGTTTTGGGTCAGAATTAGGGTTTTGAGTCTAAATTAGGGTTTTCAGTCAAAATTAGGGCTTTGGGTCAAAATTAGGGTTTAGGGTTTGAATTAGGGTTTTCAGTTAAAAATAGGGTTTTGGTTCAAAACTAGGGTTAGAATTAGGGATTTGGGTTAAAATTAGGTTTTCGGGACAAAATTATGGTTCTGGGTCAAATTTAGGGTTTAGGGTCAAAAATAGGGTTTGGGGCTGGGTTAGTGTTTTGGGTCAAATTTAGGGTTTAGGGTTTGAATTAGGGTTTTGGGTTTAAAATAGGATTTTCGTTCAAAAATAGGGTTGAGTTAAAAATAGGGTTTTGGGACAAAAATAGGGTCATAATTATGGTTTTGGGTCTAAATTAGGGTTTAGGGTTTGAATTAGGGTTTTGGGTTAAAAATAGGGTTTTTGGTTAAAATTAGGGTTCTCGCTCAAATATAGGGTTTAAGGTCAAAATTTAGGTTTTTGGGTTTGAATTAGTGTTTTGAGTTAAAAATAGGGTTTTGCGATATAAATATGGTTAGAATTAGGGTTTTGGGTCTAAATTTGGATTAGAATTAGGGTTTTGGGTCAAAATTTGGGTTTTGGGTCAAAATTAAGGTTTCGGATTTTGAATTTAAAAAGGGGTTTTCGGACAAAAATAGGGTTAGAATTTGGGTTTAAAATAGGGTTTTGGGTCTAAATTAGGGTTTTGTGTCACAATTAGGGTTTTGGATCATAATTAGGGCTTTGGGTTATAATTAGAGTTTTAGGTGAAAATTTCGGTTTTCAGTCAAAATTAGGGTTTTGGGTCAAAATTAGGGTTTAGGGTTTGAATTAGGGTTTTGAGTTAAAAATAGGGTCTTGGGTCAAAAATAGGGTTAGAATTAGGGATTTGGGTTAAAATTAGAGTTTCGAGTCAAAATTAGGGTTCTGGGTCAAATTTAGGGTTTAGGGTTTGAATTCGGGTTGAGTTTAAAATAGGGTTTTGGGTCAAAAATAGGGTTCGAGTTAGGGTTTAGGGTTTGAATTAGGGTTTTGGGTCAAAATTAGGGATTTGGGTCAGAATTAGGGTTTTGGTTCAAAATTTTGGTTTTGCGTCCAAATTAGGGTTTTGGGTCTAAATTAGGGTTTTGGGTCAAAATTAGGGCTTTGGGTTAAAATTAGGGTTCTGGGTCAGGGTTTTTGGTCAAAATAGGGTAAGAAATAGGGTTTCGGGTTAAAATTAGGGTTCTGGGTCAAATTTAGGGTTTAGGGTCAAAATTAGGGTTTAGGGTTTGAATTAGGGTTTTGAGTTTAAAATAGGGTTTTGGGTCAAAAATAGGGTTCAAAATATGGTTTTAGATCAGAATTAGGGTTTTGGGTCAATCGGCTTTGGGTTAAAAGTAGGGTTTTGTGTCAAATTTATGGTTCTGGGTTAAATTTTAGGTTTAGGGTCAAAATTTAGGGTTTTGGGTTAAAATTAGGGTTTCGGGTCAAAATTAGGGTTCTGGGTTAAATTTTGGGTTTAGGGTTTGAATTAGGGTTTTTAGTTAGAAATAGGGTTTTGGGACAAAAATAGGGTTAAAATTAGGGTTTTGGGTCGAAATTTGGGTTTGGGGTCCAAATTTGGGTTTTGGGTGTATATTAAGGTTTCAGGATTTGAGTTAAAATTAGGGTTTGGGGACAAAAATAGGGTTAGAATTAGGGTTTTAGGTTAGTGTTTTAGGTCAAAATTAGGGTTTAGGGTTTGAATTAGGGTTTCGAGTTAAAAATAGAGTTAGAATTAGGGTTTTGGGTTAAAATTAGGGTTTCGGGTCAAAATTAGGGTTCTAGTTCAAATTTAGGGTTTAGGGTCAAAATTAGGGTTTAGGGTTTGAATGAGGGTTCTGGTTCAAATTTAGGGTTTATGGTCAAAATTAGGGTTTGGGGTTTGAATTAGGGGTTTGAGTTTAAAATTGAATTTTGGGTCAAAATTAGGGTTTTGGGTCAATAGGCTTTGGGTTAAAATTAGGGTTCGAATTAGGGTTTTGGGTCAATAGGCTTTGGTGTAAAATTAGGGTTCTGGGTCAAATTTAGGGTTCTGAGTTAAATTTAGGGTTTAGGATAAAAATTTAGGTTTCTGGGTTTCGTGTCAAAATTATGGTTCTGGGTTAAATTCGGGGTTCAGGGTCAAAATTTGGTGTGGGTTTGAATTAGGGTTTTGAGTTAAAAATAGGGTTTTGGGACAAAAATTGGGTTATATTAGGGTTTTGGGTTTAAATTTGGGTTAGAATTAGGGTTGGGTGAAAATTAGGGTTTTGCGTCTAAATTAGGGTTTTGGGTCAGAATTAGGGATTTGGGTCAGAATTATAGTTTTGGGTCAGAATTAAGGTTTTGAGTAAAAAATAGGGTTTTGGGTCTAAATTAGGGTTTTGGGTCAAAATTAGGGCTTTGGGTTAAAATTAGGGTTCTGGGTCAAATTTAGGGTTTGTTGGTAGTGGCTACAGTCTCAAGAGGGGGGGGGGGGGATTGAGATATTGAAGACGTATTCAACAATTTAAAGCAAAACAGTGTTTCTTTAATGAAAATTGGTTTTCACTCAATTTTAATTTGCAAGAATTAGGTTATGGAACAAGTGAAGATGACAAGAAGAATTATAAGTAGTAACAACAGATTTTAACACAGATTGCAGATAAAAGATTCAAGTTAACAAGTATATGGAGTTTAGGGATAAGAAGAACACGCAAACCGATTTATCCTGGTTCGGCTACCTCCTCTGGTAAGCCTACATCCAGTCCCACATCTCTGTGGTTTTCTTCACTATAATCAGCAATTACACAATTCTAATTACAACAACACAAGGATACCCTCCTTGCTTGAAAAATCATCAAAAAACACACTAGATTTTCTATACCCAAGGATCCCTTCTATCCTTGTTAAACCCTAAGAGATACCCTCTCTTAGTCACTCTATTTCACGAAAAGAATTGAGTAGAAGTAAGACTCTAAAAGCCTGATAATACAAAAATGAAGTTCTAACTATCACACTTTTCTCAGAGCTAAAGCACTTTGTTCCACAATCAGTATGAGTTGCGTTTATTGTATGTGTTGTTGTTGTGTTGTTGTTGAAAAGTGTTCCTTTGATCCCTCTTTATATAGAAGACAAATTATAGCCGTTGGGATCATTGAAGACAGATTTGGATCTGATTTATCAAAATCTGCTTTCTTGATTCTTGATCTCAAAATGTGATTCTATTTGATCTTTGTAGAGATTGCGTCCTTCTTGAGATATAACTGTTTCCATCTGAAAGGATAGCCAAGTCTCTTTGAAGAGTAATTAATCCGTGTTTATTTGAAGAGAAAAATATCCGCGTCCATTTGCCACGTCAGCAAACGGGAGTATTAGCTCAAGGTTATTGAACAGGGTCCAACTAGAAGATGAGCGTGCTAACACAAGGCAATTGGATGGGCTCCAATTTGTAGGCGAGCTTTATATATCATGTAAGTGGATGGAGCTTCTAATTTAGCGTGTATCATTAGTAGACGAGCTCCAAGTTTAATTGTCAGTAGACGAGTTTTCCTTTTTACATCAGTAGACGAGCTCTCCAATTGTTACTATCAGTAGACGCGCGCTCTTGTTACTTTCAGTGGATGCGTGCTTCTTTTACATCAGTGGACGCGTGCTTCTTTTACATCAGTGGACGCGTGCTCCAAGTGCCACGACAGCAGACGAGATCTTTTGTTTCTTCAGTGGACGTGCTTCATGTGCCACGTCAGCAGACGAGATCTTGTGTTTCTTCAGTGGACACGCTTCTTGTGCCACGTCAGTAGACGAGATCTTCTGTTTCTTCAGTGGACGCACTTCTTGTACCACGTCAGTGGACGACAGCTTTTTACTTTGTTGTTCCTTTAGTGGACACGCTTTCTTTGTTCTTTCAGTGGACGTCAGCTTTTTACTTTGTTGTACTTTAGTGGACGAGCTCTTTAGTTGTTCATTGGACTGCAGATCTTTACTTTGTTGGACGTCATTCTTGGTTCACTTCATTGGACGAGCGCTTATATTTTCCCTGTTTTGGACGAGCGCTAGTTTTTCTTTGCTGTAAGAGTGATCTTGCATGCAACTTAACACGTAATGAGTGCATAGTCAAAAATAAAAAATCTTATGCAAAATACACTTTGTTTGTCATACATCAAATCATGAATGAGGACTTAGTCTTACAAACTCCCCCTTTTGATTATGACAAACCTTACCATACTTAACCTTTGTTATTAAGAAATCAGAGTGCAACTATTTAGTAAGCATGGTTCTTGAGTTATTTTAGTCCTCCCCCTGTGTCATTGATATCTTTCAAAAGATCAAGTGTTATCATATCATTATCAAAAAAAAAAAACATATTGCATTTATTACAAGTTCAAGGATGTCTTTTCAAAGCAGTTCATACTCAGGTATCAGAGAAGAAAAAAAATTACATATTAGAGATTTTTTTTTACAGCAAATGCATGGTTCATCTTTATGGTTCATATTTCTCCCCCTTTATTAGAGAAATAAAAATTTGCATATCAGAAAATTCATGGTTCATCATTTTTTATGGACCATATTTCTCAGATGTATGGTTCATCTTTCTAGTTCATCTCAGATGTATGGTTCATCTTTCTAGTTCATCTCAGATGTATGGTTCTAGTTCATCTCAGATGTATGGTTCATCTTTCTAGTTCATCTCAGATGTATGGTTCATCTTTCTCCCCCTTTGTCATTATCAAAAAGAAACTATGGAGAATATTGAAATCAATCTTAAAAAAAAGAGTCTTGCATTTATTAATAATAAAGCATTTCAAAACTTATGCAATACATCAAAACATCCAAAATATCAAAAAAAAAAAAAAATTACAGACACCTAAGGACGCTAAGCATCTTGCCCATGTCCTTCATAATTTTCAGCAACTTGTGCTGCCTTGCGTGCCATCAGTTATTAGTTATTTTGAGGATCAATTATGCCAAGTTCCCTTCTTATAAAGAAGAAACTCTCCTTATTTAGAGGTTTGGTGAATATATCAGCTAATTGCTTAGTTGTATCTATATGTTCAATCACAATATCACCACTTTGAATATGATCCTTGATAAAATGATGCCTAATTTCAATATGCTTGGTTCTTGAGTGCATAATTGGGTTCTTTGTTAGATTTATTGCACTAGTGTTATTACATTTTATTGGTATATGATCCAGATAAACACCATAGTCAATTAATTGTTGTTTCATCCATAGGATTTGAGCACAACAACTCCCAGCTGCAACATATTCTGCTTCAGCTGTGGATAAGGCCACACTAGTTTGCTTTTTACTAAACCAAGATACTAGGGAATTTCCTAATAAATGACATGTGTTAAGTCTCTAAAATGTTTGATATGCATTTTGTAACACCCCGATTTTCGCTGCTTCGTAATATCGGTAATAAATATATAAATAAATATTTTTATCCGAGACATAGAAAATGATTTTGGATAAACCAAGGTTATTTACTTATTATACTTATTTTTATAAGGTTACGGGGAAGTTTTTGGTTGAAAATTCAGACGGAAGCCGGTCTACCGTTTTCTGTGTTTTCACTGACAGTAAAAGTTTACGGCTCAGAAGACCTAATTTTGAGTCATGAACGAGATGAAAAATGTTTTTATTGTATTTACTACGATCCTGGAAGTTTTGAAAATTTTGGTAAAAAAAATTAAAATATTATATTTGTTGCGGGCGTATACGTCGAGATATCTCTAGGAAAGCTTGCGCCAGATGAATCGAGGAGTCGGCAATGTAGCAGAGATGATGGATTTGACCGACTTGACAAGCATTTATGACGAGTTTATCCGTGTCATAATGGCCATAATGGCACATTTATGACAAAGTGAAAATTTCCTATGAAATGACCATTTTGCCCTTGTCTTTATATGACAATTGCAAGCAAATGCCATTGGAAAAGTTGACTAAAGCTTACCCAAAACCCACGGCTCCAAGCCTTCTTCATTAAGTTTTGTTCCTTCTTCATTAAGTTGTTGCCTTCTTCATTAACCATTTTCTTCCATTTCCATGTTCTTTTTCTTCAAAGTATTCATAATTCGTCCTATTTTTCCTAGCAATTCTGACCAGTTTCTATTTTGAATCTCGGAAAACTTCCAACATGAAAGTTGTTCATCTTTCTCTCTTCTTTCCAACGATATAAAGATCATCCAAAACGGATAAGTATGTTGAGAGATCTACCCAAAATACTAAAACTGTTCTAAACCCTAACTATGTTCATCTTCTTCCTTAAGTTTCTCAAGAACACCATGAGAAATTTGTGAAGAACATCATCCAAACTTTGTTTTCTTGGATCATCAAGAGGTAATAGCTTATTCTCTTGTCATTTAAATCATTTCTTTTCATCACTTTTGTAGATTCATGACTTAGATCAACATGTTCTTCATTTGTTCAAAGTTCATGGAACTAGATTCAAAACTTCATAACTAATTCTAGAAAAAATCCTTTTGACATGAAACCAATTGCTATGATCTTATAATCATCTCTATTTTCATCATCTAGAAGCACAAGATCATGAGAAAATTATTTCCCTAAAATCTGGACTGGGCCGAACCTAGGTCAAAGTTGTGTTCTTAGGTTTTGTTTCATTTTCATGTCTTGATTCATGATTCAATCCTTTTGTATCTTGATAGTTATTGTATGAAAGTACATAGAAGATCAAAAATCAAACTCCAACCTATTTGTTTCAATCAAGGCCGAAACCCTAGGTTTAAACACTTGATGATTTTGTGATTCAAAAGTTGTTTGTGACACTTGAATCCAACTCTAGGTTTTGTATGTTGGTTAAAACCAAGAGTTGAGAAAATTTTAAAACTTATAGCCTATTGATCTTGAGAAAAACCGAACCCTAGTTCTTAGAACTAGATGGGTTTAGATCATGATTTTTAGTTCATAATCATGGTTAAAGTGATTAATCATGCTTAAGTAACTTATGGATCATTAATCCCTAAGTTAATCAAATTTTAAGTTTCCTAACCTAGAAAATTGGGTGAAGCCGAACCCTACCCCCATTGATTTAAGTGTGTTGTTGTTTGATTTTGATTTATTTTGGTTGCAATTCGTTATGAAGGAATCGATCGGGTTGGTTTGAACTAAAGCCGATGGAGGAAACCGGACCAAATCGGGAGATTATTGGAAACCCTTAGTTCGAGTCTTCAACAGGTAAGGGGAGCTTACCTGAGGGATTTTTCTCTATAACTATTTGTGTGTAGTGTGATTTATATGATTTGTATGTGGTTGTGGTTATTTGTTTATGTGGCTTACGTTGTGTTGTTTATCTGTGTATCGGTGATTTATTTGCTTTTAATTTATTTAATTATCTGCAGTAGTATATTATGTTGCTATGATGCATGATCTGCCTGGTGATATAATTATGATGATGTTGTTGAATGATGAATGTTGAATGTTGAATGTTGTTTGAGAGGCCCGACAGTGGTCAGTGCACAACCGATTAATCAGATAAAAGATTTAATAAGTTGTGAAAATTATATTCAACGTTTTATAGGAAATGTTGGAATATAATAATGGTGGAAAATATTATTTTGGAAAAATAATGAGTTTTTGAGAACTATTATTATTTTAATAATTTATCAGTGTAAAAGAAATTTGTGAGTCACGGTGAGAGCGTAACAGTGAAATTTTTTTAGTACTGCTAATTTTTACACAAGAAATTCCGAAATATTATAAAAAGTTATTTTGTGAAATTAATATTCAAAAATACTTAATAAAAATAATAAAATAATAATATAAAATAAAAAGTCAAAGTTTGACTTTAAAAATATTTTCTTGGAAAATGATAAACGATGGCAAGTTTTGAAATTATTTACGGTGAAAGTTTAAAAATAGCGGTACTTGTTTTGGGAAGAGGTTTAATCTAAATTGATTTCATTTTTAAAGATGAAGTTTCAGTAAAAGAGTTTTGATGATTTGACGTTTTACAAACGAATTTCAAGTAGAAAGGATTTTGTGTAAATGAGTTTACTCAATGACGATATAGAACTTAGTAACCGAGATGTCGGGGTACTAGTGTTCTTATGACGTTGTCTTATTTTGGATTTGTTTTTCACAAACAAAAACGATGTAAAAAGATGTTATGGAACTTAATAACCGAGACGTCGAGGTATTAAGGTTCGTTGTGTTGTAGACTGGGTATCTACGTAAAGAAGTTAAAACGTTTTGAGATGTTTTCTATTACCACGAACCTAAGACTGATTGCAACGGTCTAGGGGCTTCGTGATTAAGCACTCGGACTTTGAGGTCCTGTGTTGTTAATAAAAGTTGTAAAGATGTTGAAAACGATGATGCTTTTGAGAGCATTCGATGTTGAAAACGATGATAAGTTGAAAGCTTTTGAGAGCTTTGATGTTTAAAAACGATGATGGGTCGAAAGCTTTTGAGAGCTTTGACAAATGAAGATATAACACAAAGAAAAATGTTGAGAATAAAATGTTTTCTTGCATGCATTTGGCAGACGTTCCATGATCAAACGAGTGATTACCTTGTGGCGTCATGGTAGATCATAAAGATATTCTTATTGTGCCTGGTGGACAATGAGGCCCCATCTACGTTGTGACACCTGTGCCACGATGTTGGACAGTGTGTGATGGGTTTTGGCTGTGTGCCTGTGACTGCGTGTCTGTGACTACGTGTCTGTGGCTGTGTGCCTGTAACTATCGAGTCTGATCAACTCACCACGAGGTTGGAGATATCTCATGAGATTAGGTATGAATGTTAGATGATGTTTTGAAGTGTTCATGCATAGTTTTTCAACGTTGATGTTTGGGGTGTGAAACCCATTGATCAACGATGTGATATAATATGAATGAGTATGTTGTTATAAATATGTATATGTGTATGTGCCTTCTTTTGTGTTACGCATTTAGTTATGGTAATAAATCCGTATATTGGTGTCTCACCCTTACAACACATCTCAGAGACGTACAAGGGGTATGATTCCTACAAGAAGAAGAAGGTTGTCTAGTTGGAAGCGTGCTGTGCTGCTCCAGTTGGCGGTAGTGTCTGTTAGTAACGACTAGCTTAGGTCCTATTATGTTTAGAAGATAAAACTGATGTTGATTTAGGTATGAAAATATATGAGGCAGTATAGTTGTAAGATTTATATACATTGTGTTGTTAAGTGTGATTTGATTAAGTTGTTATTGTTATGAGGTTAAAAAAAAAATTATCACCATATTTTGAAAAGATGAACGTTGAGAAAACATTATTTTCCAAAAGTAACCAGCAAATTAAGTTTTATTTCTGCAAATGGGTAACCATGTGATGACCGAGTTTAGGGTGTCACACATTTCCCTAAGTTTTGATGAAAACTAAACATTGGTTAATGATTTAATTAACCTTCATATTGGTTGCTAACCTAACTATTGAGTGTGAATATTAAGAAATAGAATAAGACGTCCAACAAAGTGAAACAAGCAGACGTCCAACAAAGTGTAACAAGCATACGTCCAACACTGTAGTGTTTGAAGCGCACGTCCAAAAACACAAGAGAAAGAAACCCGCGTCCAATAAAAATATCAGAAGGCCGCGTCCACTAAAAATATCAGAAGGCCGCGTCCACTAAAACTATCAGAAGACCGCGTCTACTAAAAACAACAGAAGGCCACATCTACTCAAAGTATTAGAAAAACCCGTCTAGTGAGGTATAAAAATCATCCGTCCAATGACGTGGCACTTGGAGCGCGTCCATCAAAGTATCAGAATAGCACGTCCATCAAAGTATCAGAAAAGACCGTCCAATGAGGTATCAGAAAGGTCCGTCCAATGATGTGGCAGATGGAGCTCTTCTATTAAGGAATCAGATTGAGCTCGTCCATTAAGGAATCACCTTGAGCTCGTCCATTAAGGAATCACCTTGAGCTCGTCCAATAAAGTATCAGCAATGTGCGTCCAATGACATGGCAAATGGTGCTCGTCCATTAAGGTCAGAATGTTTCCGTCCACTAGAGTAACTGAGACTCTCGTCCACTAGAGTAACTGAGACTATCGTCCACCAGAGTAATTGAGACTCTCGTCCAACAAAGTAACTGAGACTCTCGTCCAATAAAGTAACAGAGGCTCTCGTCCACTAAAGGTGACAGAAGCTCTTGTCCACTAGAGTAACAGAAGTGCTCGTCCACTAAAGGTGACAGAAGCACTCGTCCACTAGTCTTTGGACTTGCTGAGTCCTTAATATGGAGCTCGTCTACTAGCCCGAATGAAAACTCAAATGACTAGATAGACGTGATTATTTTCAAGATGGAAGCACTTATCTTATGAATGCAAATTCTCTAAGGATTATCAGAATCTTAGTTCAAGAATCAGAAAGAGACTTGAAGCCTTCTCTCCTACTCAGTTTCACGATTATCAAGAAAAGTCAGAAGCTACTCTCTCAAGCAACCTTGGATAATCAGAACCAAAGACCAGTTAAAGAATGCTTCCAACGTGATTTATTCACTAGTACCTCTGGTCCTTACACAAAAAGGGAAGTGTACTCAGTAAAGTACAAAAAGCTCTCTTCACAAATTTGATATGGCTGTAGCACGATGAATAAAGCCACGATCCTTCATGTTAGAGTACAACCAACGACTCTATTGCATTAATGGATTCCCAGAACGACTCTATTGCATTAATGACTGCCCAGAACGACTCTATTGCAATTAATGAAGTTAGCTTGAAGCCAACATCTGAGGAGATGTCTCTAACGGATCCTAAATGCTTGAAGACCATAAATACAGAAGTCATTGAAGATGAAGAACATAGAGAATACACATTGCATTAAAACGTCATTACTCTGAGTATTTATTTCTTCATTCTTTTATTCTTTATTCTTCAATCATTTTGAAGTTATTACGCAGACTTTCCCGAGCCTTACATTTAAACCACTCTCTGAGTGTTAGTGAAAGATCTGCCTGTGAGAAATTGTATTTATTACAAACCCAATCTCTCAAACAAACCAGAGTGAGCCCGAAGAGGCTAGGTGTGCAAATAATACTTGTCTTGAGCCTGAAGAGGCTAGGTGAAGAGGCTAGGTGTGCAAATAATACTTGTCTTGAGGCTGAAGAGGCTAGGTGTGCAAATAATACTCGAGTCTGTAACCTTATCAGTTATAGTGGATAAATCTTGGTGCTGCCAAGGACTGGACGTAGCTCTTTGATTTGAAGAGTGAACCAGGATAAATCACCGTGTCAATCTCTCTTCCCTTAAACTCTTTAATTGCTTTAGTTTTTCTTGCATAAGTCAAGTGGTGTGTGTGCAATAGTCACCCGTCCATCCTGTATTCTTCCACTCGTACAAAGCTAGCTTTCTGTTTGCGAAAAGATTTCAGCTTTGCTTAAATTCTGATAAACACAATTGAACCCCCCTTCTCGTGTTTATAGTTGTCTATTTCAGCATGTTCCACTTGTGCTCTTCCTATCTAACTTGCATCCAACAAAGTCAGAGTCGGAATATCCTATTAATGTGCAAGTGGATCCCTTGGGATACCACAGCCCCATTTCTTTTGTTCCTAAGAGGTACTTCATGATTCTTTTAACTACAGTAAGATGTGATTCTTTAGGATTAGCTTGATACCTTGCACACATACACACACTGAACATTATATCTGGTCTACTTGCAGTGAGATAACGTAAGGATCCGATAATACCTCTATACTTGGATACATCTATAGATTTACCATGTTCATCTTTGTCCAAGTAGCAGGCTGGACTCATTGGTGTTGCCATTTCCTTTGCGCTTTTGATTCCAAACTTCTTTAGTAGTTCCTTGAAATACTTTGTTTGGCTTATGAAGGTTCCATCTTGGCATTGTTTAATTTGAAGTCCAAGAAAGAAGGTAAGCTCTCCCATCATGGACATTTCAAATTCACTTTGCATTAGTTCACCAAATTCCTTGCATAAAGACTCATTAGTAGCACCAAAAATAATGTCATCAACATATATTTGAACAAGTAAGATATTGTGTGCTTTTGTTTTAGTAAATAGTGTTGTATTAACTTTTCCTCTTTTAAAGTCTTTCTCTAGGAGAAAATTGCTTAACCTTTCATACCAAGCTCCAGGAGCTTACTTGAATCCATAGATGGCTTTAGTCAGTTTATGGACATGATTTGGGAACTCACTATCAACAAAGACAGGGGGTTGGCTTACATATACTTCCTCTTGTATTATTCCATTTAAAAAGGAACTTTTCACATCCATTTGGTACAGTTTAAAGTTCATTATACAAGCATAGGCTAAGAGCATTCTTATGGCTTCTAATCTAGCTACGGGAGCATATGTTTCATCATAATCAATTCCTTCTTCTTGATTGTATCCCTTAGCTACTAGTCTATCCTTGTTTCTTATTATTATTCCATTCTCATCCATTTTGTTTCTAAACACCCATTTAGTTCCGATTATTTGGTTACTTTTGGGTTTTGGAACTAAATCCCAAACTTTGTTCCTTTTAAATTGATTTAACTCCTCTTGCATTGTAATCGTCCAATGTTCGTCATTAATAGCATCATCAACACATTTTGGTTCTATTTGAGATACAAAAGCCATGGTATTGCAAATATTCCTTAAAGAGTTTCTAGTAGTTACCCCTTTTGTAATCTCACCAATTATATTGTCTAGGGGATGATTCTTTGAAGCTTGTCACTCCTTAGGAAGATTATCTTGTTGAAGTTATGCTTGAGGTTCTTTATTGCTTTCTTCATCTTCCTTTTCCTTGTTGCTCTCCTTTCCTTCATCAGATATCACTTCATCCTCAAGAGCTTCTGCATCATCAAAAATGTCCTTTCCCAACCTTTTGGGGTTAGTCTCATCAAATGTTATGTGAGCAGATTCCTCTAATGATAAAGTACGCTTATTAAACACTCTATATGCTTTGCTAGTTAATGAATAACCTAGGAAAATACCCTCATCAGCTTTGGGATCAAATTTCCCAAGATTATCCTTGCCATTATTTAGTACAAAACATTTACAGTCAAAGACATGAAAATGAGAAATGTTAGGTTTTCTTCCCTTGTAAAGTTCATATGGAGTTTTCTTCATAATTGTCCTTATTAGAACTCTATTTAAAACATAACATGCAGTACTCACAGCATCAGCCCAGAAATACTTTGGTAAATTAGAGTCACTTAATATGGTTCTAGCAATTTCTTCAAGTGACCTATTTTTCCTCTCAACTACTCCATTTTGTTGTGGAGTTCTAGGTGCAGAAAAATTGTGTTTTATACCATGTTCATCACAAAAGTTAGCAAACTCCTCATTTTGGAATTCTCCTCCATGGTCACTCCTAATTGAAACAATTTTCACGTCTTTCTCATTTTGAGCAACCTTAGCCATTTTCTTAAAAGCTTTAAAGGCTTCATTCTTTTGTGCTAAGAAAAAGGTCCAAGTGAATCTAGAGAAGTCATCAACAATTACAAGAGCATAGAGATTTCCACCAAAGCTTTTTGTCCTAGAAGGTCCATGTGCAGTAATTGTAAGGGTCTGCTAGTAGAAACAGTGTTTTTAGCCTTAAATGAGGTTTTCACTTGTTTACCCTTTTGGCATGCATCAAATAGGCCTTCTTTAACAAACTTTTTATTTGGTAAACCGATTACAAGTTCTTTGGAAATCAGTTTATTCAAGTGATCCATATGAATGTGAGCTATTCTCCTATGCCAAAGCCAATTTTCATCTTCTTTGGAAATTAAGCAACATGCATCATTGGAAATTAAGTTGTCTATGTCTAGCATATAGATGTTATTGATTCTATTTCCAATCACTTTTATGTTATTATCATGAATAGATTCGATCATACACAATTTTGAGTTAAAGTTTATCGTGTAGCCTTTATCACATAATTGGCTTATACTTAGTAGATTGTGTTTGAGCCCTTCCACATAGAGAACATCCTCAATCTTGATTGCTGGACTTTTTCCTATTGTTCCAACATCAAGGATTCTTCCTTTGTTGTTGTCTCCATAGGTGACATTTCCTCCTTCCTTGGGAGTGAAAGATGTAAACTTTGTGATGTCTCCGGTCATGTGTTTGGAGCAGCCACTGTCCAAAAACCAGCTTGAGGTTTTGGCCTTCAAACACACCTACAAAACAGATTCTTTTATGCTTTTCCTTTAGGTACCCAAATCTGTTTGGGTCCTTTAGTGTTAGTAGCAACATAAGTTCCTTTTGGAACCAAAATTTGTTTAATGCCAACATGAATGTTCTTTCTAAGTCTACAAGTAGCAGCTGTGTGACCTTTCTTTAGATAATAATAGCATTTAACAAAAGGACTAGTTGAGGAAATGGGTGGAACAAAAATCTTTTTAGAAGATTTTTCATGTACCATTGGCTTATATCCAATTACAGCTTTGTCATACACACCCTTTTGCTGTCCTAATATTGCATTCAAGTTATCTCTACCCGAAGTAAACTTAGATAGAGTTGTATTCAGTTTTTCAACTTCCTTTTCTAGTGTAGTGCATTTGGTGCAAATTGAACTAGATGCAAGTAATTTTGAATTTTCATCTTCTAGTTCTTTAAGCTTTATTTGTAAAGATACATTATCACTTCATTGTTTTGCGATGATCTTTCTAGAAGATTTAAGTTGTTTACCAATTTTAACATATTCTTCATGCAATTCATCGAAAGCATCTTATAACTCATCATAGGTAGGATAGGAATCATTTACCTCGGTTTCACTATCACTTTGATGATTTTCCATGAGACAAAGGTTGGCTTCTTCATTTTCAGATTCACTACTGGTGGAATCCATATCATTTTCCTCCCAAGCTATGTATGCTCTTCTAGGCTTTCTTCCTTTCTTTTGTGGCTTTGGACATTCATTTTTGTAGTGTTCAAGCTTTCCACACTCAAAGCAGTTGATTGTTGAGGAAGAGCTTTCACCTTTGTTCGTGTTCTTTTTGGTAGGAAAACTAAATTGCTTCTTCTTTCTATTCTTCTTGATGAATCTTTTAAATTTCCTCACAAGCAATCCCATGTCTTCTTCTTCGGATTCTTCACTTTCATCGAGGTGTTCATCTTCATCACTTTCTATTGATTCTTTGGAAATATGAGCCTTGAGTGAGAGTCCTTTCTTCTTTTTCTCCTTATCTTCATGATCTTTCAATCTATTTAGTTCCAATTCGTGTTCTTTCAACTTGCCAAATAGAGTAGCAATCTGCATCGTGTCAAGATCCTTTGCTTCAGCAATTGCAGTAATTTTTGGCTGCCATTCACGACTCAAACATCTCATTATCTTGTTAATCTTTTTCTCATATGTGATTGTATGTCCTAGTCCTTCTAGCTGGTTCACAATGTGTGTAAACCTCTTTTGCAGATCATCTATCTCCTCACCATTCTTTATGTGAAAAAGTTCATATTCATGGACTAGTGCATTCATCCTTGCTCTTTTCACATCGTTGGTTCCTTCATGAGTGAGTTGAAGAGTATCCCACATTTGCTTTACCGTTTTGCAATTGGAGACTCTGAAAAACTCATCATAATTCAAAGCAGCTGTTATAATATTTTTTGCTTTAGCATTATAACGAACTCTTCTTTTATCATCATCATTCCAGTCATATTTTGTTTTAGTTTGTTTATTTCCCTTAGCATCAATAATAAATGGAACATAGGGACCATTTTCAACAGCATCTAAAACATCTAAACCTGCAGCCTCAAGAAAGATAAGCATTCTTTCTTTCCAATACATGTATTGGGAGCCATTAAAGGCAGGGGGTCTAGTGAGTGAAGCCCCATCACCCAGGATATCATTTGTAGCCATCTCTTGAAGCTATTAAGCTAACAAGAGTTTTAGCCCTGATGCCAATTGTTGGTAGTGGCTACGGTCTCAAGAGGGGGGGGGGGGGGTGAATTGAGATATTGAAGACTTATTCAACAATTTAAAGCAAAACAGTGTTTCTTTAATGAAAATTGGTTTTCACTCAATTTTAATTTGCAAGAATTAGGTTATGGAACAAGTGATGATGACAAGAAGAATTATAAGTAGTAACAACAGATTTTAACACAGATTACAGATTAAAGATTCAAGTTAACAAGTATATGGAGTTTAGGGTTAAGAAGAACACGCAAACCGATTTATCTTGGTTCGGCTACCTCCTCTGGTAAGCCTACATCCAGTCCCACACCTCTGTGGTTTTCTTCACTATAATCGGTAATTACACAATTCTAATTACAGCAACACAAGGATACCCTCCTTGCTTGAAAAATCACCAGAAAGCACACTAGCTTTTCTATACCCAATGATCCCTTCTATCCTTGTTAAAACCTAAGAGATACCCTCTCTTAGTCACTCTAATTCACAAAAATAATTGAGTAGAAGTAAGACTCTAAAAGCCTGATAATACAAAAATGAAGTTCTGACTATCACACTTTTATCAGAGATAAAGCACTTTGTTTCACAATCAGTATGAGTTGCGTTTATTGTATGTGTTGTTCTTGTGTTGTTGTTGAAAAGTGTTCCTTTGATCCCTCTTTATATAGAATACAAATTTTAGCCATTGGGATCATTTAAGACAGATTTGGATCTGATTTATGAAAATCTGCTTTCTTGATTCTTGATCTCAAAATGTGATTCTGTTTGACTTTGTAGAGATTGCGTCCTTCTTGAGATATAACTGTTTCCATCTGAAAGGATAGCCAAGTCTCAATAAAGAGTAATTAATCCATGTTTATTTGAAGAGAAAAATATCCGCGTCCATTTGCCACGTTAGCAGACAGGAGTATTAGCTCAAGGTTATTGGACGGGGTCCAACTGGTAGACGAGCATTCTAACACAAGGCAATTGGACGGGCTCCAATTTGTAGACGAGCTTTATATATCATGTAAGTGGACGGAGCTTCTAATTTAGCGTGTCTCATTAGTAGACGAGCTCCAAGTTTAATTGTCAGTAGACGAGCTTTCCTTTTTACATCGTGAGACGAGCTCTCCAATTGTTACTATCGAGAGACGCGTGCTCTTGTTACTTTCAAGTGGGCGAGCTCTCCTTTTTCCATCGGTGGACGCGCGTGCTTCTTTTACATCGGTGGACGACGCTTCTTTTACATCGATGGACCACGTTCTCCAAGTGCCACGACAAAGCAGATGAGATCTTGTTTCTTGATGGGCGTGCTTCATGTGCCACATCAGCAAACGAGATCTTGTTTCTTGATGGGCGTGCTTCATGTGCCATGTCGCCTGACGAGAACTACTGTTTCTTCAGTGGACGCGCTTCTTGTGCCACGTCAGTAGACGAGATCTTCTATTTCTTCAGTGGACGCGCTTCTTGTGCCACGTCAGTGGACGACAGCTTTTTACTTTGTTGTTCCTTTAGTGGTCACGATTTCTTTGTTCTTTCAGTGGACGTCATCTTTTTACTTTTGTGTACTTTAGTGGACGAGCTCTTTAGTTGTTCATTGGACTGCAGCTCTTTACTTTGTTGGACGTCATTCTTGGTTCACTTCATTGGACAAGCGCTTCTATTTTCCCTGTTTTGGACGAGCGCTAGTTTTGCTTTGCTGGACGAGTGATCTTGCATGCAACTTAACACGTAATGAGTGCGTAGTCAAAAATAAAAAATCTTATGCAAAATACACTTTGTTTGTCATACATCAAAACATGAACGAGGGCTTAGTCTTACAGGGTTTAGGGTCAAAATTTAGGTTTTTGGGTTTGAATTAGGGTTTTGAGTTAAAAATAGGGTTTTGGGAGAAAAATAGGGTTAGAATTAGGGTTTGGGGTCAAAATTAAGGTTTCGGGTTTTGAGTTAAAAATGGGGTCTTGGGACAAAAACAGGGTTAGAATTAGGGTTTTGGGACAAAAATAGGGTTAGAATTAGGTTTGAGGGTTTGAATTAGGGTTTTGCGTTAAACATAGGGTTTTGGGTCTAAATTAGGGTTTTGGGTCAGAATTAAGGTTCTCGATCAAAATTAGGGCTTTGGGTCAAAATTAGGGTTTAGGGTTTGAATTAGGGTTTTGAGTTAAAAATAGGGTTAGAATTAGGGATTTGGGTTAAAATTAGGGTTTCGGATCAAAATTAGGGTTCTGGGTAAAATTTAGGGTTTAGGGTTTGAAATAGGGTTTCGAGTTTAAAATAGGGATTTGGGTGAAAAATAGGGTTCGAGTTAGGGTTTAGGGTTTGAATTAGGGTTTTGGGTCTAAATTAGGATTTTGGGTCAGAATTAGGGTATTGGGTCAAAATTAGTGATTTGGGTTAAAATTAGGGTTTTGGGTCAAAATTTCGGTTTTGGGTCCATATTAGGGTTTTGGGTCAAAGTTGGGGTTGAGGGTTTGAATTAGGGTTTTGAGTAAAAAATAGGGTTTTGGGTCAAAATTAGGGCTTTGGTTTAAAATTAGGGTTCTGGGTCAGGGGTTTGGGTCTAAATTAGGGTTTTGGGTCAAATCTAGGGTTTAGGATCAAAATTAGGGTTTAGGGTTTGAATTAGGGTTTTGGTTTAAAAATAGGGTTTTGGGCCTAAATTAGGGTTTTAGGTCAGAATTAGGGTTTTGGGTCAAAATTAGGGCTTTGGGTTATAATTATGGTTTTGTGTCTAAATTTGGGTTTTGGGTCTAAATTAGGGTTTTGGGTTTGAATTAGGGTTTTGAGTAAAAAATAGGGTTTTGGGTCTAAATTAGGGTCAGAATTCGGTTTTGTGTCAAAACTATGGCATTGGGTTAAAATTAAGGTTCTAGGTCAAATTTAGGTTTCTGGGTTAAATTTAGGGTTTAGGGTCAAAATTTCGGGTTTTGGGTTAAAATTAGGGTTCTGACTTAAATTTAGGGTTTGGGTCAAAATTTGGGTTTAGGGTTTGAATTAGGGTTTTCAGTTAAAAATAGAGTTAGAATTAGGGTTTTGGGTTAAAATTAGGGTTTCGGGTGAAAGTTAGGGTTCAGGTTCAATTTTAGGGTTTAGGGGCAAATTAGGGTTTAGGGTTTGAATTAGAGTTTTGAGTTTAAAATAGGATTTTGGGTCAAAATTAGGGTTCGAATTAGGGATTTGGGTCAATAGGCTTTGGGTTAAAATTAGGGTTATGGGCCAAATTTAGGTTTCTGAGTTAAATTTATTGTTTAGGGTAAAAATTTAGGTTTCTGGGTTTCGTGTCAAAATCAGGGTTCTGGGTTAAATTTGGGGTTCAGGGTCAAATTTTGGTTTGGGTTTGAATTAGGGTTTTGAGTTAAAATAAGGTTTGGGGTCAAAAATAGGGTTGTATTAGGGTTTTGGGTCTAAATTTGGGTTAGAATTAGTGTTTTGGTTCAAAATTAGGGTTTTGCGTCTAAATTAGAGTTTTGGGTCAGAATTAGGGTTTTGGGTCAAAATTAGGGATTTGGGTTAAAATTGGGGTTTTGGTTCAAAATTTCGGTTTTGGGTCAAAATTAGGGTTAGAATTAGGGTTTTGGGTCAAAATTAGGGCTTTGGGTTAAAATTAGGGTTTTGGGTCAAATTTAGGGTTCTGTGTTAAATTTAGGGTTTATGGTCAAAATTTAGGTTTTTGGGTTTGAATTAGGGTTTTGAGTTAAAAATAGGATTTTTGGACAAAAATAGGGTTAGAATTAGGGTTTGGGGTGAACATTAAGGTTTCGGGTTTTGATTAAAAAAATGGTTTTGGGACAAAAACAGGGTTAGAATTAGGGTTTTGGGACAAAAACAGGGTTATAATTAGGTTTGAGGGTTTGAATTAGGGTTTTGCGTTAAAAATAGGGTTTTGGGTCTAAATTAGGGTTTGGGTCAGAATTAGGGTTTTCGGTCAAAATTAGGGCTTTGGGTCAAAATTAGGGTTTAGGGTTTGAATTAGGGTTTTGAGTTAAAAATAGGGTTAGAATTAGGGATTTAGGTTAAAATTAGGGTTTCAGTTCAAAATTAGGGTCTGGGTCAAATTTAGGGTGTAGGGTTTGAATTAGGGTTTCGAGTTTAAAATAGGGTTTTGGGTCAAAAATAGGGTTCGAGTTAGGGTTTAGGGTTTGAATTAGGGTTTTGGGTCAAAATTAGGGTTTTGGGTCAAAATTAGGGTGTTGGGTGATTTGGGTTAAAATTAGGGTTTTGGGTCAAAATTTTGGTTTTGGGTCCAAATTAGGGTTTGGGGTCAAAATTGGGGTTGAGGGTTTGAATTAGGGTTTTGAGTAAAAAATAGGGGTTTGGGTCTAAATTAGGGTTTTGGTTGAAAATTAGGGCTTTGGGTTAAAATTAGGGTTCTTGGTCAGGGTTTTGGGCCTAAATTAGGGTTTTGGGTCAAATCTAGGGTTTAGGATCAAAATTAAGGTTTAGGGTTTGAATTAGGGTTTTGGTTTAAAAATAGGGTTTTGGGTCTAAATTAGGGTTCTGGGTCAGAATTAGGGTTTTTTGTCAAAATTAGGGCTTTGGGTTATAATTATGGTTTTGTGTCTAAATTTGGGTTTTGGGTCCAAATTAGGGTTTTGGGGTCAAAAGTAGGGTTTGGGGTTTGAATTAGGGTTTTGAGTAAAAAATAGGGTTTTGGGTCTAAATTAGGGTCAGAATTAGGGTTTTGTGTAAAAATTATGGCTTTGGGTTAAAATTAGGGTTTTGGGACATAAATAGGGTTAGAATTAGGGTTTTGGGTCTAACTTTGGGTTTTAGGTCAAAATTTGGGTTTTGGGTCCAAATTTGGGTTTTGGGTCAAAATTAAGGTTTTGGGTTTGAATTAAAAAAAGGGTTTTGGGACAAAATAGGGTTAGAATTTGGGTTTTGGGTCTAAATTAGGGTTAGAATTAGGTTTTGGGTCAAATTTAGGGTTTAGGATCAAAATTAGGGTTTAGGGTTAGAATTAGGGTTTAGGGTTTGGGGTCATAATTAGGGTTTTGGGTCAGAATTAGGGTTTCCAGTCAAAATTAGGGCTTTGGGTCAAAATTAGGGCTTAGGGTTTGAATTAGGGTTTTCACTTAAAAATAGGGTCGAAATTAGTTAGAGGATCGATTTCTCTTCCTTTCCTACTTGTTCGATCCTGGAAATTAACTTGCACAGTTTATCCAATTTCAAGAAATTGAGTTTTGTAATTTATCCCCTAATTCCTCATGTGGAAAAATCTTTGTCTAAATTACTAATTCAATTCCTTGAGTATTAGATAATTAACAGAAGCATTAAGAATGATTACAACTGAAAAAATGTTAATATGATTGTGTTCTTATTCCTAAGTAACACGCGCAAATTGTTCATTCACAAATAGCGATTATGAACTTGAATTTCCCAATTGCAAATTCATGCAGTAGATAAACATGCAAACAGTGAATAAACTCTTGAAATTAAACAAACCAGAACAAGTAATTATCGAGAATCAAAACAAGTTATCAAGGCAGTTCCATCTACCTCTAACAAAAGAAAATTAGCTAGACATAATAGAAATAGAAAAAACTCCGGAAGAAGATGAAGCCAAGGTAGTCATCATGATTCTCTACTCGTCAGCTTCAACTCTTTTGGTTGCTCCCTTTTCTCCCCCTCAAAACTGTATAGTTCTCTCTCGATTTTTTTTCCTGTGCGGCTAGTGTGTCTGCCCCTCGTTCTCTTTTCCTCCCGACGCTATGTCTATATATAGATGCAAGCCTCCAAATCTTCAATTTGCATGGGCCCCTGCCAATTCTTGTATCACATTGCTGCACTTATTGCAAATTGTAATTCATGATTTGATTTAATTTGGATGAAAACTAAATCTCCCAAAATTTTCATCATGGCCCACATCAATTAATGGCAATTGCAATTCTTCATATCGATTATCAGCAATTTAATGACTTGGAGCCCCACTTGTGAGACACCCCAATGTCTCATAAAAAAAAACCTAAGTTTACTAAAACTTAATCGTGATATTAGCGTTAATAATATAAAATAGAAAACCATAAATATTTAAACTTTAAACATAAAGAATGGAAACATAGCCATCACACATAGATATACATACACATAAAAGTACAAGGTACTATATAGGGTACCACATCAGAGTAGGGTCCCAAAAGTACAAACCGACAAAATAACTGAAGATACAACAACTCGCAAAAAGACTCACCGACCATAGACTTTATACTCAACTACTCGGGTCCATTGCTCGTCCTCCAACATATGGCTCACAAGGAGTTCCATCTAGCTCCTCTGTAACTGACTCCTCCGCAGGTTCTTCTCATATTAATAATATAAATAAAACATATACAAAAAGAAATAGGGAGATAAGAAACATGCTATCATCATAAGTGGGAAAGGTTACATAACATATATACAGTAATGACACACAGACATGCATCACTAAATAAACATAGATAAGTATGATATTCATCCTCAAAGTACATTATATTCCTCTACCCTTCGCACTCAAGCAACTGATCATGTATACTGACGTGGCCACCACCTAATCTTGTCACACATCCCTCATCTGATTAGGGATATAAGTCAATCGTCCGAGCCCATGAACATCGGTGCATGCCCTAGTTTCTGGTAGGGTGTCCATTCATCTAATGAAACTATGTCCCCACCCCGGTGGAGAATAGTCGCACTGCTCAGCAATGACTATGAAAGTATCATGGTAGTCTTCCTCGAGCCTCACCGCCCGCAGGGCACTCAGCCGTAACTCTGCTATCACGGTAGTCTTCCTCGAACCTCATCGTCCGCAGGGTACTCACTAGTGACTTCGGTATCCGTAATTGGATACTATGACCTCGTGTGTTCCACCCACACGGCTGTGATCAATACCATGCATCTTTATGAATCATACTAACTCATATCGGGTCATAACCTAGTGCCTCAACCTTCCATCATCATCTCATATAATATCTCAAGTCTCAGCGTGTCATCAACCTCATCATCCGTCAAATATTAATAAATTAAATAGGTTAGGTACTACTAACTCACATATAATACTCTCCCCCAACATGCATCACTTTAAGTATCATATATCATCACCTAGGTGCCAACTAAGCATATCATTGCGGATAAAACATTATTATCACTCAAGACATGTTATCAACTATAATCAAAATAAAATAATAATAATAACATCATAATAATAATAAAATAATAATCACATAATAATAATAATAATAACAACAACAACAACAACAACAATAATAATAATAATAATAATAGTAATAACAATAATAATAATAAATAATAAATAATAACAATAATAATAGTAATAATAATAATAATAATAATAATAATTATTATTATTATTATTATTATTATTCTTATAATAATAAAATAATAACATATTTAAATAAATATAATTACTATAATTAACATATTAATCCAAATAGCACACAACAAGCAGCTTAAATATGATAAAATCAGACAGCCTCAAATATCATAAAATTAACCTAACGGCGATAAACCTACAACCTCCATATCATCATTGTTACCACTAATTGGTCAATAATGTGATATTGACATTGTCAATTATTCACCCACTAGTAGGGTTTAGGTCGCCCTACGCCATTAATGTAAAATATGCTACTTAGCCATTTCCGACAATAGGAGGCTTCTTTCTCCCACCTGAAGTGTCGTAGACTAGCTTTAGAGCAATGAAATGGACCCACTCCAATCTCCTCAAATCTGCCACCGGAGGTTCTCCTACCCCTGGGGCTCCAAAAATTCATCTGAACAAATATTCATGAAGCACTTGTTATGGGTAACCCAAATATGAAGACGGAACTGAAAACCGATAAACAGATTGAAAAATAACCTCAATACCGTCACTGACGGTATTTCGGTATAAAAAGGATATAGGCTTACCTTAGCCTAATCAAGAAAAGAAAGATAGGATGATGAAGTAGACATCGTGAGGATCACAATGGTATAGTCGGTTTCTCGATAGGACGAACGGATCACTCGGAATCGGCTCCAGAATTTTCTCTCTCATGACCTCTCTCTATTTCTCGCTCTCTCTATCTTTCTCGTTCTCTCTCTCTCTCTCTCAATTTTCTCACGCCTATCTCCTCTGATTATGTCTTTCTTTTTTTATTTTACATGCTAAATTAATTAACATTACTTAATATACCAACTCCTTCCACATGAAGTTAAAGCACTCACCAAACATTAAGACTTTGGGTGCATGAATTTATGGGGAGAAGGTAGCAGTTGCACTCTTCTCATCACGTAAGGTTTCTTTCTTTTTTATTTATTTATTAATTGTAACTAAAGCATAGTTAGGTATAGTTAATTACGATTAGTACAAATTAATTATGAGTAAAACTTGAGTAAATTGATTATAACTATCTAGTTATGATTAAGATCTATATCAATGGCTAATTATCTTTTCATTTTGTTAATGATAAACCACCTTAATTAAGGATTTAATTTGACGTGCTTGCTTGAGGTGCTTTCCTAATGAAAATTTTGAGTTGCTTAAATTTTGTTCTAAACTTGCATATAAGTTTGGATTCTTAATTAATTTTGATTTATCTATCCCTCATTCTCATCTTATTTAGATATCTAATTTTTTTTATTCCCGAAAGATAGGATGTTACATTACTACCCCCCTTAAAAAAAATTCCGTCCTCGGAATTTACGTACCTCAGAAAAGATGTGGATATTGTTGTTGTATATCTGCCTCACGCTCCCAAGTAGCATCTCTGGTAATATCATCCCATATAACCTTAACCAAAGGAATCTATCTACCGCGAAGCTCCTTAATCCTTCTATCTGCGATCCTAACCGGTAAAGCCTCATACTCCAGATTCTCTCGGAGTTGTATGGACTCTGGCTCAAGCACATGAGAATGATCAGGATAATATTTTCTCAACTGGGATACGTGAAAGGCGTCATGAAGATTAGAAAGGTTAGGTGGTAAGGCAATATGGTAGGCTACTGGACCAATCCGTCGAAGAATCTGGAAAGGTCCAATGAATCTAGGAGTAAGCTTTCTAGACATGATATCTCTGCCAATTCCAGTCTTCGGAGTGACTCTCAAAAACACGTGATCACCTTCCTGGAACTCTAAGGGTCTCCTCCTCTTGTTACTGTAGCTTCTTTGCCCTTCTTGTGCTTCCTTCATCTTTTCCCTTATCTTTCTAACATGTTCCGTTGTCTGTTACACCACATCAGGGCCCAATACCTGACTTTCACCAGTCTCATACCAACATAATGGGGTCCTACACTTCCTGCCATACAAAGCCTCATATGGTGCCATCCCGATACTGCTATGGAAACTGTTACTATATGTAAACTCAATCAACGGCAAAAACTCATCCCAATTGCCAATGTGCTCTAAAACAAAAGCCCTCAAAAGGTCCTCCTATGATTGAATCGTTCTCTCTGATTGTCCATCAGTCTGGGGGTGATAAGCAGAACTCATCCTCAACTTTGTCCCCAAAGCACTATGCAACTGTCTCCAAAATCTAGATGTGAATCTAGGATCTCGGTCGGAGACAATGCTCGCCGGTACACCATGTAACCTAACAACTTCCTTGATATAGATCTGGGTCAACTTATCCAAGCTATAACTCTCACTAATAGGTAAGAAGTGAGCAGACTTCGTTAACCTATCGATGATAACCCAAATCGCATCATGCCTCTTAGGAGTTCGTGGTAATCCAACCACAAAATCCATAGCAATGCTATCCCACTTCCATTCTGGGATATCTAAAGACTGTAGCAAACTAGCAGGCTTTTGATGTTCTATCTTAGCTTTCTGACAAACCAAACAAGACAAAACATATTCTGCCACTTCCTTCTTCATCCTCGGCCAACAAAACATTTTCTTTAAATCCTGATACATCTTGGTGGCTCCGTGGTGAAAACTCAACTTACTCTTATGTGCCTCTTCCAAAATCATCTTCCTAAACTCTAAGTCCTCTGGCACACATATGCTATCCCTAAATCTCAACACACCATCTGGACCTCTACTAAACTCTGAAATCTTACCCACATCTATGCCTTTACTCACCTCTTGCAGGTATTGATCCTAAACCTGTTTATCCTTAAGATCCCTCAGAAACTCACTATTAATAGTGATCATACCTAAGCATATTCTATCCTCACACAACTCCATCCCTAGATTCATATCTCTAAACTGTTCAATCAACTCCATTTCCTTTACCATCATCGCCGACACATGTAAATATTTCCTACTCAGAGCATCCGCTACAACATTAAACTTCAAACTCTTATGATCACTGTACATATTAAACTTATCTCCATAAAGATAGTGTCGTCATATCTTTAATGTGAACACTATAGCTTCCAACTCCAGATCATGGGTCGGATAATTCCTCTCATGAACTCTCAACTGCCGGGAAGCATAAGCCACAACTCTTCCCTCTTGCATCAAGATACAACCCAATCCTTGGTATGACGCATCACAATATACGTCAAACTGTCCTAAAGGATCTGGCAAAGTTAGCACGGGTGATGTGGTTAACTTTTCCTTCAACTTCTGAAAACTCTCCTCACATTTCTCCGTCCAAACAAACGTCGTACCTTTTCTCGTTAGCTGCATCATGGGCAACGTAATCTTCAAAAAATCCTCGATGAACCTCCGATAATATCCAGCCAATACCAAGAAACTCCTTACTTCACTAACTGACTTAGGTCGCTCCCACTTAAGTACTGCCTCTACTTTGGCAGGATCAACTGCTATGCCTTCCTTGTTAATCACATGACCTAAAAATTGAACCTCCTCCAACCAAAACTCGCACTTAGAAAGCTTGGCATACAGCTGTCTATCCTTCAACACCTGTAACACTATTCTCAAATGTTCCTCGTGATCTTCCCGTGTACGGGAATAAATAAGGATATCATCTATAAACACCACCACAAACTTATCAAGGAACGGTCTAAAGATCCTGTTCATATAATCCATAAACACTGCTGGAGCATTAGTCACACCAAAAGGCATAACTAAATACTTGTAGTGTCCATACCTCGTCCTGAAAGCTGTCTTGGGTATATCCTCCTTCTTCACTCTAATCTGATGATACCCGGACCTCAGATCAATCTTGGAAAATACCGAAGCTTCCTTTAATTGATCCATCAGATCATCTATCCTCGGCAATGGATACTTATTCTTGATTGTCACTTTATTCATTTGCATGTAATGTGCACAACCTAGCACTTCCATCCTTCTTCTTTACAAAAATCACCGGATCTCCTCACGGTGAAACACTGGGTCTGATGAATTCCTTTTTCAACATATCATCCAATTGTTTCTTTAACTCAGCCAACTCCACGGGTGACATCCGATAGGGTGCTATAGATATAGGTCATGTTCCTGGTATGAGATCTATAGTGAACTGATAAGCCTTCGGCTTATCTAGTTTTATAACTAGATGGACCGTGGTTTTTGTGCCAATCAGTCGAGTTCAATCTCGTTTTCGCCCAAATTTGCCTTGTTTTGTTCCTAAGTTGGACTTTGACTCGTTTTACGTCTTTTGTGTAGTTTTTAGCTTATTTTTGGATAGAATTATGCTTTTGGTTGCTTTTGGTGTTTTCAGGTCAATAAGTGAAGCTCCGGGAGTCAAGGGAAGCCAAGAAATAGTGGAAATTGCAATTCTGGAGACACTCGCCCCGCCAGTGTATGCTCGCCTCGCGATACTGAAGGTCAACAAAGCAGCAAAAGTCATCATTTCTGGATCGCCACACGAAAATCTTCTCGCCCCGCGAGAGTCTGAAGACCTGCAAGACAGAGACTATCACGGCGTAGCCGTGATTAAGGTCACGGCTATGCCAAATTTAGGTTTGAAGTCTCGCCCCGCGAAAGACAGTTCGCCTCGCGAGAGACTGAAGACCCTGGAAGACAGAGACCATCACGGCCCAGCCGTGATGAATGCCACGGCTATGACAGATTGAAGTTGGAAGACTCGCCCCGCGAACACACCCTCGCCTCGCGAAAATCCAAACTTGAATGCGCGCCAAAACTAAAATTCACGTCCCGAGAGTAAGCTCGCCCCGCGAGCTGGCGAGAAACAGAATCCTTATTTAAAGGCTGTCTCAGATCAGAATTGGAATGAAGTTGTTAGCCACTGTTTAGAACCGTAGTGCGAATCCTTGTTTCTGGAGCTGCGTCTCCCTTCTCTTTTCTTTTCTTCTTTTAGTTTATTATTATGGAGATTATTGTCGATTGTTTGTGCGTCGTCACGGGCATGAGGAACTAATCCCCTCGTCCGAGGGATCAATGAAGCCACCCATGGCGGTGTAGGGTTCTTGTGATGTATGTTTTTCTCCCCTTCTCTTATGAATGTTTTCCAATTCTGATTTTGATTGTGTTGATCATATGTGTTGCGTGATTAACTAGTTAACGTGTTTGAGGCCGAACGACGAGTCGCGTTTTAGAACTTGAATTGGAATCATTAATTGAATAATGAGCACGACAGTGGAGTTCTTTGATTAGTGCAACCATATAGGGAACAAGGTTTAATAGAATTCGAGATTAGGATTATGAGACCTAGTAAGTAATTAATCCAATCGTCGAATACGTCCTATTGAGCACGACAGTGGATATAGGAGAATTTGGAGGTCCCGGTTGACATCGTAATTGAACTTAGGGAGGAATACATCATCACTTGGGTACTATACATGATTGGGTAGGTGGATTTGAGACCTTGGATATTTTAATTTCTGAATTTAATCACTTTAGCTTTAATCGATTTGTTACTTGAATTTGCGATATTAATCTCTCTCTCAACCACTTCCCTCACTTGACACAACGTATCTGATTTCCCACGGATTAGTTGAATTGGTAGCCCAATCCCTGAGTTCGACCTCGGTAATTACTTACCGTGTTATTTTTATTACTTGCGACGACCCGGTACACTTGCCGGCGTCACCAACAAGTTTTTGGTGCCGTTGCCGGGGATTGGCACAACCAATTTTCCTAATTTTTAGGAAATTTGATTGATTGGTTAAGTTGATTTTATTTTTATTTTTTCTGTTATTTCCTTATTATTTCTCTCTACTTCTTTGATTCCACTTGGTCTTGCCGTGTTTTTGTATGCGAGGTACCCTTTCACAAGAGGACTTGCTATTTGATTCGGAGATCACCAAGACCGAGAAGCGCTTAAGGAAGGAAGTTAGAGAAAGAAAGAGACTTGAAGCGGTTAATCTTGAGGACATGGCCGAAGAAAATCCTCCTCCTCCTCGTCGTTACAAGCCTCTCTTTGAGTAAGATCTACCCAGCTTGGGTGATTGTGACTCTTCTGTCGTGAGGGGCAACCTGAAACAGACTCCTTCAGAGTGGAAGCATGTGTCACATTCCAGATCCGCGAGAATCAGTTTGATGGGAGTGGCAAACAGGACCCTCATAGACACATCACTCGCTTCCTTGAAGCTTGTGACTTACATAAGACAAGAGGAGTCTCACAAGATGAGTTTCGCTTGCGGCTTTTCCCTCTCTCTCTTAGGGATGTCACTCGCGATTGGGTTGACAGCTTGGATAGGAACAGCATCAGAACTTGGGAGCAAATGGCACAAAAGTTCCTAACCAAATATTTTCCTCCTCAGAAAGCGGCACAAGCAAGAATAGCCGTTACATCTTTCAGGCAGACAGAAGATGAAACCTATAATGAAGCTTGGGAGAGGTACAATGGCTTATTGAGAAGATTCCCTTCAGCGTTCTTTGACCCCGTCTCCAAAGTTCAGCACTTCTTTAATGGGTTGAGGGGACGCTATCAGATGAACTGTGATGCCGCAGCTGGCGGTTCTTTCTCATACTTATCGGCTGAGGACGGATGGGCATTATTGGAAAAGATGTCATATAATGATTACAACCGTGGAAGGGAAAACTCAAGTGGAGTCAGTGCTGGAACAATGGAAGCCATTCTAGAGCAAGTCAAATCATTGAAGATGCAAGTTGCGGCTTTGTCAGAGAGCAAGAAAGTTAGTGCGATACACGAGGGAATGCCTCCGGGTTGTGAAATTTGTAATGGAGATCATGACACTCGGAACTGTCCATTCAACTTCCCTCAGGAACATGTGGACTCATGCCACAATTTCTATGACACTGTGCCCCAGAATAACTATCAGAGGAACAGACAGAATGACTACAGTCAGAATCAGAATAGGGGGTATATGAGGAGAGACCATCCGGGTTTCACTTGGAGTAATGCTAGTGGTGGTCTATCCGGGCAGCAACATCCTCAACAGAATTGGCAACAACCTCCACAGGGTCTGAGGCCAAACATTGGAATCCAGCAGTGCAATACTCAGCAGGCTCTTCCAGGACCTAATCAGTTGCAAATAACAGATGGTGGAAGACAACCGTGGGAGCTGGCTTTTGAGAAGTTGTCAACTTTTACAGGCACAACTTTTGAGAAGATGAATGCAACAATGGAGAAATTGTCAATCGACACAAATACTGCCATTGACAAGTGGACAACGCATACAGGGGCGGCAATTCACAATCTAGAGACACAGATGGCCCAGCTCGCAAAACAACTTAGTGAGCGCCTCCCAGGCACTTTCCCAGGTGATACCGAGAACAACCCCAAGGGACAATGCAATGTCATATCTACTAGAAGCGGAAGGGTGTTGGAACCTAACAAGGGTGCAACTAGTTCTCAGGATGACAAGGCCCCGGAACAACCACACGTTGAAGAAGAGCAACCTGAAAAAGAGAAGTTAGCAAGTGACAAGGAACCGGAGCAAGGGGGAAGGCTGAAGCTTGTGGATGAAGAGTTCCGAAAGAAGAAGTGGGTTGAACCCCAAGACCTCCCACCTTATATGAAGGTACTGTATCCTGAAAGATTGAAGAAGCCTCATCAGGATAAGCAATTCAATAAGTTCCTTGATGTCTTCCGAAAACTTCAGATTAACATTCCATTTGCGGAAGCCTTGGAACAGATGCCATCATATGCCCGGTTTATGAAGGATCTTCTCACCAAGAAGTGGAGAATAATGGATGAGGAAACGGTTGCTTTGACCGAGGAGTGTAGTGCCATCCTTCAGAGAAAACTCCCTCCAAAGTTGAAGGATCCCGGTTCCTTTTCGATACCATGTACCATTGGGGAGATGACTGTAGGGAAGGCATTGTGTGATCTAGGGGCAAGCATCAACTTGATGCCCCTCTCTATGATGAAGAGGTTGGGGATCCAAGAAGTCAAGGATACACGAATGTCGCTCCAACTGGCCGACCGCTCTATAAAATATCCTTATGGGGTGGTCGAAGACTTGTTAGTGAAGGTGGACAAGCTTATATTTCCGGCGGACTTTGTAGTGCTTGATATGGATGAAGACGCCGAGATCCCTCTCATATTGGGTAGGCCCTTCTTGGCCACTGGGGGTGCCTTGATAGATGTGCGACAAGGGAAACTCACTCTAAGGGTGCAAGATGAGGAGGTAGTCTTCAATCTCTTTGAAACAATGAAGCACCCTGCAGAGAGGACGGAAGTGTATCGATTGGATATGGTGGATCCAACTGCCAAGGCAAGGGCAACTAGAGAAGCCCATGGTTCTTCACTTGCTCAAGTGTTGGTAAAATCCCATGATGATAGTGAGAAAAAAGGCCCTTTGGGGGATGAGGTCTATCTCGAGTGGTTGAAAGACATGGAAGCCTTACCGAGTCTCCCAGGGGAAGAATGTGCAAAGAAGGAGCTCAGCAACAGAGGCATGAAAAAGAATGGTAAAGCACCAAGGTTGAAGGGTGGCACAACCGTGATGGTCAATGCAGACAATGAGTTGATCCCAAAAAGGACCATCACGGGATGGAGAGTTCGTGCTGATTATAGAAGGATGCTGGACTTAAATGAGTTGTCCGGGAACAACTTGCGAGCATATGAGAGGGCAAGAGCCTACAGAAAACGGACTGAGGCATGGAATGGCAAGCAAGATCTACGTCCGGATTAACCCTTAGGGGTGACTTGAGTCAGGCTCGGGATGTTAAACAAGCGCTACTTGGGAGGCAACCCAAGCTAATATCCTTTATTGTTAGTTTCTGTCATTTTCACATATATATAATAAAAAAAACTTGATTCGCCACGCGAATCCACATTGGCCACGCGAGACAGAAGCCCTGAATCTCTGGGGTTGCTCACTTTTCTGTCTCGCGTCGTGAGGTCTACTGTCGCCTCGCTATTCTGGGCATCACATCTGTTGGAATTCCAGATTCGCCTCGCGAGATACTACTCGCCTCGCTATTCTGGAAAGTGTGGAAACAGTTTTTCCATATTCGCCTCGCGAGTTATCTCTCGCCTCGCGAATCTGCACTTAAGGTTTTAAATTGCAGGAGTTCTTCCAGGATGCTATGCAACAGAAGGGAGGCCGTGAGACCAATTGGATGAGGAGGAAACCATGGAAACTTGATCAGGGAGTATCCTTCCCTCTCTTCTCCTAACTTTTGTTTTGTTTTCTTTTTGTTTTGTTTTTGTTTGTCACTCTTGAATAATTTGAGAAGATCAAGAGTTTTGGATGAAATGTCGTGTCGGCAAGCTTGTTGGATTTTAATTAGATTGAGCATAGATTGATTGCATGAATTATTTGACCATTGATGATTTCCCCTAGGTTCTGAAATTAGAAAAAATTGATCCCCACTTAAAAATTGAAAAGTGAACTTTGAGAATTTTATTGTGATTACTTGATTTATGATAAGTTTGGGGTGAGGGGGTGCACACACTAGGAATCGTATCTCGGTCAAACAATTTGCAAAATGTCCAGGTGAGGATTTGAGCCTCCAACTTTGTTTTTGATTGTGTGAATCACTTTTAAGTTGCACTTTCCCGGATTTGCTTGAATCTCTTTATGGTTTGCATGTTTATGTGTTGCATCAAATGATTTAGGCAATTTTCTTTGAATTAACTACTTGGCCATAAATTGAACCAACCTTGATGAATGATCCCTAGTTAGCCACATTGAGCCTTGAAGCCTATTGTTCTTGATGACCTTACATTACAAGCCATTAACTCGGAAAAACCATGCTTTTCCCCTGTCCTAGGATTTAGGAGAGTATGGAATTTTAGCTTTGTGAGTGTTGTTGAGGAACTAAGTTTGGGGTGGCTACAAGTTCATGAATCATAGTTGAGAAAAAGAAAAACGGAAGTAAGGGCCTAAGGCTTGTGAAAAAAAAAAGGGTGATGAAAAGCATTGAATATGTGCCAAAAAGGGCAAAGAAAAATAAATATAAAAAGGAAGAGGTGTGTAGCCACCAAATGCAAGGAAGAGAATAATATGAGAGTGAATTCAATTGTTGTGATATTAGTTTCATGCTCTCATTGATCCTAGGGACTTAGCCTCTATCCTTTGAATATCTTACCTTGAGTCAGGCCCCATTACAACCTTTAAAAGACCTTCTGATGTTGCATACATGTTTACGTGGGAACTACTTTTGAGATGAAAATCAAATTCATGGGAAGTGCTCTTGATAAGTGAAATTGAGTGAAAAAGTTGAAAGCCTAGACGAATTTGAGCGAATGAGTGAAATTTTACATACCCTTGTGAGGAAGGCAATTGTTTGAAATTGGTGATCTTCCTTTTGTGTGTGACCCTGATCCTCAACTTAGATTAATGATTGCATGAATGATGAAGTTCTCAATTGTTTAAAGTAAATGAATGTGGGGATTACATTGATGTAGGGGGGAGATCATTGGAGAAAAAAACTGTTTTGATTGCATGAAATTTGTGCGAAATCGATTGATTCCTTTAGGCTTGCCAAGTCTTGAGTCGTTTTTGAGTTTTAAGCTTCGTTAGGGACAAGCAAGGTTTAAGTTTGGGGTGTTTTAATAAGCCTTCGGCTTATCTAGTTTTATAACTAGATGGACCGTGGTTTTTGTGCCAATCAGTCGAGTTCAATCTCGTTTTCGCCCAAATTTGCCTTGTTTTGTTCCTAAGTTGGACTTTGACTCGTTTTGCATCTTTTGTGTAGTTTTTAGCTTATTTTTGGATAGAATTATGCTTTTGGTTGCTTTTGGTGTTTTCAGGTCAATAAGTGAAGCTCCGGGAGTCAAGGGAAGCCAAGAAATAGTGGAAATTGCAATTTTGGAGACACTCACCCCGCGAGTGTATGCTCGCCTCGCGATACTGAAGGTCAACAAAGCAGCAAAAGTAATCATTTCTGGATCGCCACGCGAAAATCTTCTCGCCCCGCGAGAGTCTGAAGACCTGCAAGACAGAGACTATCACGGCGTAGCCGTGATTAAGGTCACGGCTGTGCCAAATTTAGGTTTGAAGTCTCGCCCCATGAAAGACAGTTCGCCTCGCGAGAGACTGAAGACCCTGGAAGACAGAGACCATCACAGCCCAGCCGTGATGAATGTCACGGCTGTGACAGATTGAAGTTGGAAGACTCGCCCCGCGAACACACCCTCGCCTCGCGAAAATCCAAACTTGAATGCGCGCCAAAACTAAAATTCGCGTCGCGAGAGTAAGTTCGCCCCGCGAGCTGGCGAGAAACAGAATCCTTATTTAAAGGCTGTCTCAGATCAGAATTGGAATGAAGTTGTTAGCCACTCTTTAGAACCGTAGTGCGAATCCTTGTTTCTGGAGCTGCGTCTCCCTTCTCTTTTCTTTTCTTCTTTTAGTTTATTATTATGGAGATTATTGCCGATTGTTTGTGCGTCGTCACGGGCATGAGGAACTAATCCCCTCGTCCGAGGGATCAATGAAGCCACCCATGGCGGTGTAGTGTTCTTGTGATGTATGTTTTTCTCCCCTTCTCTTATGAATGTTTTCCAATTCTGTTTTGATTGCGTTGATCATATGTGTTGCATGATTAACTAGTTAACGTGTTTGAGGCTGAACGGCGAGTCGCATTTTAGAACTTGAATTGGAATCATTAATTGAATAATGAGCACGACAGTGGATTTATTTGATTAGTGCAACCATATAGGGAACAAGGTTTAATAGAATTCGAGATTAGGATTATGAGACCTAGTAAGTAATTAATCCAATCGTCGAATACGTCCTATTAAGCACGACAGTGGATATAGGAGAATTTGGGGGTCCCGGTTGACATCGTAATTGAACTTAGGGAGGAATACATCATCACTTGGGTACTATACATGATTGGGTAGGTGGATTTGAGACCTTGGATATTTTAATTTCTGAATTTAATCACTTTAGCTTTAATCGATTTGTTACTTGAATTTGCGATATTAATCTCTCTCTCAACCACTTCCCTCACTTGACCAAACGTATCTGATTTCCCGCGGATTAGTTGAATTGGTAGCCCAATCCCTGAGTTCGACCTAGGTAATTACTTACCGTGTTATTTTTATTACTTGCGACGACCCGGTACACTTGCCGGCGTCACCAACATGAACTCCACTTCCCTCTCTAGTGGCAAACTCGGAACATCGGGAGGGAAAACCTCAGGAAATTCTCTCACGATAGGCATAGAATCTATACTCGGAGTCTCCTTAGCTTCCACTGAGAAAAACATCACGTATAGCCGAGAATCATCACTCCTCATAGGTACTCCTTCATTGGCAGATACTATGCTAGAAGGATCTAGAAATGACAATGTCTTGCAAGAACAATCTAACACTACATGGTTAGCCGAAAGCCAGTCCATGACATGGATAACATCTATCTGTTCCATAGGCAAACAGACAAGATCCACAAGGAATGTCCTATTCTCAACAACTATAGGACACTGTAAAC
Organism: Sophora flavescens; assembly: GCA_030762895.1. NCBI lineage: Eukaryota > Viridiplantae > Streptophyta > Magnoliopsida > Fabales > Fabaceae > Sophora > Sophora flavescens. The sequence goes on along the minus strand of JAUPTC010000011.1, from coordinate 4,852,045 downwards.
AAACAGACATGGTAGTCAAGGATTCATTGATCGGGGTAGATACTGTAAGGGTATAAGGTAACTGAGAAACAGGTAAATGCAAATGATCCAAACACTCATGTGAAATAAATTAATGTGTAGCACCTGAGTCAAACAAACACGCAGGCGAGTCTACTAGATATCAAACATATACCCTGGATAAGATCTACAGATTGAGATGATTCAGCTCCCCTCACGGTAAACACTCTCCCTGTGGCCTGAGGTCTGGCCATCTGTTGTGTTGCTGATGGAACTCCTCTCCCAGCTCCACCTCTCTGACTGGCTCCTCCACCAGCAGCTACCGGCTGCTGCATAGCCCGTTGTCTACAATCTTGAGCCATATGACCTTGTTTACCACATATGAAATAACTAACTCTCTCTACAATCCCTCATGTAATGCGGTCCTCCACATCTGAAACAGACTGGGCCTCTCTGCTGCTGGCCTCCTCCACCAACTAGTCTTTGCAGAAAGACCGTGATCGGTGCGGATGTCCGAACACTCTCACCTTTGGTCTAGTATAGGGTCCCCGTCTCCACCGGGAACCACTTGCCTTCCCTCCTCTCAAAACCCGATCCGATAGGGTCCCCACTCCTCTCTTTGTCTCGCCAAAGACTCCGCCTTTGATCTATGCCCTCTATGGCACTGCATCTCTCAACTAGCTCTGAGAAACTCTGTATATCAAGCGGCACTATATCTCTCTGTAGCTCATGCCTCAAGCCCTCCTCGAACCTCCGGCACATCCAATCCTCGTCCGGAAACCTCTGATAGAACTCATAAAACTATATCAAGGCCTCAAATATGGCAGCATAGTCACCTACAGATATGTCCCCCTGTCGGAGACTCATGAACTCCCTCTCCTTCTTGCGTCTGACCAACCGCGGAAAGTATTTCTCGAAGAAACAGTATCTCAACAGCTCCCAGCTAATCAACCTGCCCTCTGCATCAAGCAACCTTCTCTTGCCTCTCCACCATAACTCTGCTCCTCCCGTCAGCATGAAAGCAGCATAAGTCACCTTCCTATCATATCTTCATCTCATGGTATCAAAGATCTTCTCCAACTCCTGTATCCACCACTCAGCTCGCTCTGGATCATAATCCCCTCTGAATTAGGGTGGCTTCCCTTTTAGGAAGGTAGCCAACCCTGCATCCTCTGCCTCGGCAGCTCTCCTCATGTCCTGCTGCTCCTGTAACTCTATCTCTCTGCATCCTCTGAGCATTCTGCTGCGCCTGCTGCAACAGAACGGATGCTAACTCCCGAATGATTTGGAGAGTCTCAAATGACTCCCCTCCACCTCCACCTCCAACCTCAGGCTGACGCTCATCCTCAATACGCACTCTAGGGTCTCCCTCTATAGCTGTACCACCACCACGTCTGCCACGTCCTCGTCCTCTGCCTCGATCCATGACCCTGTTAAAAGAAATCATTAGCCCACATCAATATGACATATAATACTACATAAAACTGGAATATAAATACTATATGTCATAGAAATGTCGAATTCAGACTCACTACCCAACTTCTAAGCATAATTGTTATCCGATGTGGATTCAACTAAAATGGCCAGTACACCTTAAACTCACAGTCTGAATAGAATCAAACTTCTCTGATACCACCAAATGAGACACCCAATGTCTCAGGAAAAAAAACCTAAGTTTACTAAAACTTAATCTTGATATTAGCGTTAATAATATAAAATAGAAAACCATAAATATTTAAATTTTAAACATAAAGAATGGAAACATAGCCATCACACATAGATATACATACACATAAAAGTACAAGGTACTATATAGGGTACCACATCATAGTAGGGTCCCAAAAGTACAAACCGACAAAATAACTGAAGATACAACAACCCGCAAAAAGACGCACTGACCATAGACTCTATACTCAACTACTCGGGTACATTGCTCGTCCTCCAACATATGGCTCACAAGGAGTTCCATCTAGCTCCTCAGTAAATGACTCCTCCGTAGGGTATTCTCATATTAATAATATAAATAAAACATATACAAAAAGAAATAGGGAGATAAGAAACATGCTATCATCATAAGTGGAAAAGGTTACGTAACATATATACGATAATGACACACGGACATGCATCACCAAATAAACACGGATAAGTATGACATTCATCCTCAAGTACATTATATTCCTCTACCCTTCGCCCTCATGCAACTGATCATGTATACTGACGTGGCCACCACCTAATCCTATCACACATCCCTCATCTGATTAGGGATATAAGTCAATCGTCTGAGCCCATGAACATCGGTGCACGCCCTAGTTTCTGGTAGGGTGTCCATTCATCTAATGAAACTATGTCCCCCCCCCCGGTGGAGAATAGTCTCACTTGCTCAAGCAAGGACTATGAAAGTATCATGGTAGTCTTCCTCAAGCCTCACCGCCCGTAGGACACTCACCCGTAACTCTGCTATTACGGTAGTCTTCCTCGAACCTCATCATCGTCCGAGGCACTCACCCGTGACTCCGGTATTCGTAATCGGATACTATGACCTCGTGTGTTCCACCCACACGGCTGTGATTAATACCATGCATCTTTATGAATCCTACTAACTTATATCGGGTCATAACCTAGTGCCTCAACCTTCCATCATCATCTCATATAATATCTCAAGTCTCAGCGTGTCATCAACTTCATCATCCGTAAAATATTAATAAATTAATTAGGTTAGGTACTACTAACTCACATATAATACTCTCCCCCAACATGCATCACTTTAAGTATTATATATCATCACCTAGGTGCCAACTAAGCATATCATTGCGGATAAACATTATTATCACTCAAGACATGTTATCTGAGACACCCCGTTGTACCCCATTGTATTATTAAATTAAAAACCTTAATATTTACTTACTTAATCGTGCGCTTAACGTTGAAAATACGTAAAAATTTAAAAACTTAATTAATAATTAGATAACTTCTACAAATATACAACACACCAACTATATTACATAAATACACACATAAGTATCATTTATTTTACATAACACTGTTTAGGGTATCCGCTCAGTAGGATCCCTCACAGGTATAAACTTAAACAAAAGTTGTACTTAGCGGAAAATATAAATACTCCTTAGACACACTGGCCATAATGTCTATACTCTAATCGCCATGAATTACAGCTCGACCTCCAGCATCTGGTTCGTAAGGAGTTCCATCTAACTCCTCAACAATTGGTTCCTCCATCGGGTCTTCTCGTACGATCACATCAGAAATAAAATACAACACACAAAGATATAGGGAATAAGAAACAGTTCTATCATCAAAAAGCGGAAAAGAGTAATAGTAAATTATACAGTAATTGTCACAAACACTCATCACTCAAAATCAACAATCATCCTCAATTCACTATATCATCCTCTACCCTCAGCTCATGTAGTCTAAACACTTATACTATCATAACTCTCTCTATTCCTTTCACATTCGTTAGTAGTCCAGGGTAGTCTGATGTAAAGAACTCAGCATAGTACACTTCTATCTTTCGATAGGATAATACTCATCGTAGTGCCCTTCTATCTTTCGATAGGATAAGACTCAACATAGTACCCTTCTATCTTTCGATAGGATAAAACTCATCATAGTGCCCTTCTATCTTTCGATAGGATAAAACTCAACATAGTGCCCTCTATCTTTCGATAGGATAATACTCATCATAGTACCCTTCTATCTTTCGATAGGATAATACTCAACATAGTGCCCTCTATCTTTCGATAGGATAATACTCATCATAGTGCCCTTCTATCTTTCGATAGGATAAGACTCAACATAGTGCCCTCTATCTTTCGATAGGATAATACTCATCATAGTACCCTTCTATCTTTTGATAGGATAATACTCATCATAGTGCCCTTCTATCTTTCGATAGGATAAGACTCAACATAGTGCCCTTCTATCTTTTGATAGGATAAATCATATCTACGCATCATGGACTGAAAAAGTATTTACATCAAAGCCTCTATATAAATCTCATTATCTCAAATCAATAACAACCTTGTACCTCAAGCTCCTATCATAACCTCAACTCGCATTCTATGTCACATCTCATCCATTAGATAACTTAAATAAGCTAGGCATCTCCAAGTGAATTCATTCTCTCGCCCAAACAATTATCTCCCGAACAACATATATCCTTACTTAAATATCAGCTAAGCACAATATTAAACCCAGGTAGATCATGCATAACACATTAATCAACAGAATATTCCAACATCTCAATATCATATTAGGCAATTTATCACAAACAACTCATAATAATCAAACCAAATAAATAACAAATTCAGACACTATCACGGCCTGGCCGTGATATCCATCACGGTCGTGACAGACATCAAAGGCAAGAATTCTACAAAACAGAACCTGTCACGGCCTGGCCATGACAACCATCACGGCCGTGACAGACAACAAACATCCTCAATATCATAATTATTCAAACACCGAAACAATACGTCACATGCAGATGGAATACCTCAACCAGCGTATCACAAACAGTCAAAAGTAAATAATTCAAACATCCTCAAATATTTAAAATCAACTTAATGTCGATAAACCTACAATCCCCGAATCACATTGGTTTCTGAGAAAAGGTTTCCAATGGGATTTTGGTCTTGTCGATTACTCGACTACTAGTAGGGTTTAGGTCGCCCTACACAATTATCATATAATCTACTAATTATCGATTCCGACGATAGGTTTATTCTTTTCCCCACCTTAGCTAGCACCGGAAATACGTACACGAAGATCATCGTTATCCCGACACTAGTTAACACAACCACATTCAACCAAATAACATAACTATAATTAATCAAATAACATCCATCTATGACACTTTAGGGCTAGGTTCGCCAAGACTTAGAAATAGGTTTAGGATTATCTTCTTAATGTCATCTTTTGGATCCTAATTACTAGAGTCTTAATTAACATAGATTACTTATTACATGACTAAAATTTGAAACAAAATCCTCTAACCTTTAGGGTTAGGGTTTAGGCCAAGGGCTGACTTTTTAGGATTCAAAATCCTTAAAATTCCTAATCATGATTAAGTCATAGATTAATGATCCTTGATTAACCTAAATCATGGATTAGTGACTAAACAACTAAAGTTGAAACTCAAAACTTTGTAACTCTTTTATACATAGATTCGGCCTCAACATAATCTTAGGGTTAGGGTTATTAGTTTAATAAACCAACTTGGATTTATTAATCATACATACTAATAGCTTGATTAACAAGATCATTAATGAAAACCATGAACAAAAACTCTACCAAACCTACTTTGATAGATTCGGCCAAGGCTAGGTTTTTCAAGAAAGAGATTTTTGATTACTTCATGCTCTTGGATTTAGATAGTAGACATGATATCTAGAAGATAGAAAGTAGTTTCATCATCATTAGATTTTCCTAGGATTTATTATGATTTTTCAAAGTTCTAGGGTTTGAAACTTGAAAATGATGAACCACCATGATATAAGTCTTGAATCAAGAAACTATCTAAAGAACATAGACATGATTTAAGACAAAGATTAGGATTTACCTCTTGAGAATCAATGATGAAGACAATCCAAGAACTTTCTTTGAGAAACTTAGAACTAAGAACTTAGAACTTAGAGTTTTAGAAGACAACTAACCAAAGAACTAAATGAAAAGTGAGAGAAGGGTATTTATAGTGTGAGTGGCGACATTTCAAGAAGGATCTAGATGAGATGAGTTGTCATGTTAAAAGGATTAAAGTGCAATGAAGTTCCAAGGACCAAATTGCAATGATTTCAATAGTTGAAGGACTAGTTTGCAAATAGACAATAGAATGTCATGATGATGAGTTTAATCACATTAAATGCTAGCTTATCTTTGACTTAATTGGCTGATTTGGTGTCATAGATATTTTAGAGAAAACCTAACTTGTTGAAGAAGATTTGTTGAAGAAGATTGTTGAAGAAAAATCAAGAATGATGTAGAAAAGTGTGGAACATTCTAGACAATTCTTGATTCATCCATCAAATGAGAAAGTCATCTTCTCTCATGGGCTTATGTATTTGGGCTTGACACATTTTGGGCTTAGTTTCATCTTCTTGTTTGTTGTGGGGCCCACTTGAAGATTTAAGCCTTTAAGCTTAAGATAAGAAACTTAAATGGGCTTTATGGACTCAACTATGAACTAGAAAAGTTTGGGCTTCTAAGCCACGACCATTTAAGGTTAGAAACAAGGATTCTAGCCCAATCCACTTGAAAAAACGAAAAAAACTAATTTAGGGACAAAAGGGTAATTTACGTGAAAGTTCGGGGACTTAACCGTAAATTTCAAATTTTCTATTTAACCCTGAAAAACCTTCTAGACTTAAAAATATAATTCATCCCATTGAATCATCTCAAAATCCTAAGATAAACCCTCTATCCACTCTTAGAAACTCTAATCCCCTTCGTCGTCTACCCGATTACGTGTTCACTTTGAAAACGTAAATTATTTTATTTTTTCTGAAAAAATTCTATCAATACAGAATCATAGAAAATAAAATACTAAACTTAAGTCTTTCGTTCACGAATTAAAATTTGGTTTTCTGAGCAGTAAAACTTTTTGTCGTGAAAACACGAAAAGCAAAGCAAACCGCTAATCTGAATTTTCAACCAAAAACTTCCCCGTAACCTTATGAAAATAAGTATAACAAGGAAATGACCTTGGTTTATCCAAAATCATTTTCTAAGTCTCGGATAAAAAAATATATATTTATATATTTATTACCGACATTACAAAGCAGCGAAAATCGGGGTGTTACATTACTACCCCTCTTAGAAAAAAAAATTCCGTCCTCGGAATTTCTTAACTCAAACTAGCCATTATCTTGTAATCGTATCTTAATCTAAAGATCCTACATTATATTTTTCATCGCTGTTTTTCCCCTAGGTAACAGCGGTAACTTCATAACAGAATTGATTCTTATATCATTCTATTTATCCTCGAACTTATCCATCACTATATCCTATTCATTGTCCTTAACCTTTCCCACTTGATCTAACATCCTTAAAGGACATAATTAAAACTTAATCCTTCGAACATATCCTATTATTCCAATTTATATCAAAATCATACATACCGTGTATGAGATCTGCAGCGTGAGGGGATTCAACTCCTCTTATGGTAAACACTCTCCCAAAGACTTGAGGGCTAACCATCTGTGACCGATTCCCTGGATCTCTTCTCTCGGCCTTCACTTCCATAACTTCCGGCTCCTCTACCAGTAGCTACATTCCCTGTTGCCTATTTCTCTGTCTACACTCACGAGCAAAATGACCTGGTTTACCGCAATGGAGACAACTAGGTCTCTCCTTGCAATCCCGCAGTAATGCGGCCCTCCACATAAGTAACAACCTAAACCTCTCTGTTCTTCTTGGCCTGCTCCACCCACCGGGGCTGTAGGAACTGGTGATGGTGCAACTGTCTGCATTAATTTGTTATATGGTTCCCGTCTCCACTGGGAACCACTATCTACTCTCCTCTGCACATCTGATCGAATAGGACCTCCAATCCTTTGCTGCTTCTGCTCAGCAGCTTGCCTCAGATCTATGCTTTCTATGGCACCGCATCTCTCCACTAGCTCCGGAAAACTCTGGATATCGAGAGATACTATAGCTCTCTGTAGTCCATGTCGGAGTCCTTCCTCAAACCTTCTACATTGCCAATCTTCATCTGGGAATCTCTGATAAAATTCAGAATATTTAATCAGCGCCTCAAATCGCGATGCGTAATCACCAACTGTCATGTTGCCTTGTTTGAGACTCATGAATTCCCTTTCTTTCTCACGTCGAACTAGACGCGGGAAATATTTTTCAAAGAAACAGTTGCTAAACAACTGCCAAGTGATAATTCTGCCCTCAGCCTCCAACAATCTTCGCTTGCCTTTCCACCAAGATTATGCTCCTCCAGTTAACATGAAGGCACCATACATCACTTTCCTATCCTCTCTGCAGCGCATGGTATCGAATATCTTCTCGATCTCTTGTATCCACCACTCTGCCTTCTCTGGATCATAATCTCCTCGGAATTGGGGTGGCTTCCCTTTCAGGAAAGTAGCCATTCCGGCATCTTCATCTGTAGCAGCTCTCCTTTGATTCTGTTGTTCCTGTTGTTCTTTGTTCATCTGTAGCATCTCAGTATTCTGCTGTGTTTGTAATAACAGAGCAGTAACTATGTTTTTCATAGTATCTTGAGTCTCAGATGACTCTCCTCCACTTCCGGTATGATTATTTTCCACATTGTTAGCTCCCACAATTCTTTCAGGAGTTCTGTCATTACTGTCAATCAGACGTCCTTTTCCACGAGCCATGATTCTGTAAAAGAAATCATTTGCTCTTATCAGTATGACATATAATACCACATAGACAAGTATATAAATACCATATGCCATACTAATGCTAATTATCGCATCGGGTTCGGACACACTACCCAACTTCTAAGCATAGTTAAAATCCGATGTGGATTCAACTAGACACGGCCAGTAACAACTTCCTAGACCTCACAGTCCGATTAGAATCGAACTGCTCTGATACCACCAAATGAGACACCCCGTTGTACCCCATTGTATTATTAAATTAAAAACCTTAATATTTACTTACTTAATCGTGCGCTTAACGTTGAAAATACGTAAAAATTTAAAAACTTAATTAATAATTAGATAACTTCTACAAATATACAACACACCAACTATATTACATAAATACACACATAAGTATCATTTATTTTACATAACACTGTTTAGGGTATCCGCTCAGTAGGATCCCTCACAGGTATAAACTTAAACAAAAGTTGTACTTAGCGGAAAATATAAATACTCCTTAGACACACTGGCCATAATGTCTATACTCTAATCGCCATGAATTACAACTCGACCTCCAAAGATCTGGTTCGTAAGGAGTTCCATCTAACTCCTCAACAATTGGTTCCTCCATCGGGTCTTCTCGTACGATCACATCAGAAATAAAATACAACACACAAAGATATAGGGAATAAGAAACAGTTCTATCATCAAAAAGCGGAAAAGAGTAATAGTAAATTATACAGTAATTGTCACAAACACTCATCACTCAAAATCAACAATCATCCTCAATTCACTATATCATCCTCTACCCTCAGCTCATGTAGTCTAAACACTTATACTATCATAACTCTCTCTATTCCTTTCACATTCGTTAGTAGTCCGGGGTAGTCTCGATGTAAAGAACTCAAAGCATAGTACACTTCTATCTTTCGATAGGATAATACTCATCGTAGTGCCCTTCTATCTTTCGATAGGATAAGACTCAACATAGTACCCTTCTATCTTTCGATAGGATAAAACTCATCATAGTGCCCTTCTATCTTTCGATAGGATAAAACTCAACATAGTGCCCTCTATCTTTCGATAGGATAATACTCATCATAGTACCCTTCTATCTTTCGATAGGATAATACTCAACATAGTGCCCTCTATCTTTCGATAGGATAATACTCATCATAGTGCCCTTCTATCTTTCGATAGGATAAGACTCAACATAGTGCCCTCTATCTTTCGATAGGATAATACTCATCATAGTACCCTTCTATCTTTCGATAGGATAATACTCAACATAGTGCCCTCTATCTTTCGATAGGATAACACTCATCATAGTGCCCTTCTATCTTTCGATAGGATAAGACTCAACATAGTGCCCTTCTATCTTTTGATAGGATAAATCATATCTACGCATCATGGACTGAAAAAGTATTTACATCAAAGCCTCTATATAAATCTCATTATCTCAAATCAATAACAACCTTGTACCTCAAGCTCCTATCATAACCTCAACTCGCATTCTATGTCACATCTCATCCATTAGATAACTTAAATAAGCTAGGCATCTCCAAGTCAATTCATTCTCTCGCCCAAACAATTATCTCCCGAACAACATATATCCTTACTTAAATATCAGCTAAGCACAATATTAAACCCAGGCAGATCATGCATAACACATTAATCAACAGAATATTCCAACATCTCAATATCATATTAGGCAATTTATCACAAACAACTCATAATAATCAAACCAAATAAATAACAAATTCAGACACTATCACGGCCTGGCCGTGATAGCCATCACGGTCGTGACAGACATCAAAGGCAAGAATTCTACAAAACAGAACCTGTCACGGCCTGGCCATGACAACCATCACGGCCGTGACAGACAACAAACATCCTCAATATCATAATTATTCAAACACCGAAACAATACGTCACATGCAGATGGAATACCTCAACCAGCGTATCACAAACAGTCAAAAGTAAATAATTCAAACATCCTCAAATATTTAAAATCAACTTAATGTCGATAAACCTACAATCCCCGAATCACATTGGTTTTACAGAAAAGGTTTCCAATGGGATTTTGGTCTTGTCGATTACTCGACTACTAGTAGGGTTTAGGTCGCCCTACACAATTATCATATAATCTACTACTTATCGATTCCGACGATAGGTTGATTCTTTTCCCCACCTGAGCTAGCACCGGAAATACGTACACGACGATCCTCGTTATCCCGCCACGAGTTAACACAACCACCTTCATCCAAATAACATAACTATAATTAATCAACTAACATCCATCTATGACACTTTAGGGCTAGGTTCGGCCAAGACTTAGAAATAGGTTTAGGATTATCTTCTTAATGTCATCTTTTGGATCCTAATTACTAGAGTCTTAATTAACATAGATTACTTATTACATGACTAAAATTTGAAACAAAATCCTCTAACCTTTAGGGTTAGGGTTTAGGCCAAGGGCTGACTTTTAGGATTCAAAATCCTTAAAATTCCTAATCATGATTAAGTCATAGATTAATGATCCTTGATTAACCTAAATCATGGATTAGTGACTAAACAACTAAAGTTGAAACTCAAAACTTTGTAACTCTTTTATACATAGATTCGGCCTCAACATAATCTTAGGGTTAGGGTTATTAGTTTAATAAACCAACTTGGATTTATTAATCATACATACTAATAGCTTGATTAACAAGATCATTAATGAAAACCATGAACAAAAACTCTACCAAACCTACTTTGATAGATTCGGCCAAGGCTAGGTTTTTCAAGAAAGAGATTTTTGATTACTTCATGCTCTTGGATTTAGATAGTAGACATGATATCTATAAGATAGAAAGTAGTTTCATCATCATTAGATTTTCCTAGGATTTATTATGATTTTTCAAAGTTCTAGGGTTTGAAACTTGAAAATGATGAACCACCATGATATAAGTCTTGAATCAAGAAACTATCTAAAGAACATAGACATGATTTAAGACAAAGATTAGGATTTACCTCTTGAGAATCAATGATGAAGACAATCCAAGAACTTTCTTTGAGAAACTTAGAACTAAGAACTTAGAACTTAGAGTTTTAGAAGACAACTAACCAAAGAACTAAATGAAAAGTGAGAGAAGGGTATTTATAGTGTGAGTGGCGACATTTCAAGAAGGATCTAGATGAGATGAGTTGTCATGTTAAAAGGATTAAAGTGCAATTAAGTTCCAAGGACCAAATTGCAAAGATTTCAATAGTTGAAGGACTAGTTTGCAAATAGACAATAGAATGTCATGATGATGAGTTTAATCACATTAAATGCTAGCTTATCTTTGACTTAATTGGCTGATTTGGTGTCATAGATATTTTAGAGAAAACCTAACTTGTTGAAGAAGATTTGTTGAAGAAGATTGTTGAAGAAAAATCAAGAATGATGTAGAAAAGTGTGGAACATTCTAGACAATTCTTGATTCATCCATCAAATGAGAAAGTCATCTTCTCTCATGGGCTTATGTATTTGGGCTTGACACATTTTGGGCTTAGTTTCATCTTCTTGTTTGTTGTGGGGCCCACTTGAAGATTTAAGCCTTTAAGCTTAAGATAAGAAACTTAAATGGGCTTTATGGACTCAACTATGAACTAGAAAAGTTTGGGCTTCTAAGCCACGACCATTTAAGGTTAGAAACAAGGATTCTAGCCCAATCCACTTGAAAAAACGAAAAAAACTAATTTAGGGACAAAAGGGTAATTTACAGAAAGTTCAGGGACTTAACCGTAAATTTCGAAATTTTCTATTTAACCCTGAAAAACCTTCTAGACTTAAAAATATAATTCATCCCATTGAATCATCTCAAAATCCTAAGATAAACCCTCTATCCACTCTTAGAAACTCTAATTTCCCTTCCGTCGTCTACCCGATTACGTGTTCCGCCTGAAAAACGTAAATTATTTTATTTTTTCTGAAAAAATTCTATCAATACAGAATCATAGAAAATAAAATACTAAACTTAAGTCTTTCGTTCACGAATTAAAATTTGGTTTTCTGAGCAGTAAACTTTTACTGTCAGCGAAAACACAGAAAACGGCAAACCGGCTTCCGTCTGAATTTTCAACCAAAAACTTCCCCGTAACCTTATGAAAATAAGTATAACAAGGAAATGACCTTGGTTTATCCAAAATCATTTTCTAAGTCTCGGATAAAAAAATATATATTTATATATTTATTACCGACATTACAAAGCAGCGAAAATCGGGGTGTTACATTATCAACTATAATCAAAATAAAATAATAAGAATAACATCATAATAATAAAAAAATAATAATCACATAATAATAATAATAATAACAACAACAACAACAACAACAACAACAACATGAATAATAATAATAATAAATAATAATAATAATAATAGTAATAATAATAATAATAAATAATAATAACAATAATAATATTAATAATAATAATAATAATAATAATAATAATTATTCTTATAATAATAAAATAATAACATATTCAAATAAATATAATTACTATAATTAACATATTAATCCAAACAGCACACAACAAGCAACTTAAATATGATAAAATCAGACAGCCTCAAATATCATAAAATTAACCTAACGGCGATAAACCTACAACCTCCATATCATCATTGTTACCACTAATTGGTCACTAATGTGATATTGACATTGTCAATTATTCGCCCACTAGTAGGGTTTAGGTCGCCCTACGCCATTAATGTAAAATATGCTACTTAGCCATTTCCGACAATAGGAGGCTTCTTTCTCCCACCTGAAGTGTCGTAGACTAGCTTTAGAGCAACGAAATGGACCCACTCCAATCTCCTCAAATCTGCCACGTGAGGTTCTCCTACCTCCGAGGCTCCAAAAATTCACCCGAGCACATATGCATGAAGCACTTGTTATGGGTAACCCAAATATGAAGATGGAACTGAAACCCGATAAACGGATTGAAAGATAACCTCAATACCGTCCCACCGTTGCATTTCGGTATAAAAAGGATATAGGCTTACCTTAGCCTAATCAAGAAAAGAAAGATAGGATGATGAAGTAGACATCGTGAGGATCACAATGGTATAGTCGGTTTCTCGATAGGACGAACGGATCACTCAGAATCGGCTCCAGAATTTTCTCTCTCATGACCTCTATCTATTTCTCACTCTCTCTATCTTTCTCGTTCTCTCTCTCTCTATCAATTTTCTCATGCCTATCTCCTCTGATTATGTCTTTCTTTCTTATTTTACATGCAAAATTAATTAACATTACTTAATATACCAACTCCTTCCACATGAAGTTAAAGAACTCACCAAACATTAAGACTTTGGGTGCATGAATTTATGGGGAGAAGGTAGCAGCTGCACTCTTCTCATCACGTAAGGTTTCTTTTGTTTTTTGTTTATTATTTATTACTTGTAACTAAATCATAGTTAGGTATAGTTAATTACGATTACTACTAATTAATTATGAGTAAAACTTGAGTAAATTGATTATAACTATCAAGTTATGATTAAGATCTATATCTATGGCTAATTATCTTTTAATTTTGTTAATGATAAACCACCTTAATTAAGGATTTAATTTGACGTGCTTGCTTGAGGTGCTTTCCTAATGAAAAATTTGAGTTGCTTAAATTTTGTTCTAAACTTGCATATAAGTTTGGATTCTTAATTAATTTTGATTTATCTATCCCTCATTCTCATCTAGTTTAGATATCTAATTTTTTTTTATTCCCGAACGATAGGATGTTACAACTTGCTCCATATTACAATATCAATTTGCCCAATTCTCATGCTGCTGTCACTTTTCTATTTTCTTTTTGCAATTTTCGTTAGAAGCCAAATCTATCAATCTCTTCAATTTTCCATTTAATCTTTATTATTTCCTACAAATGTAAACAATAAAAATACTATTAGATTAACTCTAAAAACATGAAATTAAACTAAAATATTCAAAATATTATTAAAAACTAAATTAGCTAAACTTATGGACAAAACTCAATCAATCGACACAATTGGGAGCAAAAATCCATTTAATAAGCACACAAAAATCACATAATATAGAAGATTTTCAAACATCAATATCATTTCTTGGCTGTTTTGGACCCGAAATCATCATACTTAACATAATGTATTTACGCTTCATGCACAACCAAGGAGACAGGGTTGTAAATTACCAGGAGAACAGGCCATGAACTATGAATACTACTTAAGTTTCCATATGGATTCATTCCATCGGTAGCAAGTCCAAGCCACGAGGTTTCTAGGCTCATTGCCAAACTCCGAAAACCAACTATCAATTCTATTCCATTGCAAAGAATCAGCTGGATGACAAAGTTGTCCATCACATTTCCTCTCATCTGCATGCCATCTAATATTCTTTGCATCCTTTTCAGTAGCAAACAATCGCTTGAACCACGAAATTACTGGAAGATACCATAACACCTTCGCAGGAGGACCCTTGGTGACTGCATCACAACTAGAATCACCATCCTTCACTTTGTAGCGTGATACCCCACACCTAGGGCACTCGTGCATATCTTTAAACTCTTTCCTGTACAATATGCAATCATTGGGGCAAGCGTGTATTTTCCTATACTCCATACCCATCGGACACAATATCTTCTTCGCTTCATAGTTTCAGGACGGTAATGTGTTACCTTCTGGAATCATGTCTTTCAACAACTCAAGCAATTCGGTAATGCTTTTATCGCTCCACCCATTTCTCGCCTTCACATTGAACATTCTTAACACAACTGACAACCGTGTGAAATTATTGCACCTCGGATACAAAGCCACTTTCGCATCACTGCACAAAGTATCATACACATGTACTCACCAAAAAGACTCTTGCCCAACATCACGGATCATGTCCTCTAGTCCATCGTCCATATCCACATCATCAACTTCCTCTTTATGCGACACCCTCGGCCTGTCTAACGATTCACCAATGACATATCCATATTGTATAACTCTTGCAAATCCCCTCACAAATAAGATGCTCCCGTATTTCCTCAGTTTCTAGTCGTCTCTCATTCAAACAGTTAACACAAGGACAATAAAACCTTCCGTTACCACTATTAGGTGCATTTGTTTTTGCAAATTGTAGAAATCTTCTACTCCATTCTTATACTCATCACTTGTCCATCTAGCATTCATCCAACCGTGATCCATGACTAAAACCAATAACTTCGTACTTAGTCCACGATCTTCATCAACTACTTCTTATGACAGGGTATGGCCCTATCCCATTCGAGAAGAAACTTTTTCAACATTCGGTTAACAGTTAGTCCTTAATTCTCATGATCATACTCGACTAAATTTCGGCAGCATTTCCCTTCAGTCTCCGACGTACACGACTTGAATGCCATGACATCCACCACGATAAAGTATGCACCCGGAGAATGAAATGAAATGTATCAATCCGAACTTTCATCAAGTATATAACATGAAAATCAATGAATAACTATTTTAACTAAATGCAGAATTTTTTTTTCTCAAACTGTCCAACTTTGGACAATTCAAGATCCAATAACTGCAAAATTCTCCCATTATATCATTATCCAGCATCCTCAATTATTAGAAGACATTTTAAAATTATATTGATAACTATCAAAGACAACTCCTTTTTAAATTATATCATACTCGATCAACAGTAAAATCTTAAAGATAAAACATATCCCCAGCAGGAGTCCAACTTAACAAATATCCTCCATGGAAAGAAATAACGCTTTAACTCAATGGGATCATAGCTGCATTGTGTAGGTAATTCTGGAGACACAACACTGCGACCAAACCAGAAACTAATAAGACACACACAATTTTGATTTTTTTCCTGATAAAAGACAAAACGGTGATGGCATAAACTTGTTTAACCCGAAAACAAAAAAATATGATCCACTTCAATAACAATTAACCTTCAATCAGGTATGCTTGTGAAGAATCCTCATTAGGGAAATTTTCATCTTCTATTGATGCTGCAGCATAGTCTATATGGTTCTTCAGAAATTGTTGTTGCACCAGTTCATCAAATGTCTCAATGCCAGAGCATACTTCCATACCCTCATCAGGGGACTTCAGGGCATTGAAAACATTAAATGTAGCATGCTGATCATTAACCCTCATGGCAAGTTCCCCCATTTGCACATCAATCGGGGTTTTTCCTGTTTCCAAGAATGGTCGCTCTAGGATGATGGGAACCTCTCTTTCTGCTTCAAAATCCAAATTGATGAAATCCACAGGAAATACAAATTTATCGACCTTGATCAACACATCTTCAATTTTCCCTTCTGGATATATGATGGATCTATCAGCCAGCCGAAGAGTAACAAAGGCAGGCCTTGCTTTTCCAATTCCCAGCTTCTTGAAAATCGACATGGGCATAAGGTTGATGCTTGCTCCCAAGTCACATAAAGCTTTACCATAGTAGGTGTCTCCAATGGAACATTGTATGGTGAAACTTCCAGGATCTTTCATTTTCCTTGGCACCTTGTTCTATAACATCATGATGCATTCTTTAGTCATAGCAACAGTTTCAAATTCTCCCAATCTTCTTTTCTTAGTGAGCACATCTTTCATGAACTTTGTGTAATTGGGCATCTGTTGTAGAGCTTCTACCAAGGGTATGTTTATATGAAGCTGCTTTAGTACATCCAGAAACTTGTTGAATTGTTTCTCTTGGTGAGCTTTCTTTAGTCTCTGAGGGAAGGGTGGTGGAGGCCTTTGTGGCATCAATTTGGGCATAGCAGGGTGTGATACAGCATCAGGCACCTTTTCAACTACTACAGGTTGCTCTGTTGCCACATTTCTTCTAATTTTTCCTTCTTTGAATATGAATTATCCACCTTTTGTTTCTTCTTTCGTTCTGCAACTTCTACATCTTTACCACTTCTTATATGGATTACCTTACATTGTTCTTTACCCCCTCCAGAACTTGAGGCCTTGGGGTCTTCAGTAGAAGCAGGTAATGAGCCAATCTGCCTTAAGTTGATTGCATTAGCCAACTGTCCCACTTGAGTCTCTAAGTTTCTCATTCCAGCTTTGGTCTCTATCATGAATGCCTTTAGTACAGCTTCTAATAATGAATCTGGAGTTTTCTGCTGCAATTGGGGTTGTTGCTGCCTAGGCTGCTGTTGTTGATTGTAACTAGAGGGTGGATTCAGTGTGTTGCTGTAATTGGAATACCTCAGATTAGGATGTTGTGATTGCTTCCATCCTGCGTTTCCAAATGAATTATTGCCTCTGTAATGGTTGTTTCCCACATAGTTGACTACAGTAGGGTTTGCAAAGCAATTATCAAACACATGATCTCCTCCACAATAAACACATGACACATCATCAGCCTTGTAAATTTCTTCATTCACCATCTCTTCAGTCATTATGGGTGGACCAAAGGAATTTCCTTGATTTTCCATGGTCAGTCCCCTAACCATATTAGTTAGAGAGGTCATTTGAGCTGGCAGTGCTGCAACTTCACTTACTTCATATGCTCCTACTGCAGCATTGCCTTTTCCAGAAACTTGTCTTGTTGTTGGCCACTGATAGCTGTTGGCTTCTATCGCTTCTATAAGAGCATGAGCCTCATTGTAGGATTTAGTGAGGAGACTGTGTGTAACAGCCTGATTTTCATTATACTGTTAAATCAATTAAAATATAAGTAATTATATTTTAATATGAAAGTAGAAAATATTTTGTTTAATAAAATAAAATCATATTCCTAATCCACATTATCATATGAAGTCACAGTAAAATTTTCGGTTGAAAATTCAGACGAAAGTCGGTCTGCGTTTTCACTGCCAGTATAAGTTTACTGAGCAGAAAACCTAATTTTGACCCGTGAACGAGACGGTTAATGTTTTTATCATGTTTCCTTCAACTTTGGTTACTTTGAAAATTTTCGTTCAAAAATAAAATAAAATAAAATATTTTATTCGGGTGAAATCTTCAGAAAATACGATCGGATGTGCAACCGGTTACGTATTTAAACAGTTAAAGGAACCCTATAGGATGAGGGAAGGATTGATGGGATGCCAAATTAAATGCTTATGACATACTTTAAATGCTTATGACACACTTTAAAGTAATCATGATTACCCTTTTCAAATTATAATCTATTTTATTCCAAAAACCCATTAAACCTTCCTTAAATGATCCAAACAATGCCTTAAACCAAAACTTCCTCTCCAAGCCTTGCTTCCTCTTCTCAAAATCGTGCACCCTCCCCATTTCCTCTATAAATACCACTCTTCATCTTCACTTCATCACTTTCCTTTCTCCTACTCCATTAAAACTCTTAAGCTTTCATATCTTCTTAACTTCAAGCTTCCAAAGCTTTAGTTTTTCTTCTTCTTTTCACTAAGTGTTCTTCATAAAAGTTGTTCCTCTTGCTTAGGGTAATACTCTCATGTATTCTTTTCTTTAAAAACTTCATCTTTTTCTAAAGTTTCTTCTTTATGTCATATATCAGCTTTTATCTTCAAAAATCTCTCAAAAATGGTAGAAAACTCCTTTTGAGTTGAAACCAATTTCTATGGTCTTGTATTTACTTGTAGTTTAACATACTAAAAGGTTGTGTAAAACAAAGTTTCCTAACCTCTACTTTCTAATGAGGCCGAAACCATGCATATGGTTTAGATGGATCTTGTTTCAACTTTTACAAGTATGAGTTTGTATTTAAAGATTTGTTTTCCAAAATGATCATGGACCAAGGCTCCTTTATGTTAAAGGATGCTATGTCTAAAGTGATTGGAAAGTTTAAAGATTTGTTTCCCAAAATGATCATGGACCAAGGCTCCTTTATGTTAAAGGATGCTATGTCTAAAGTGATTGGAAAGTTTAAAGATTTTTACTCTACTTTTATGTCATATACTTTTATGCCATTTATATTTATGTCATTTACTTTATGTCATTTACATTTTGTCATTTACTTTTATGCCATTTATATTTATGTCATTTACATTATGTCATTTACTTTTATGCCATTTATATTTATGTCATGTCATTTACTTTTATGCCATTTATATTTATGTCATTTACATTATGTCATTTACTTTTATGTCATTTACATTATGTCATTTACTTTTATGCCATTTATATTTATGTCATTTACATTATGTCATTTACTTTTATGCCATTTATATTTATGTCATTTACTTTATGTCATTTACATTATGTCATTTACTTTATGTCATTTATGATTCATTTACTTATGTCATTATACCTTAATTACTTATAAACCTGTGTTGTTCTTACCTTATGTGCTTATGAGCTTTGTTATTTAAAGTCCTATGTTGCTTTCAAGATGATCATAGACTTGAGCTCCATAAGTTATTGGATGCTAAAAGGTCTAAGAGATTGGAAGAATTTAAAGATTTTTATCATAGAAACCCAAGGATGGCCGAATCTTAAAGGTTATGGACCTAGGGTGTTTCGTTTTTCATTTTTTCAAAGTGATCATGGTTTTGAGCTCCTTACTATTAATGGATGCTAAACCAAAGAGATTGGAAAGTTTAAATGTTCCTAACCTATCTTATTGGTCAAGGCCGAATCTCCATCAAGTGTAACTTGGTGGGATTTTTGTTCAAACTTTGTTTAAAGTAATCATGTTTTAAACTCCTAGCACTTAAGGATCATAAATCCAAGAGTCGCATAAATTTCCGAAACCCCTAATCCTAATCCTAGTTTATTGTATGAACCGAACCTGTACCTTGTGGTTAGTGTTCTTTGATTGAGTTTTAACTCATGATTTCATGTTTTGTAACCTTAGACTTCCATCTCGGAGGAAACGAGGAGCTTCGAGTTCGAGAGTTCGGTGATAACCCAGGTGGGGGAAAGAATCAACCTATCGTCGGAATCGATAAGTAGTAAATTATGTAGTAATTATGTAGGGCGACCTAAACCCTACTAGAAGTCGAATAATCAACAAGACCAGAATCGCTTTAAATTGCTTTTATAAAACATCCATGGTGATTCGGGGATTGTAGGTGGATCGATATTAGGTTGATGTTTATCCTTTTGATGGTTGATTTGAGTTTTATTACCTTTGTTGAACTGATTTAGTGCTATGTTGATGTTTTGAAATATCTTTGATTGACTTGATGTTATGCATGATCTGTGTGGTATTTACTTTATGCTTAGTGGATTAAGCGAAGATATATATGTGGTCTAAGAGATGAGTTGTTTTGGGTGTGAGGATCATGATGATTACCAGAGGTGCCTAACCTACATGAAATATGTTAAAGAGGTGTTGTGACATCGAGCATGTGTTTAGGTCTTGATGAGAGGTTAAGGCACTAGGTTATGACCATAGGAGTCTGCGAGGTTCATAAGTTGTGTTGTTTCTATAACCGTATGTGAGACACATACAAGACCCGAAGTCCTTGTGGGACCGTCCAAAGGGTAAACTTAACTTGTGCAGCTACGAGTGTCATTGCTTTGCATGAGCACCTCTGGGAGTGGACGAGGTGTGCACCGGGATCATCGTGCAGCTGTAGTGTCACGCTTTGCGTGAGCGTTCTTACCATGGTGAAAGTGTGCACCGGGATAATCGTGCAGCTATAGTGTCATTGCTTTGCATGAGCACCCACGGTCCGGGGTGTGCACCGGGTTTATTGTGCAGCTATAGTGTCATTGCTTTGCATGAGCATTCTCACCATGACCAAGGATGTGCACCGGGAATGGAATGGGACGTGTCGCTTGGACTATTGACCGATAACCATGACTATGATGAGGAAACCATAACCATGTTCAGTATCGAGTTTTAGTTGTAGGAGTGAGGGTAGGATGAATATAAGAATTTTATGGAAGATGGATGATTGACTGATGTTGTGTCTGTGATAATTATTGTATAGTTTACTATGACTCTTTTCCGCTTTTGATGATAGAACTGTTTCTTATCCCCTGTATATTTTTGTATGTTATATTTTGTCTCCTTGTGGAACCATACGAGAAGACCCTGTGGATGAACATAACCAGGAGGAGTTGGATGGAACTCCCTACGAACCGGATGCCGGAGGACGAGTTGTGACCCATAGTGATTAGGGTCTAGTTAGTTATGGCCAGTGCGTCTATGTCGTGAAGCTTTATCTTTCCGCTTATGTTTTGTATAACTATGCACCAGTTCGGGATCCTATTGATGGGACCCTGAAAACAGTGTTTGGATAACTCTGATGCTTTAAGTATATGTAATATATTTATGTTTGCATATTCTGTTTTATATGAATTTATTTGCTTAAGAAATTAAGTTTCAATTTTTACATAATTTTCACGTTAAGCGTGCGATTAAGTAATTAAATAATGAGGTTTTAAACGAAATGTCACAAAGGGGCACATCGGGGTGTCTCACTGTGTGACACCCTAAAACCCAGCATCACATGGTTACCCGTTGCGGAAAAGAAACTTATTTAAAATGTTGGTCGCTTTTGGAAAAATAACCTTTTATATAGGGTTACTGAAAAAGGGTACTCAATTTATTTTTGTTAAAAAAAGTTAAGAAAAGGTGATGAACACTCAGAACATGAAAATAAACATCATACATATAAATATAACTGTCCCACTTGGGATCTTAGGTTTGATTACAAAACAGGCCTTGTCGAAATGGCCAACATACACTAAAGCAGCTACAAAAGAAACAGGTAAAACAAAGAAACATCAAACCGGGGATAGGGAACCAGGTACAAGACTCAAAAGATGGATCTAAAAGCCTAGGGACTATCAGGACAACTCCAAAAGTCGACCAACGATCTACCAATGCCTCCTACATGCAGAGTGACCACAGATGCTACCCCCAGACGAGATATCATATGCCGGATCGATAACGTCACCGCCATCGTCGATAGGGACGTCGTCATCTTCGGGATCCTGCGGAAGGTACTCTGGCTCCTCCTCGTCCTCGTCCTCGACCTCTATCAGCTAAAGAGGTTCTTCCTCGGGATCCTTTTCGGGATCCTCCTCCACTGGATCCACCGCAAGCGGTTCAACTGGATCAAAATGCTCATGAAGGAGACCGGTGACTTGTATGATATGAAGGTAGTACCATGGAGGTGGAAGTGCCACAGTCCTTGTCTTGACAGTATGAATCCTTCGTACGGGCACTCCGTTAGCATTTGTCTTGATAGTCATGACTGGTCCTCGATATGTCGCGGTCGTCGCACCCTCAGGTATAGTCCAGTTCCCTGCCGTCCCAGCATGATTAAACACTTCGCTCCTCGAGCTCGACTGTGCCAAGGGAACGTTCGGATCCATCTAAAAGCACACACATACCCGATACAAGAAGAAAAGAACATAACGTACAGGTGTACAAGAGTGAGATACCGTCATAAGATATATCCCACAACAACCATATACATCATACATACATCACATAATCATATAAGCAGTTAAATCTTGCATATACATAACATAACAATGTTATATCAAAGGGTCTCAAACCCGTACAGTCAATCTTTGAAAATATGCATGACACTTCAATATTAGGCTCTAACTTAATCTCATGAGATATCAACACCGTTTTCCACTAGAGAAGAATTAGAGTTGGTCAATCTCTAGCCCACCGGGTAGTTGCCTCCATACCCTCATGCATTTAAGGTCTCAGGACGAGCAACGTCACATGTGCCTCGGAACCGGTCACATGGACTGACTCCCAAATACCACCTTGTATCTGATATGTAAGAAAGCACGTCTGCCTGGGGAAATGCACATGATAAAATATTTTATTCAAAAGGTTTTCTTTGTGTTCATTCTTTTTCGCTGTCGCAGCTCAAAGCTAATGACTTAATCATCATTTCCCCATCACTTGAAAACTCAAACATAGGACACATAGTCCGAATGCTCAATCACAATGCCCGAGACCGATGCCGCAGTCAAGGGTTGTGGTCATATAAATCACTTATGCTTTTATTCATGTTTTGAACTTAACATGATAAGGACAATAGCCCACAACAACGAAATCAGAACCCACTGTCCTCGATATCGAGAATTGGACTCTCGGTTGGAACATCATGAATAGGACTCATGGCCCCGAATTAACACCGATCCAAGATCACGTGCGTATAACTGAATACTAGAGACGACGTCTCGCGTACTAGATTCTCTTTTTCAAGTACTTATTTTTCGTTCAGTGAAAATCAAATTCAAAACCGAATCCTCGATAACCTATCCAGGCTATCGGAAAGTTTCTAAAACATTTAGGAGAAAAACTTTTCTTTGAAAATCTTTTATAAAGCTTCTTTGAAATACTTTTATCTTTGAAAATCTCCAATAGGATATTGCCAAATAATCTTGAAAGTTTTCACTTGAAGACACATAGTTTGAAAATGATTTTTCTCTTGTATAACAATAATTAACCAAAACCATTTCAACATTTAAAACAAGTACTTTAAGTTAATGAGCTTTTGGAAAAGAACACCAATCCTTCAACTTCAAAGCTTATTAAGGTTTTTAATCCTTATAACAGTTGAGCACAGACACAAGTCTGGCTTAGCAAACTTTCAATCAACAGTAGTATATATTCTCAGTTCAATGCTAATATCACAGTTGAAAGCAGTTCATCACAGATATGCTTTATAACATTTAGAACAAGCACAATTCAACATCAGATAATAGCATAACAGTTCAAGTACATTAGATAACCAAGTAAGCTCAATCAACATATAAATATCCAGTTAAACACATACACATATGCATACAATTATTGAATATCTTTAGGAAATCCCCTCTTACCCCACGCCGGAGTTAAGAGTTTTGGATTTGAAAAGAAGGTTCACGAACGTCCTTGCTTCTCCGACTATGGAAGTCTAAGGTTACCAACATAAAATCATGAGTTAAAAAAAATTGACTCGAGAACACTAACCACAAGGTATAGGTTCAGTTCATACAATAAACTAGGATTAGGGGTTTCCGAAATTTATGCGGCTCTTGGATTTATGATCCTTAAGTGCTAGAAGTTCATAAACAACAATCTTTTAACAAAGTTGAATTAAAAATCCCACTAAGTACTTGACTTAGGGTTTCGCCAAGCATAGGTAAATAGGCTAGGAATTTCTAAACTTTCCAATCTCTTTAGGTTAGTATCCATACATAGTAAGGAGCTTAAAACCATGATCATTTCGGAAAATGGAAAAATCAGATGTCATAGACCATGAACTCTTAGGTTCGGTCTTAACAAGTTTGTGTGGTTAGAGATCTTTAAATCATCCAATATTTTGGACATAGCATCCTTTAACATGAAGGATCTTTAATCCATAATCTTCTTGGAAAACAAAATAAAATAACACATCCTAGGTCAAATGTTACATTCGGCCATCATAGGAAAATAAAGCAAGAAAATATTTTAAACTTTCCAATCACTTAGACACAGCATTCTTTAACATAAGGAGCTTTTTAGTCCATGATCACTTTGGAAAACAAAACTCAACATCTTTTCCATAACCATTTAAGGTTTTGGCCTTTTCAAGAAATAGGGGTTAGAACTCTTCAAACTTTCCAATCTCTTGGACTTAGCATCCTTCTATATCAAGGAGTCTTAATCCATGATCATTTTGGAAAACAAAACTTAAACACCATTGCTTAAAACTCATTGGTTTTGGTCTTTACATACACTAGTGCAGAAAAGGGATTCCACATCGGTTATTTTTGGCTTTTCACATCGGTTTTCAAACTGATGTTGAAAAGACCGATGTGGTTTATTTCCACTTTACACATCGGTTTTGAAACCGATGTGTAAAGTACATTTTTAACAGCGGTTTTTATAACAAACCAATGTGGAAAGTTCATTTGTCAATTGCTGACCTATTTTAAATATCACTTTCCACATCGGTTTTATTGAAAATCGATGTGGAAATTAGACTTTACACATCGGTTTTTCAGTAAAACCGATGTGGAAAAAGTCACTTTCCACATCGTTTTTTTTAAAACCGATGTGTAAAGTCTATTTTTTTTGAAACTATTATTTACATTTCTATCATTCCTTTCCCCTGTTTCAGTAATAATGCAGATCAATACCAGAATAACATACTCTAAATATTCTCAACAATCATTTTTGTACAACAAAAACACAATTAATATATACTGAATTTATTACGAACAATACATATGTACGTTCAATTACATTCAGACAACAAAGATAATTAGAAACCAAAAAGCTACATGATATATTATAGATTTCATATCAAAATACATATGATCAGTCAAAAGTACACTATAGCCAGTACATGATAAGTTTTTAAACTAACTACATATATATATACAAACTATGGTTGGTACACTTCAAGAAAGAAAGTTTCCCAACGCCTCCTTATGCTGTTGTTGTCGGAATCAGATAATGGAGTTGGATTGTTGAATATCTGGAAGTTTAATTGGACAAAAGATTATATCTTTTAAGTAATTAATAAACTAACATAAAACATATAACGAATCTATAACTGTTACTTCTAATTGTTATCAATTAACATTTACCTCGTGCCATCTTTCAGTGATCCTGGAGGAGATAATTTCCAACATCCACTGCATCAATAGTATCCACATTCCCATGATCCACGTTGTGTACGTGACTACGTACAAATGAAACCCAATTAGAATATGAGGAATTAAATTAAATAGAAATCAATAATTATACCCACTGCATTAGATGCATTTGTATTAATAAATATCTTACCCTAGGAATAATCCATCTGATAGGCCGACGCCTTTCACCATGCAACATGTGGCTTGCATTAATAGAACTATCATGACAAAATAAACATTAATTAAAGTATATATATATATATATAGATTTCAGATAATTAAAACAACTGCATTACTGATTATAAAGCATTTTAATGCTTACGTTTCTATGATCGTCTGCAGTTCATTTTTCGGCTTATTTCCAATTTAGCAGAAGAAGACCACGACGTTCATCCTAGGGTATAAGATCAACAGTTGCCAATGCTGGCTGTATTTGCGAAACAGTTAGTGACTAAGTCATATATAGTTATAATTAAATAACAGGTACTTATTGAGATACGGCGCAAGGTATAATTGATGATCGTCTCGGGCAAGTATATCACGTATGGTGATGACCCGGTCTTCTGATGCAAGGAGAACATCGCCCTGAATGAACATGGTGTCAATGAACCCATAAAGGGCGAGGTTACCCTGATCAACTATCATGCGATGCAGATACCTAATATATTGAAAAAACATGTTTATTATCATAGTATTTAAAAATTAATTACTTAACTTATAAATAAAATGTACTTACGTGCACCATAACGATAGGTGTGCAGAACTAGCCATTTCTTTATTGAGTGCAATCTCCATAAGTTCCTTCTTTGGAATATACAGTTCATCACCTGGGCTGGCATCATGTTCCAACCTCACCAAAGCTGTGTCATTCTCCATGGTGACAACCTGTATAGCCAGAAGTTTAAAAACATCACCAGGAGCCCCTTTGTCGATCCCCTAAACAACAAAGATATATATTAGTAATCACAGATAATGAAGTTATTTCATTGGTAATTAATTAAATGGTCAAATGAATACCTTGGCTGGAGCAGACATCTCTGGTCTTCCTGGATCCGACCTTTTAGGTAGTATATGATCATTTCCAACATCCTATAACGAATAAAAATAAAGCATTATCTTTATACAATAATAAATAATTTCAACTATGAATGTAGAAAAACACAACTAACTGAATACCTCATATGCAACGAGAAAGCTGACCAATCTTCTTGGCCAAAGGATGAAGTTACCGGGGGCCTGACCCACTGTTTGAACCTCCTCAGTGGGCACAGGGACTCGAGCATCAGCATCTCGAATAATTTCAACAACGACCCTCGTCTGATCATCCAGTAATAAACGATGGTGTATGGTATTACCTAAGTTATTATGTGCCCTCCCCAATGCCACTAAGCGGCGATCATGATGATCATCAACATACAACTCACACCTATCAGTTTCGTCATCATCATCATCATCATCATTTTCAGGATGATGAGGAGGATCACATGAGCCCTTAGTGCTCACATGGACAGAGGGTTGGACACCGACTGTCATCTGCTGGGACATAGAAGTCAATATTGCCATCTGCTCAGCAAACTGCTCGGCCAACTCCTGTCTAAGCTCACCTGCAATCTCTTGTTTTAGCCGTGATCTATCTGCACCAACATCCCTGTGGGATTGGTGAGAAGATGAACCATGGTATTGGCGAATGCCGACACCCCATCCAACACCAATGACATGGCCCGAATGGTCTGGTTTACCGATGGCAGCAACTAAGATATCATCGCGTCCTCTAGGAACAAAGGTTCCTTGGGTTACCTGCTCATCCAAGGCATCCTATCACATATAAAATACTAGGTCACATTACAATTTAGTAACAATCTTAAAATGACAATTACAATTCAAACTATACTTACAATATTCTCAGCTACTTGGCGGGCCTCCTCAGATGTATATTGTCCCGTTTTTCTTTGTCGGGCCCTCTTCCATTTACGATGGCGTGGGGGTGGAGGTGGATCAAAAACCTCTGGACGATTTTCAGCATTAGGATCCGCCTGAGATGTTGCTTCCTAACGTGCTTTCTTTTCTTCTTCCACCATTATCTGACCAAGCTTTTTATATCCCCCATGAGACATGACACGGGGTAGACATTCTTGCTTTGATTTTCCTGCCCTCTTTCCTCTTCTCCCGTTATAAATAGAAGACAATTAAATTACATAAGTAAATAAAATTAATGAAATTACATAAATTTAGAGACAAATCAAATAAGTTAACCCGAAAGCCGGGATCATGCTCGGCTCCCGAACAAAGCGATCCCACGTCGCCTGGTCAAGAAACGGGTACACCTCAAGTGGGTTCTTTTCACATGTTGGATTGAATACATAATATCTGCCCAGGTCGACCTTAAAAGCCCTCCAACGCTCACCAGCATACTTTAACAAACACTTCTTCATAACCAACGTATCTGGTATGTCAAAGGTGAGCTGCATTAAGACCAAAAGAATCAACGAATTACTGTATGTATTAGTAAGATTAAAATAAAGTAGATACAGACAAACACAGGATGTAAAAGTATAGATACCAGAATACTCTCCCATATCTCGATCCTTCACGTCCATTTGGTACATCTTTCCAATTATCAATGAGTATACTAGGCCTCGCTCCTAGCAAGGGATGCCACAAAATCGTTAAACTGCTCGCCATTGGCCCAATAGGATTGAGGTTATTATCAAAGTCTATTCTTATCCTTTGATTTGAACCACGGTTGGCAGTCAAATTCCTCATTCGTGTGGCACGTCTACCCTTTCTACCCGTAGACGGGGTCTCCGACCCGCTGCATGAATGAGGGATATCCTCACGATCAGCCATGTATACCTGTTTAAAC
This sequence comes from Sophora flavescens, assembly GCA_030762895.1. Lineage (NCBI taxonomy): Eukaryota > Viridiplantae > Streptophyta > Magnoliopsida > Fabales > Fabaceae > Sophora > Sophora flavescens. The sequence goes on along the minus strand of JAUPTC010000011.1, from coordinate 4,823,314 downwards.
AAAAAAACTTGTTAGTATGTCACGATAAATATCAAATATAACTTATAAATATCGATCAACGTATGTAAACATAACTTATAAATATCAACGTAAACATATAATATGCCTTTAAACATAACTCAAACTAAACTTACTTTGTGGTCAATTAGTAAAGTTCTCCCATGACCTTTCTTGGTGATCATTATGAGTAGCATGTACATCATCCACTTCATTTTACTCATTGAAATTAGGCACTCGTGTTGAGAAAGAAGGAGTATCAGAAATATCAAGAGTTGAATCTTGATTTCCCTCACTACCATTATAAATGTTTTTTCCCTGGAGAACCACTGACCACCTTTTGTTAGAAGGATCACAGATATAAAACACTTGTTTTGCTTGGGATGCCATGATGAAAGGCTCTTCTTTATTACCTACCTTATTAAGGTCCACCAATTTGAATCCTAACTCATCGGTTTGCACACCATTGTTACTGTCGACCCACTGACATTTAAAAACAGGTACTCTAAACTTCGTGTAATCAACCTCCCATATCTCTTTAATGATTCCAAAGTATGAAACGGATGCCATAACAGGGTTTTTATCTTTCGAACTAGAGAAATGCATGGACTCAGCGACGACCATAACCCCACTGTTTTGCATAGTACTTTTGTCATCCTGGGACTTTGTATAGAAGGAAAACTTATTGATATCACACCCACTCTAGCATATGACATCAAAGTTAGGCCCCTGTGCTAGCCATTTTAATGTATCAGAAGCAATACCATCCTTTGCAATTTTTTCTTTAAACCAGTTCAAGAAAGTCTTGTTATGCTTGTTCAAACACCATTTTTCATTCATTCTAGGGTAAGTTTCATTGATGATGCTTTTATGCTCACATAAGTATGGTTCAACCTCATCAGTGTTATTCAATATATACAAATGTGCTTGAAGCACTTCCTCCCGATCCATGCTCTTAACAGTGATACCTCGTGTACCCTTACCATCATATATTCCTTCGTGATGAGACTTCGGAAGCCCTACAGGTTCCGCTTCTGACATGTAGTCTGTACAAAACTCAATAGCATCTTCTGAAACATACCTTTCAACAATAGATGCTTCAGGACGGTGTGGAATTTTCATATATCCTTTCAAGATCTTCATGTATCACTCAACCGGGTACATCCACCTTAAATAAACGGGGCCGCACAATCTAATCTCCCCCACTAGATGAACAATCAAATGAACCATGATGTCAAAAAATGAAGGTGGAAAATACATCTCCAATTGGCACAATATAATGACTTCCTCATTTTCCAAGTCATCCAACTTTTTAGTGTCAATGACCTTGCTACATATAGCATTGAAGAATAAGCATAACCTAGTAATGGCATGTCTGACTTTTTTAGGCAATATGTCACGAATGGCCACCGGTAGTAGTTGTTGCATCATGACATGACAATCACGAGACTTTAAGCCAACTAATTTGAGATATTTCATTGAGACAAGTCTTCTGATATTTAAAGAGTAACCCTGTGGCACTTTGACTCCCCGTCGACATTCCACGTAAACTTCTTTTCTCTTTTTTTGATAAAGTATGACATGCTGGGGGCAAATAAGTCTTCTTATCCCCCACTTTAAGTGGAGATAACTGCTCTCGTATATCCATCGCAACTAGATCCAGACGAGCATCCACACCATCCTTTGTCTTGCCTTGAATGTTGAGAAGCGTTCCGATTAAACTGTCACACACATTTTTCTCCACATGCATCACATCAATACAATGTCTTACATCAAGCTTGCACCAGTATGAAAGATCAAAGAAGATCGACCTCTTCTTCCATATTTTCTTCTCGGTAGCCTTCTTATGGGTCTTCCCATAGATAACATTAGTGTTGTTCACCCTTTCATAAGCTTGCTCTCTAGTCAAGGTCACCGGAGCAATTTCATTCTCCGGAAGTCCTTTGAAAGCTTCTCTCAATCTATGATAAGGATGATTACGTCGGATAAATCTCCGATGCCCAAGGTAAACCGTCTTCCTTCCATGTTTCAGTTAATGGTAACATGTTCCTTCTTCACATATTGGACATGCTTTATGCCCCTTAACACTATACCCACACAGGTTCCTATATGCTGGAAAGTCATTGATGGTGTAAAATAACATGGCACGCAATCTGAATGTCTCACGGCAATACCCATCGATCACATCAACGCCTTCATCCCACAACATTCTCAAGTCTTCAATCAAGGGACTCAAATAAACATCAATATCATTTCATGGCTGTTTAGGACCCGAAATCATCATACTTAACATAATGTATTTGTGCTTCATGCACAACCAAGGAGATAGGTTGTAAATTACCAGGAGAACAGGCCATGAACTATGAATACTACTTAAGTTTTCATATGGATTCATTCCATCGGTAGCAAGTCCAAGCCGGAGGTTTCTGGGCTCATTGCCGAAATCCGGAAACAAACTATCAATTCTCTTCCATTGCAAAGAATCGGCCGGATGCCGAAGCTGTCCATCACACTTCCTTTCATCTGCATGCCATCTAATGTTCTTTGCATCATTTACATTAGCAAACAATCGCTTGAACTTCGGAATCACGGGAAGATACCATAACACCTTCGCAGGAGGACCTTTGGTAACCACATCAGAACTAGAATCACCATCCTTCACTTTGTAGCGTGATACCCCACACCTGGGGCACTCGTGCATCTCTTCAAACTCTTTCCTGTACAATATGCAATCATTGGGGCAAGCGTGTATTTTCTTATACTCCATACCCACCGGACATAATATCTTCTTCGCCTCATAGTTTCGAGATGGCAATGTGTTGCCTTCTGGAAGCATGTCTTTCAACAATTCAAGCAATTCGGTAAAGCTTTTATCGCTCCACCCATTTCTCGCCTTCACATTGAGCAATCTTAACACCGCTAACAACCGTGTGAAATTAGTGAACCCCGGATACAAAGCCACTTCCGCATCACTGCACAAAGTATCATACACATGTGTGCGTCGAAAAGACTCTTGCCCAACATCACGGATCATGTCCTCTAGTCCATCGTCCATTTCCACGTCATCAACTTCCTCTCTATCTGACACCCTCGACCTGTCTAACGATTCACCATGACATATCCATGTTTTATATCTCTTGCAAATTGTTGAGACGCCGGCAAGTGTACCGGGTCGTCGTAAGTAATAAAAGAAACACGGTAAGTAATTACCGAGGTCGAACTCAGGGATTGGGCTACCAATTCGACTAATCCGCGGGAAATCCGATACGTTTGGTCAAGTTACAGAAGGTGGTTGAGAGGGAGAGAATAGTATCGAAATCAAATTAACAAATCTAATAAAATAATTAACTAAAAATATGAAATTAAAATATCCAAGGTCTCAAATCCACTACCCAATCATGTATAGTTCCCAAGTGATGATAAATTCCTCCCTAGGTTCAATTACGATGTCAACCGGGACCCCCAAATTCTCCTATATCCACTGTCGTGCTCAATAGGACGTATTCGACGATTGGATTAATTACTTACTAGGTCTCATAATCCTGATCTCGAATTTGATTATTTCTTGTGCCCTATAAGGTTGCACTAATCTCCTAAATCCACTGTCGTGCTCATTATTCGATTAGTGATTCCAATCCAAGTTCTTAAAACGCGAATCGCCGTTCGGCCTCAAACACGTTTAACTAGTTAATCACGCAAAACATATGATCAACGCAATCAAATCAGAATTGGAAAACATTCATAAAAGAAGGGGAGAAAAACATACATCACATGAACGCTATACCGCCATGGGCGGCTTCATTGATCCCTCGGACGAGGGGATTAGTTCCTCATGCTCATAGACAAGCGATCGGACTTAACCACCATCGTAAAATAAAACAAAAAGAAAAAGGGAGGCGCAACTCCAAAGAGAAAAGAAACTACCCTAAACGCTACTCTAAACAGTGGAAAAACTACTAGGATTCGCGGCCCTCCAAAAGCTCTCCAGCCTCCCCAAATCTGATCTGCAACAGCCTTTAAATAAGGATTCTGAATCTTGCTCACTTGCGAGGCGAGCACTCCTTCGCAAGGCGAATTTTAGTATTGGCGCGCTTTCAAATTTGGATTTCGCGGGGCGAGCGTCTATTCGCGAGGCGAATTGCAGTTTTGGCTCCATCCTGAGTTTGAATGATCGCGTGGCGAATTGTGATTGGCGAGGCGAGTCTCCAAACCCTAATCTGTCACAGCCGTGATATTCATCACGGCTAGGCCGTGATGGTCTCTGTCTTCCAGGGTCTTCAGGATCTCGCGAGGCGAGACACCTCTCGCGGGGCGAGACTTCAATTCTAGGCTGTGACCTTCATCACGGCTAGGCCGTGATTGTCTCTGACTTCCAGGTCTTCATGTTTCGTGGGGCGAGAATATTTTAGCGGGGCGAGCCAGAAGTGATGACTTTTGCTGCTTTGTTGACCTTCAGGCTCGCGGGGCGAGCATCCACTCGCGAGGCGAGTGTCTCCAGACTTGCAATTTCCACTGCTTCTTGGCTTCCCTTGACTCCCGGAGCTTCACTTATTGACCTGAAAACACCAAAAGCAACCAAAAGCATAATTCTATCCAAAAATAAGCTAAAAACTACACAAAAGACGCAAAACGAGTCAAAGTCCAACTTAGGAACAAAACAAGGCAAATTTGGGCGAAAACGAGAATGAACTCGACTAATTGGCACATAAACCCTAGTTCATCTAGTCATAAAACTAGATAAGCCAGAGGCTTATCACAAATCCCCTCACAAATAAGATGATCACATATCTCCTCAACTTCTAGTCGTCTCTCATTCAAACAGTTAACACAAGGACAATAAAACCTTCCGTTACCACCATCAGGAGCATTTGTTTTTGCAAACTGTAGAAAATCTTCCACTCCATTCTCATACTCATCACTTGTCCGTCTAGCATTCATCCAACCGCGATCCATGACTAAACCGATAACTTCGTACTTAGTCCAACATATTCATCAACCACTTCTTATGACAGGGTATGGCCCTATCCCATTCGAGAAGAAACTTTTTCAACATTCGGTTAACATTTAGTCCTTAACTCTCATGCTCATACTCGACAAAATTTCGGCAGCATTTCCCTTCGGTCTCCGACGTACACGACTTGAACGCGATGACATCCACCACGATAAAGTATGCACCCAGAGAATGAAAGGAATTGTATCAATCCAAACTTTCATCAAGTATATAACATTAGAATCAATGAATAACTATTTTAACTGAATTAAGAAAAAGTTTTTTCCCAAACTGTCCAACTTTGGACAATTCAAGATCCAACACAATGAGCGGTACATTAAGCACGTGCACGTGTGCTCATTAGTATTGCATCTCAAACGAGAAACTAAGGATTTACTAATTATGTAGCTTGCATGAAGATGGGGCTTGAAAAGTGAAGAAAATTAGCCAAACAGAGCCCATCACGGCCTAGCCTTGAAAGCCATCACGGCCGTGATCGAGTATAGGTTAAAAGTAAGAATGGAAAAGTCAGAACTGGTCACGGCCAGCCCGTGATGCCCATCACGGATGTGACATGTCAGCTGAACCAGACCCTCACAAGCAGAACTGATCACGGCCTAGTCATGATGGTGGTCACGACCGTGATAGAACAACCAGTGAAGCAACCTCCAAGGCAGAATCTGTCACGACCTAGCCGTGACAGGCAACACGGCCGTGACGCGTGATACCACCACTGGAAAAATCCAGTCTTGGAGGAACAGAACAACACATGCAAGTATATTATCCAACCATTTGGAGTCAAAGTTCATAACTTTTCTAAACAAGAAACGAATAAATGACTAATCTAGCAAATGGGACTGTTTATAACAGGGAAAACACACCTTTTTTGTGTGGAAGAATGAAGATCTTGAAGGTTTCCTTGTGCACCTGTGATGAGCCTGAAAACCAGTAACAGGGAAAATGAGGAGTGGTTTCATGTGCCATTCTCTGGCATCCCCTATTTACTTAGCCAACCATTTGGAGTCAAAGTTCATAACTTTTCTAAACAAGAAACGAATAACTGACTAATCTTGCAAATAGGAACATGAAAACACACCTTTTTTGTGTGGAAGAATGCAGATCTTGAAGGTTTGTTGTGGAGTTGTGAGAGAGTGAGTGAGTCTGAAGGTAGAAATGAGAACCGAGAGAACTGAGAGTGAGTGAGTGAGTGAGTCAGAGAGTGAGTGAGTGTGAAGGTCTGAGATGTGGGAAGAAATGACTATAATCTTGCAAAAGGGCGCGTGACATTGGAGGGAATGAAAATAGAAACTTAAATAAGGGTTATATTGCACATCGGTTATTATAAAACCGATGTGGTATGGTTAGATTTCACATCGGTTATCCTGGAATCGATGTGGAAAGATAAAGTTTTAAATTCTAATATTTTTTAATAATTTTTTACATCGGTTATCTGTAAACCGATGTGGTTAATAACTACTTTACACATCGGTTCTAGAAAAACCGATGTTAAAAGTTAAAAATTCTAACTTTAATTTTTTTTTTACTTTTAAACATCGGTTAAAAATAACCGATGCGGAAAGTATTTACACATCGGTTAAATTCTAAACCGATGTGGAATAGTTTGATTTTAATTTCAAAAATGCCACCGCCTCCTTTTACACATCGGTTTTACAGAAACCGATGTGGAAACTCCGTTGTAAAAAGTATATTTTACACTAGTGATAAAAATAGGGTAAAAATCTTTAAACTTTCCAATCACTTAGACCTAGCATCCTTTAACATAAGGGGGCCTTGGTCCATGATCATCTTGGAAATAAAACTCAAATACAAACTCATACATGTAAAAGTTGAAACAAGATTCGCATAAACCATATACATGGTTTCGGCCTCCTTAGGAAGAAGGGGTTAGGGAACTTTGTTTTACACAACCTTTTAGTATGTGATAGTATGAGTAAATACAAGAATATAGAAAGTGGTTTCAACTCAAAAGGAGTTTTCTACCATTTTTGAGAGGTTTCAGAAGTTAAAAGCACATAAAGGACATATGAAGAAAAATTTGAAACAAAAGATGATACTTTGAAAAAGAACTACATAGAATTATTACCGTTAACAAGATGAACAACTTTGATGAAGAACTCTAAGAGAAAATCTTGATAAAAATGTAAACTTTGTAAGGGAGAAGAAGAAGAAGAAGAAATGTAGTAAAGTGTAAATGTGAGAAATGGAGGAAAGTGATGAAGTGTGGAAATGAAGAGTATTTACAGAGAGTGAGAGGAGAGGGTCTCGGTTTTAGGAGACGAAGAATGAAGAGAAGAAAGAAGGTGGGTTGCTTGTAGAGTGGATAAGGAGTTAAGTTGATATGATGCGATTGGAGAGAGAAAGATGAAAAAGTAAGATTTTTGAAAAAAGGTCATGATTCACCTTTTGAGGTGTGTCATAACCTTCACATCAAGTCACTTCATGTCACTTAATTCTCTTGATGCTCTGCTCCGTTGCGTATAAGATGACTTCCCCGATCATATTTCCCGACGATTTCACCCGGGAAATCCCTAAGATTTGGCCTCGAATAAGATTTTCCGAAAAACTTCAAACCCACCCAAAACATCATAAAAACACTAACCGTCTCGTTTACAAATTAAAATTTGGTCTCTAGCTCAGTAAACTTGTACTAGCAGTGAGAACCCAGACCAGTTTTCGTCTGAATTTTCGACCGAAAATTTTACTGTGACTTCGTACGGTAAAACAACACAAGAAAATGATTTTATTTTAAATAAAATCATCCTCTGGATTTTATAAAAAATAAACACATTAAAGCATGTATTTACTGATAAAGAAGCATACGAAAAATAGAGTGTTACAAAGGGTACTGAAACTTCAACTTGTCCTTAGCTTCCCACGTTGCTTCTCCGGTTGTCTCATTCCAGATGACTTTGACCAAAGGAATTTTCTTACCTCTGAGCTGCTTTGTCATCCTATCCGCGATTCGTGCCGACGAAGTCACAAAGGACAGGTTCTCTTTTAACTGTACTTTCTCAGGCTTTATGATATGTGATGGATCAAGAATGTATTTTCTCAACTGAGAGACATGAAAGACATTATGGATATTGGAGAGAAAGGGTGGTAAAGATATTTTATAAGCTACTGGACCTACACGATGAAGAATTTGGTAGGGTCTAATGAACTTGGGAGTAAGCTTTCTGGACTTTAGTACTTTGCCAATCCCAGTCGTTGGCGTGACTCTCAAGAATACATGTTTGCCTTCCTCAAACTCTAGAGGTCGTCGTCTCTTGTCCGTGTAGCTCTTTTGTCGGTTCTGAGTAGTCCCCATTTTCTCCTGGATCATCTTCACCTTTTTTGTCGTTTGTTGCACGAAGTCTTGACCCAACAGCAAACTCTCACCATCCTGGTACCAACACAAAGGCGTCTGACATCGTCGACCATATAGGGCTTCATAAGGTGCCATTCCAATGCTTGAATGGAAACTATTATTATAGGAGAATTCTATCAACGGTAGGGACTCGTCCCAACCCCCGACATCCTCCAAAACACAATCTCTCAGCAAGTCCTCTAGTGACTATATTGTCTTTTCCGTTTGTCCATCAGTCTGTGGATGATATGCGGAACTTAATCTGAGTTTCATTCCAAGCAATTTTTGCAAACTCTGCCAAAACCTCAATGTAAACCGCGGGTCTCGATCTGAAACAATGCTCGAAGGCACACCATGCAGTCTAAATCTCTTTGATGTACAGTTGGGTTAGCTTCTCCATAGAGTATCTCATATTGATTGGCAAAAAGTGAGCTGACTTAGTCAGTCGGTCCATTATTACCCATATAGCCTCATAACCCTTCTTAGTCCTTGGTAAACTGGTCATGAAATCCATCGAGATTCCATCCCATTTCCATTCTGGAATATCTAAAGATCGGAACATTCCTGCTGGTCTCTGGTGTTCCACTTTGGCTTTCTGACATACCAATCAAGAAGCGACGTATTCCATTACATCTCTCTTCATCCCATACCACCAGTACAACTTCTTAAGATCTTGATACATCTTCGTGGCTCCTGGGTGCATACTCAATCTGCTCTTATGAGCCTCTTCTAAAATCAGCTTCCTCAGCTCAACATCATCAGGTACACAGATTCTCTCGCCAAACCTCAAGATTCCATCTGTTCCTTCTCTAAACTCTAACAGAGATCCTTGACGTACAAGTCTCTTTCATCTCTGACGATATTGATCGAGTCTCTTGCTTCTCCTTTATATGCTCCATTAATCCATTTGACACGGTGGTCCTATTCAAACACGCTTTTCTGGCGTACTCTTAATCGACAAACTTAGATCTCGAATTGTTCCAGCAATTCTCGCTCTTTAACCATCATTAATTATGCCCGAATTGACTTCCCTGCTCAAGGCATCGCCCACTACATTAGCCTTTCCTGGGTGATACTATAGTTGAAAGTCATAATCCTTCAGGAATTCTAACCAACGTCTCTGACGCATATTCAACTCCTTCTGATTAAACAGGTACTTCAAGCTCGTATGGTCACTTAAAACATTAAAAGTAGCCCCGTACAAGTAATGTCTCCAGATTTTTAAAGCAAAGACTACAGCAGCCAGTTCTAAATCGTGCGTCGGATGGTTCCTCTCATAAATCTTCAACTGCCTCGAAGCATAAGCTACTACTTTCCGATTTTGCATCAGCACGCAGCCCAAACCTTGATGCGAAGCATCACAGTAAACCTTAAAAGATTCCTTGGGATGAGGTAGGATCAATACCGGTGAGGTTGTCAACCTCTTTTTCAGCTCTTGGAAGCTACTCTCACAGGCTTCTGTCACCACGAACGCTTGGTCCTTACGAGTCAACTGGGTGAGAGGTCCTACAATCTTCGCGGGATATTACGTGATCCAAGAATTGAACTTGATCCAACCAAAACACACACTTCTCTGGTTTCGCATAGAGCTGCTTCTCTCTCAGGATCTGAAGAACAATGCTAAGGTGTTCAGCATGAGTCTCCTTGTCCGTAGAATAGATCAGAATGTCATCAATGAAGAAAACTACGAACTGATCCAAAAAGGGAGGAAAGATCCTATTCATATAGTCCATGAATATAGCAGGTGAATTCGTCACTCCAAACAGCATCACCAAATACTCATAATGCCCATAGCGTGTTCGAAACGCTGTCTTAGGAACATCTTCTGCTTTTACTCGTATCTGGTGGTATCCTGACCGTAGATCTATCTTTGAAAACACTGTCGCGCCATGCAACTGATCCATAAGATCATCTATCCTTGGAAGAGGATATCTGTTTTTTAATCGTGACTTTGTTTAATTGACGAAAGTCCACACACAGCCTAGCAGTTCCATCTTTCTTATTTACTAGCAGGACTAGAGCTCCCCACGGTGACACACTAGGTCGTATAAACTCTTTCCTCATCAGCTCCTCAAGTTGGTCCTTCAAGGTTTCTAACTCTGATGGCGACATGCGATATGGTGCCATGGATATTGGTCCAGTGCCTGGAATCAGATCAATCGCGAACTCGATCTCCCGAACAGGTGGCAATCCAGGTACATCCTCAGGGAAAACCTCCGGAAACTCTCAAACGACAGGTACGGATTCCAAGTCAAACTCACTCTCGACGTCCAGGGAAAACAGCAGAATGTAACCTTGATCTCCTTCTTTCAAAGAAGCTCTTACCTGACTACCAGATGAAAATCCAGAAATCTCCTCCCTAAAGATTAAGGTTTTCTGAGCACAATCTATTAGGATATGGTTGAAAGATAACCAATCCATGCCTAAGATTACATCTAACTGTACTAAAGGCAAATAGATCGAGTCTACAATGAAATGTCTATTTTGAACGATGATATGACAGTTTAAGCAAACATAATTAACAGTCACAGGTTTAGCAGTTGGGGAAGAAACAATCAGATTATATGGCAAGGAAAAACACAGGCAAGTCTAGAATTTTCACACGATCCATCGAAATAAAAGAATGAGTTGCGCCAGAATCGAAAAGTACAGACAAGAGATTACCTGCAATGTCGCACTTACCTTGCACAAGATCAGCGAAGTTTGATGCCTCAGAACCACTCGTGGTATACACTCTTCCCTTAACGGTTGACTTGTTTACTCTGGCATGGTTGATAGAATGCTCCCTCTTCGGTGCACGGTACTCCTTTGCCATGTGTCCCACGCGGTCACAGTTGTTACACTTGTAATCCTTCTTCGGGCAAGCATTGGCCAGGTGGCTCGGATCTCCACACCTGAAACATCTCCTTTCTTGGCCTTGATCATTGTTTCTCTGGCCTCCACTTCCTGTCCCCGAAACACTGGGACGAGCTTGTTGTCTCTGGTTGTATCTAGATGCCTGGTGATACGGCTTCCTATGGTTCTGCTTCCATTTTGAATTCTGGCCTTGATCCTGGCTCTTAGGACGAACAGGTCCTCCTACGCTTCCCTTGTTATCCCTTCCTCTGCGCATCATCTCAATTTTCCGGCACTTCTCCACTAGTGCTTGGAAGTTCCTGATCTCCAACGGCAATATCGGTTATTTAATCTCGAAGCACAGACCGGCTTCAAACTACTCGCACTTCCATTCCTCACTGGGATTGTCTTGAAAGAAACGGAAATACTTGGCAAGGGATTCAAACCTCACCGCATACTCCCCTACTGCCAGGTCCCACTGACTCAGCCTCATGAACTCCTGCCCATTCACCTTCTGGGAACTCTGGGGAAAGTATTTGTCTAGAAACTTGCCACGAAATACTCTCCAAATGATCACCTGGTGCTCAGCCTCCAACAACTGCCTGGTGCCCTTCTACCAGTACTCAGCATCGCCCACTAGCTGGAACACGAAATAGGGTACCTTAGATTCCTCTGGAGTGTGTACCAGATCGAAGATCTTCTCTAACTCCTGAATCCAAAGATCATACTTTATTGGATCCACGTCTCCATCAAACTGCGATGGATTCTGACGTCGAAAAGCATCCAGATGCCTTCCCTCTACAGCTTGTTCTGCCCTCTGTTGCTCCTGTTGGTTCTGGGTAGCAGCATTAGCCGTCTGAAGAGCTATGGCAGCAGCCACGTCAGCAAGCGCTTGGGCAGCGAAATCCATTCCTCCGCAGCCTCGTCCGCGTCCATGAGCACCTCTCTGGTTCATACTGACCTATACCACACAAGCAGTCCGATAACAGCCAGAAAAGGGATGTGTTTCACGGGTTATAATAACATCCAGACAGATAAAAACACAACTTCAACACAACTGACCTAAACCCAAACATTCCGGAAAGACTCGACTAGCTCTGATACCAACTAATGTGACACCCTAAAACCTTGCATGACATGGTTACCCGTTGCGGAAATAAAACTTATTTAAAACGCTGGTTGCTTTCAGAAAAATAACCTTTTATATAGGGTTATTGAAAAAGGGTACTCAAATTTTTTTTTGTTAAAAGAAGTTAAGAAAAAGTGATGAACACTCAACATGAAAATAAACATCATACATATAAATATAACTGTCCCACTTGGGATCTTAGGTTTGATTACAAAACAGGCCTTGTCGAACTGGTCAACATACACTAAAGCAGCTACTGAAGAAACAGGTAAAAAAAAGAAACATCAAACCGGGGATAGGGAACTGGGTACAAGACTCAAAAGATGGATCTAAAAGCCAAGGGACTATCGGGACAACTCCAAAAGCCGACGAACGATCTACCAATGCCTCCTGCATTCAGAGTGACCACAGACGCTACCCCTAGACGAGATATCAAATGTCAGATCAATAACGTCTCCGCCATCGTCGATAGGGACGTCGTCATCTCCGGGATCCTATGGATGGTACTCTGGCTCCTCCTCCTCCTCGTCCTCGATCTCTATCATCTCAAGAGGCTCTTCCTCGAGATCCTCTTCGGGATCCTCCTCCACTGGATCCTCCGCAAGAGGTTCAACTGGATCAAAATGCTCATGTAGGATACCGGTGACTTGTAGCGTATGAAGGTAGTACCATGGAGGTGGAAGCGCCACAGTCCTCGTCTCGACAGTATGAATCGTTCGTATGGGCACTCCGTTAGCAATTGTCTCGGTAGTCATGACTGGTCCTCGATACATCGCGGTCGTCACACCCTCAGGTATAGTCCAGTTCCCTGCCATCCCATCATGATCAAACACTTCGTTCCTCGAGCTCGACTGTGCCAAGGGAACGTTCGGATCCATCTAAAAGCACGCGCATACCCGATACAAGAAGAAAAGAACATAACGTACAGATGTACAAGAGTGAGATACCATCATAAGATATATCCCACAACAACCATATACATGATACATACATCATATAATCATATAAGAAGTTAAATCATGCATATACATAACATAACAATGTTATATCAAAGGGTCTCAAACCCGCATAGTCAATCTTTGAAAATATGCATGGTACTTCAATATCAGGCTCTAACTTAATCTCATGAGATATCAACACCGTTTTCCACTGGAGAAGAATTAGAGTTGGTCAATCTCTAGCCCACCGGGAAGTTGCCTCCATACCCTCATCCATTTAAGGTCTCAGGACGAGCAACGTCACATGTGCCTCTGAACCGGTCACATGGACTGACTCCCAGATACCACCTTGTATCTGATATGTAAGAAAGCACGTCTGCATGGTGAAATGCACATGAGAAAATATTTTATTCAAAAGGTTTTCTTTGTGTTCATTCTTTTTCACTGTCGTATCTCAAAGCTAACAACTTAATCATCATTTCCACATCACTTGAAAACTCAAACATAGGACACACAGTCTGAATGCTCAATCATAACGCCCGAGACCGATGCCGCAGTCAAGAGTTGTGGTCATATAAATCACTTATGCTTTTATTCATGTTTTGAACTTAACATGATAAGGACAATAGCCCACAACAACGAAATCAGAACGCATTGTCCTCGATTTCGAGAATTGGACTCTCAGTCCAGAACATCATGAAAAGGACTTATGGCCCCGAATTAACACTGATCCAAGATCACGTGCGTATAACTAAATACTAGAGGCGATGTCTCGTGTACTAGATTCTCTTTCTTAAGTACTTATTTTTCGTTCAGTGAAAATCAAATTCAAAACCGAATCCTCGATAACCTATCTAGGCTATCAGAATGTTTCTAAAACATTTAGGAGAAAACATTTTCTTTGAAAATCTTTTATAAAGCATCTTTGAAATACTTTTATCTTTTAAAATACCCAATAGGATATTGCCAAATAATCTTGAAAGTTTTCACTTGAAGACACATAGTTCGAAAAGGATTTTTCTCTTGTATAACAATAGTTCACCAAAACCATTTCAACATTTAAAACAAGTACTTTAAGTTAATGAGCTTTTGGAAAATAACACCAATCCTTCATCTTCAAAGCTTATTAAGGCTTTTAATCCATATAACAGTTGAGCATAGACACAAGTCTGGCTTAGCAATCTTTCAATCAACAGCAGTATATATTCTCAATTCAATGCTAATATCACTGCTGAAAGCAGTTCATCACAGATATGCTTTATAACATTTAGAACAAGCACAATTCAACATCAGATAATAGCATAACAATTCAAGTACATTATATAACCAAGTAAGCTCAATCAACATATAAATATCTAGTTAAACACATACACACATGCATACAATTATTGAATATCTTTAGGAAATCCCCTCTTACCTCACGCCGGAGTTAAGAGTTTTGGATTTGAAAAGAAGGTTCACGAACGTCCTCGCTTCTCCGGCTATGGAAGTCTAAGGTTACCAACATAAAATCATGAGTTAAAAATAATCAACTCGAGAACACTAACAACAAGGTGTAGGCTCGGTTCATACAATAAACTAGGATTAGGGGTTTCCGAAATTTATGCGACTCTTGGATTTATGATCCTTAAGTGCTAGAAGTTCATAAACAACAATCTTTTAACAAAGTTGAATTAAAAACCCCACTAAGTACTTGACTTAGGGTTTCGGCCAAGCATAGGTAAATAGGATAGGAATTTCTAAACTTTCCAATCTCTTTAGGTTAGCATCCATACATAGTAAGGATCTTGAAACCATGATCATTTCGGAAAATGGAAAAATCAGAAGTCTTAGACCATGAACTCTTAGGTTCGGCCTTAACAAGTTTGCGAGGTTAGAGATCTTTAAATCATCCAATCTTATGGACATAGCATCCATTAACATGAAGGAGCTTTAATCCACAATCATCTTCGAAAACAAAATAAAATAACACATCCTAGGTCAAATGTTACATTCGGCCATCATAGGAAAATAAAGCAAGAAAATATTTTAAACTTTCCAATCACTTAGACATATCATCTTTAACATAAGGATATTTTTAGTCCATGATCACTTTGGAAAACAAAACTCAACATCTTTACCATAACCATTTAAGGTTTCGGCCTTTTCAAGAAATAGGGGTTAGAAATCTTCAAACTTTCCAATCTTTTGGACTTAGCATCCTTCTATATCAAGGAGTCTTATAGAGAGGAAAGTGATGAAGTGTGGAAATGAAGAGTGTTTATAGAGAGTGAGATGAGAGGGTCACGGTTTTGGGAGAGGAAGAAAGAAGAGAAGAAAGAAGGTGGGTTGCTTGTAGAGAGGATAAGGAGTTAAGGTGATGTGATGTGATTGGAGAGAGAAAGACGAAAAAGTGAGATTTTTGAAAAAAAAGTCATGATTCACCTTTTGAGGTGTGTCACAACCTTCACATCAAGTCACTTCATGTCACTTTATCCTCTTGATGCTCTGCTCCGTTGCGTATCAGATGACTTCCCCGATCGTATTTCCCGACGATTTCACCCGAGAAATCCTTAAGATTTGGCCCCGAACAAGATTTTTCGAAAAACTCCAAACCCACACAAAACATCATAAAAACACTAACCGTCTCATTCACAAATTAAAATTTGGTCTCTAGCTCAGTAAACTTGTACTAGCAGTGAGAACCCAGACCGGTTTTCGTCTGAATTTTCGACCGAAAATTTTACTGTGACTTCATACGGTAAAATAACACAAGAAAATGATTTTATTTTAAATAAAATCATCCTCTAGATTTTATAAAAAATAAACACATTAAATCATGTATTTACTGATAAAGAAACATACGAAAAATAGGGTGTTACAGACTGCCTCCAGCTGAGGCATCTAACCTTGAGCTAGGTAAAACTCCATTATAGAAGTGCTCCATCTGAATACAAAATGGAATACCATGGTGGGGGCACTTCTTAATCTGTTGCTTAAATTTTTCCCATGCTTCAAATAGTGTTTCATCGTTATGCTGCCTGAATGAAGTGATGTCAGTCCTCATCTTTGCATTCATAGTTGGTGGGAAGAACTTGGTCAAAAAAAAATTCAGCAAGTTTGTTCCAAGTATCAATTGAATTTGCATCCAAGGAATTTATCCAATTTTTATCCCTTCCTCCCAAGGAGAATGGAAATAATCTTAATCTGAATGCATCATCAGTGACTCCTGGGATCTTGAAGTTGCTTGCTACATCCAGAAACTGTTTGAGATGCAAGTGAGGGTCCTCTGTTGCAGCTCCATTAAATGGGCCAATTATTTGCAACATTTGGAACATCACTACATACCCCCTTATGGCACAGTTTCTGTCATTAGCCATAGCCATGCTGTCTTGTGGTGCTTCTTCAGCCATTTCTGATTCAGTAGGAGACAATGCTTCAGTAAAATTAGGTGTGGAGTTGACTGGAGTATTCAGAACCAACTCAGGTATAGGCTGAGACGTTTGACCTCTTCTAAGCCTTCTGAATGTCCTTTCTGTCTCTGGATCAAATCCTTAGTTAGGTGACAAGAACCTGTGCATACGGATTCAGTATCCTGTGCTACAGCAAGGCACTAAAAGTATCGGTACCACTAACTACAGAACTAATAATCTAAAAATAGAATTTTAACACCAACACAATCCCCGGCAACGGCGCCAAAAACTTGTTACCTTAAAAACATATCTTTAAGCTTGTGCAAGTATACACAATCGCATCAAGTAATATAGAACTTTCGTTCAGATATCGTTCCCACAGGGATTAAATTGATGCAACAAAATTCCTGTTCAGGTTATAAGTCCATGAGTTAGGATGAGGAAACTAAAAATTGTTGTGTGCAAACAAATTGAAATAAGGGTGTTAATGCTAGAAAATAAAAAAGTTGTGACTTGAAATTAAAATTAAAACCTGTTAATAGAAAAAGGACGAACTGTTGATTTAAATAC
Source organism: Sophora flavescens (assembly GCA_030762895.1). Lineage (NCBI taxonomy): Eukaryota > Viridiplantae > Streptophyta > Magnoliopsida > Fabales > Fabaceae > Sophora > Sophora flavescens. Next base: position 4,806,096 of record JAUPTC010000011.1, on the reverse strand, counting down.
TTAAAACAGCTTCAGGTATGCTGAAGCATAAATTCTGTTTAGCCCTCATTATGCTCTGACCATGCTCTAGCATCTAGCTCCAGGAATTTAAAGTGTGTTTTCCAACACTACAGGGTTAGGTTCATTAACTTTGTTCTATTCCTAGATTCAGATTAATTATACCACCCACTAACTAAAGCTTGTTCCAGCTAGCTCAGGGACATGAATAGCTATTCCTAGCCTACTCATCATCAATTAATTTTTCAATTAATGACTTAACCCCTATCTTTTATCAAGTTTCCACTTACTTAATTCTTCCAAATTTAGCAAGCTAATTATTCAATCAAGTAGAGCACACTTAGTCAAACAACATTATATGCGTGATAAAAGAAGATGCAAACATAGCCATCACATAGTTCAACTAAACATTCATTATACTAGCATACCCAAAGCTTACAGAGTTTAGCTCGTAGTGAGCTTACAAAGAACAAATATAAGAGAAGAGCAAGAAACCATTACAAAGGAAGAAACAACGAAGAAACACAAGAGCAAAGAACAGCTCAGGAAGAAATAAAACCAGCACCGCTCTCCATAAGAATGTGTAAAATAAATGTTCAAAAAGTCCCCTTTCACTAGGGTTGCTATAATGCTTTTATAGTACACAAAACCCTATTATATTTCATTCCATTTGGGCCAACAACCAAAAAGAATTCATAGAATAACCCTAGCCCAAATTCCAAAAGATGTAGGGCAGCTGATCCTAGGCACGTGTGCATCCTTAAAAGTAACAGCACCAGCGCCCTTGAGGAGAGAGGAAATGTGTCCTTCTCAGCTTTTGTCCTTTAGTGCAATACTACAGGAAGATAGTCCTTGCTGCAACAACCAAGTCCTTGTATCCCAATTCTTCAGCCTTGCTCCAGCAAGCTTTCTGCATAGCAAGACACGGAGTTTTTAGACAATGATAGAGCAATCAAGAGCAAATGGTTGATATTCACTAAACTTAACACAAATATTGACACACTAACATTTTCTAATAAAAATGAAACTCAAAACCTTAAGGATGGAAAAGAATCACAGTAAAAAGGAACTAAATAACTCTTCATTTAAAGAGTTGTCACTCACCCTTAAACCTTGTTGGATACCTCACCAACAAAGATTAGTCTCCAATGGCCACTTTGATGGATACCTCACCAACAAAGATTTATGCCCCTCAAGAGATGCCTCACTCTTGAGAACCTTGGGATCCACACTCCCAAAACAAAACTCAAAACAAATTGAGTAGAAGAGAAAATCTCAGCACAAACACTTGTGCACCAAAGCTTGTAGCTTCTAAATCACTTGTAACAAAGGATGAATAGATGGCTTTCTATTTTGGCATTATAACAATATATTTTTGCATACGATTTCGTTGCCAGAACTCCTAAACACATACCATTTATATAGACTTCATTTGGAGCTGAAAAACTGAAGTTTTACTGAATTTTGGGGTGAGTATTTGAATACTCATACAGGGTATTCGAATACTCCCTGTAACAGAACCCAACAAACTTAACAGAATGGGTAGTATTCGAATATTGACAGGGGTATTCGAATACTCCCATCAAAAATTTCCAAATTGCATTTGTAATGGCATACATGAGTTGGTATTTGAATACTGTTGAAGGAATTTCGAGTTTTCCTCAAAGTAGACCAATATACAACTATGTATGTGATTACTTATACCTTAAAAACATTTTCAAACATTTGGCATTTGATAATAGCTCTAATTGATTTCTATTTTTAGGTTTAGCATTATTATCTTCTCAATTTTGTTAAGCCATATAATCATACTAAGTTACTTATGACTTACTTCAAAACCCTAGAAAAGCAAACATTAACTATCAAAACGATTACAACATTTTCAATCAACATAATCATCATCAAAACACATTCCATATCTTCATTATTGAACATGGGTGGAGATATTCTTCACGGAAGCAAACTTGAGACTTGAATCTCATCATCATCTACAATCTCCCCCTTTTTGATGATGACAACTCTTTTGATGAAATTGGAATCTTCTTGCTTTGCTTTTGTATCATAAGGTTTTGATAACTTGTGAACAAGGTTTATCATGATATTTGTTAAACTCCCCCTAAATATATGACACTCCTTCTGAGTAGATTTAGAGATTCCTGCAAAATAAACACAAAAGCACACCTTTTCTCCCCTTTTGGCATTATCAAAAAGCATATAATATATGGAGAGAAAAGACACAATATTTATAAATATATATGTAATAGATGTCATACATGCATAAACAAAATATATCAAATAAGTTCAAAGCATTCATACTAACATTCATAAAAGCATATGTGTGATGAAAAACAAAGTTTAGTGTATCAGAGTCAAGTTCGTATACCAACAGAGATATACTAATACAATTATCCAGGAATAAAAAATAGGGGTCAAACAGTATCATCACACAAATCCATAGCAGTATCATAGCAATATAGAGAACATACAGTCATCCAACAAAATATAATCATATAAAGCATAGAAAGAGGAACAAGAGATATCAAATCTCATCATCATCTCCATCCTCTTCATCATTGAACTGTGACTGCAACCTCCTCACTCTGTCTATTAAAGCTGCCATATCATTGGATATCCCTTGATTGCGAACATCTATGCTTGTGAACTCAATTTTCGAGTAACCCTTCATGTCTGTGAACCTTGTGTCCATCTACATTTTAAAGGTTTCCAATCCTGTTTCCACGCGGTTCAATCTTGAAGCCACATAGGATTGAAATGGATCAGAGAAATTCATTGCAGAGGTGTGAGCAGAGTGGCTAGGCTGAGAACTGTGTGAAGCATGTATTTGATCAGCCATATCCAAAGCCGCATCTATCTCATATGGTTCATACTAAGCTTGGTTCACCGGGGATCCATCATGAAACCAAAATCCATTCATTTTGTTAATACTTATTTTGGCTAAGGTAGTAGCGCTGAATCTTCTTGTCACAGGCAGATAGGTTGTATTGAGAGCAACATCAAAATATTCCATAAATGCTTGGATTAGATTTGCATATTGAATCGGGCTACAATGGTTGTTCTTACAAGACAACCATCTTTGTGAAATGTACCATGCCCAATTCATTTGCACATTGTGCTTCATGCAATACATCAGAAATAAATCTTCTTCAAGCATCACAGATGCCTAGGGTTCAAAATAGTATCTAAAACATAGTGAAGAAATCTACCCTCCATGTTAAGTAAGACAACCTTAGGCTTTCTCTTAAGGCGATCAGAGATAGGACCATTAGCAAAATTTTCTATAATTCCTCTCCTAGAAAAGTTTGTAATAGATCAGGGATCAGAAATCTCAAGTCCTACATAGGGTATTCCTATCACACTATCCCAATCTTGAGGATGAATAATAAAGTTCCTCCTAGCTACTGAATAGAGTAACGTACCATTTTTGCCTTGCTTAAGCCCGGTAATGAAGACTCTAGCCAGATTGTAACACCCCTACTTTCCGCCGTTTTCTAATATCAGAAATTTATATAATTATGTTTATATTTTTATCTGAGACTTAGAAAATTATTTTAAATCAACGGAGTTCATCACTCAATCCTACTTGAATGTAGGAAGCTATGATTAAAAATTTAGGTTGAAACGACGGGCAAATCCCGGCCCGCTATTTTCATTGACAGTATATTTATACTGCTCAAAAGACCTAATTTTAATTCGTGAACGAAAGACTTAAGATTTTTATTTTATTTCCTACCATTCTGTATTTTTAGATTTATTTCAGAAAAAAAATAATTTAGTTTTACGGGTAAAATATGCAATCGGGTGAGCAGCAGAATGAATTTCGGAGTTTCCAAGAGCAGATAAAGAGTTTATCTTAGGCTTTTGAGATGATTCAAGGGTATAAATCATATTTTTAAGTCTAGAAGGTTCTACAGGGTTAAAGTGATAATTTTTGAATTTTATGCTTAAGTCCCTGAACTTTCTGTTAATTACCTTTTTGTCCCTAAGTTAGTTTCTAGGTTTTTTTCAAGTGAATTGGGCTAGAATCCTTGTTCCCAATCTCTTATTGGACCGTGGCTATGAAGCCGAAATTTCTTGTCCATGGATTAATTCCATAAAGCCTATTTGAAACTATACAAGTTTCCTATGTCATGCTTAAGCTTAAATCGTTAAGTGGGCCCCACAAAAATGAATCCAAGCCCAAATTTAGTAGGCCCATGAGCAAGCCCATGAGGGAGAAGGGGCTGCCCTCATAATTTTTCGATGAGTCAAGAATGTTCTAGAATGTTCTACATTCGTCAAGAATGTTCTAGAATGTTCTACATTCTTCTACATTATTCTACCATCTTCTAAAATGTTCTAAACTCTTCTTGATTCTTCCTAAAATATCTTATGGAGAAAAAAATCAGCCAAAGTTAGTCAAGATAAGACCACATTTAATGTGGCAAATAGTCATCATTACAATTTATTGGCAATTTACAAAATAGTCCTTATACTTTTGGAATCTTTGCAAAATGGTCCCTAGGAAGTATTTGCATTTCAATCCCTTGAACAAGACAACTCATCCTTACTAGATCCTTCCAAGATGGCGCCACCCATCTCTATAAATACCTTCTCTCACATTTCATTTAGTTTCTATTGCCATTTGTTCAAAAACCCTAAAGTTCATAAGTCTTTTAGTGTCAAATTGTGAAGCAAGTTCTTGGATTTCCTTTGTCATTGATCTTCAAGAGGTAAATCCTAATCTTCTTCCTTAATCATGCCTATGTTCTTCAATAATTTTCTTGGTTCAAAGTCTATTTCATTTATGTTCATCACTTTTAAGTTTCTAGATCTAGAACTTTGAAAATTCATAACTAATTCTAGAAAAATCCTTTTGACATGAAACCAATTGCTATGATCTTATAATAATCTCTATTTTCATCATCTAGAAGAATATGATCATGAGAAATTTCTTTCCTTGATTTCTGGACTGGGCCGAATCTAGGACAAAATAGTGTTTATAGGTTTTGTTTCATTTTCATGTCTTGATTCATGATTCAATCTTCTAGTACCTTGATAATTCTTGTATAGAAGATCAAAAATCAAACTCTAACCTATTTGTTTCATAAAGGCCGAACCCTAGGTGGATGAGATTTGATGAGTTTTGTTCAAAGTTTTCATTAATGACCTTAGTAATCAAGTATTAGTATGTATTCTTAATAAATCCAAGTTGGTTTATCAAACTAAAAACCCTAGCCCTATGATCATGTCAAGGCCGAATCTAAGTATATGAGGGTTAGGAAGTTTTTATTTTAAGATTTAGTTGTTTAGCCACTAATCCATGATCTTGGTTGATTAGGACCATTAATCCATGATTTAATCATGATCAGGAATTTTTAGTCACCCAAAACCCTAAGAGGCCGTGACCTATTAGAGAGGATTAGGTGTTTGTTTAGCTTGTTTTGATTGGTTTTTTGGATGTGTTGTTGAAGGTTAATTGTTTTACGACGTCCGAGGGTTTCCGACAACCGACGGAGTTCTGTTAATTTCACCGAGGAGCTTCAAGAGGCAAGGGGAGCTTACCTGAGGGATTTTTCTCAATAACTATTTGTTTGTAGTGTGGTTTATATGATTTATATGTGGTTGTGGTTATTTCTTTATGTTGTTTACGTTGTGTTATTTATTTGTGTATCAGTGTTTGATCTGCTTTTAATTTATTTAATTATCTGCAGTTGTATATTATATTGCTATGATGCATGGTCTGCCTGGTGATATAATTCTGATAATTGTTGTTGACTGTTGTTTGTGAGTGTTCTTTGAGAAGCCTGACAGTGGTCAGTGCATAACCGATTAATCAGATAAAAGCTTTAAAAAGCTGTGAGAATTATATTCAATGTTTTATGGGAAATGTTGGAATATAATAGTGGTGGAAAATATTGTTTTGGAAAAATAATGAGTTTTTGATAAATGTTATTATTTTAATGATTTAGTAATAAAAAAAATGAATTATGAGTCACAATGAGAGCGAAACCGTGAAAATATTTTTGCACCGCTAATTTTCACGTAAGAAATTCCGCAATATTATAAAAAAATTATTTTATGAAATTAATTGTTGAAAATAAGTTAATTATGATTTTAGAAAATTATTTAAGTGGAAAAAGCTAAGTTTTGGCTTAAAAAGCTTTAAAAGTGATAATTGACGGCGAATTTGGAAAAGTGTCGACGACAAGTATCTTGAAATGGCAAGTCGTATTTTAAGTAAGTTTAAAATCTCAAGTGACTCACCTTGTGAAAACTAAGTTTTAGTATTTAAAGACTTTATTGAAGAATTTTCCATGTGAAAAGATTCTCCGAAAACAAAATTAATTCAACCGTGTTGAAAGTGGTGTGGAACTTAGTAACCGAGACGTCGGGATACTAAGGTTCTTTGTTGTTATGGACTTGGGGTCCTTTGGACTTTGAGGTCCTGTAGACTTGGTGTCTACTGTATACGTTGTGTATACTGTGTTTAAACATTTAATATGTTTTCTACTACCACGAACCTAAGACTGATTGCAAGGTCGAGAGGCGTCGTGATTGAGCACTCGAACTGTGAGGTCCTGTGTTTTAATAAAAGTTTTAAGGATGTTAAAACTGTGTGAGTCGTAAGCCATTTTGAGCTTCGACAAAGAAATATTGAACACAAAGAAAAGTGTCAAGAACAGAGTGTTTTTGCATGCATTTGGCAGACGTGCCGTTATGTTCTGGCTGTGTGCCTGGTGTTCTGACTGCGTGCCTGTATTCTGGCTGTGTGCATGGTGTTTTGGCTAAGTGCCTGGTGTTCTGGCTGGCTGCCTGTATTCTGGCTGCGTGCCTGGTATTCTGGCTATGTGCTTGGTGTTCTGGCTGCGTGCCTGGTATTCTGGCTATGTGCCTGGGAGTCTGATCAACTCATTACTTGTTGGGATATCTCATGAGATTAGGTGTGAATGTTTAGATGATGTATAGAAGTGTTCATGCATAATTTTCCAACGTTGATGTTTTGGGTGTGAAACCCATTGATAAATTGTGTGCTATAATATGGATGCTTATGTTGTTATAAATATGTATATGTGCATATGTCTTCTTTTGTGCCGCGCATTTAGTTATTTTGTTAAATCCATATATTGGCGTCTCACCCTTACAAACATATCATAGTAACACAAGGGATAAAATCTCTACAAAAAGGAGAAGGTTGTCTAGTTCAAGGCATGCTGTGCTGCTCCAGTTGGCGGTAGTGTCTGTTAGTTACGACCAGCTTAGGTCCTATTTTGGTATATTGTGTTTAGGAGAATGAAACTGATAATGATCTAGGTGTGAAGACATATGAGGCAGTATAGTTGTATGACTTATATACATTATGTATTTAAGTGTGATTTGATTACGTTGTTGTTGTTATAAGGTTAAAAAGAAAAAAAAAATTTATCACCATATTTTGAAAAGATGAACGTTGAGAAAACATTATTTTCCGAAAGCAACCAGCAAATTAAGTTTTATTTCCGTAAACGGGTAACCATGTGATGACCGAGTTAGGGTGTCACACAGATCATGAGAATATATCTCCCCCAGCTCAACAAAGGACTGCAGCTTCTTCCTGATGAACAACTTGCGAAAAGAGAAATTGTTTTTCTCATACCATGAATTTGTAGTTCATAAAATCTTCTTTGTATTCCATGAATTTTGATTTACTTATAAACCAAGAAGACGTGTCCACTCTATCAGCATTTTCTTCTTCTTCTTCTTCCACTTGCTCTTCCTCTCCTTCCGTAGAACTATCTTCCAACTCTTCAGTTTCCATAAAGATGGCTTCCTCTTCCAAAGCAGCCCTCTTCTTTCCTTTTCCAGATCCACTAACCAACCTATCACTTTTCCTTCTTGGTTGGGGTGAAGGAGATGGTTGAGTAGAGGATGAGGTTCCTCCTCTTGTGCGAGGTTTCTTTCCAGCCATGGTGATGAAGGAGGTTTAGGAGAGATAGATGAGAGTTTGATGATGTCAAGAGAGAAGTATATGAAGAACAAAGACCAAGAATGATGTTTTATGAATAAATATGAATAAACTATGGTCTAAACATGATGTTCTTGCTATATATGGGAAGAATGTTGGAAAATAGAGGTTCTCATACATCATAGGTCGAGCAAAGCACTTATAAGCCATGAATTTTTTTTTCAGATCTGCAGAGTATTCGAATACTAGGGGGAGTATTCGAATACTCCGGAAAAAAGTACCAGTTTTTTGCTGGTATTCGAATACAGAGGTGGGTAATCGAAAACTACCCAGAAAAAACAGAGTATTCAAATACTCTATGGTGGTATTCGAATACTACCTGGACAGAGAGCAAAAAACACATAGATTTCACATATATTCATACATATTGCTCATCCAGAGATCAAATCAAATACTTATAAGATTAGATATCAATACATACATGATATGAATCAAACAAACATGCATCCAAACAATCATAGCATATAAGATCAATCAATAAATGTTTCATCTATGATCCCTAGTTCTCTTCTTATATAAAAGAAGTTTTCTCTAGGTAAAGGTTTGGTAAAGATATTGGCTAATTGTTTATTTGATTCTACAAAGTCTAGAACAATATCTCCTTTTTGAACATGATCTCTTAAGAAATGGTACCTTATCTCAATATGTTTAGTCCTAGAGTGTTGGATAGGATTCTTGGAAAGATTTATGGCACTTGTATTATCACATCTAATTGGAACTTGGTCCAATTCTATTCCATAGTCTAACAATTGTTGTTTCATCCAAAGAATTTGGGCACAACAACTACTGGCCGCAACGTATTTCGCTTCGGCGGTTGACAAAGCAACACCAACTTGCTTTTTACTAAACCATGAAATTAGGCAAATACAAAAAATATGACATGTTGCACTAGTACTCTTCCTATCAAGTTTGCATCCGGCAAAATCCGAATCCGAATATCCAACTAGACTACAACTTAATCCTTCAAGATACCAAAGTCCTACATTAGTTGTACCTAACAAATATTTCATTATTCTTTTTACGGCGGTTAGGTGAGATTCTTTAGGACATGATTGATAACGGGCACACATGCATACACTACACATAATATCCGGTCTTGTAGCAGTAATATAAAGTAGAGAGCCAATTATACCTCTATACTTAGTTACATCTACCAGATTACCATGTTCTTCTTTGCCAAGATAGGAGGATGTGCCCATAGGTGTGGAAACCTCTTTTTCCTTGCCCATGCCAAATATTTTGAGTAGTTCTTTGCAGTACTTGGCTTGGTTGATGAAAGTTACACTAGGCACTTGTTTGATTTGTAGCCCCAAGAAGAAAGTGAGTTCACCCATCATAGACATCTCAAATTCACCTTGCATTTTCTTAGAGAATTCCTTGCACATAGATTCATTAGTGGCTCCAAAAATAATGTCATCAACATATACTTGTACAATCAAGATATCCTGTTTTATCTTTTTAATGAAAAGAGTAGTGTCAACCTTTCCTCTTTGAAAATATTTTTACAAAATAAATTTGCTAAGTCTATTATACCAAGATCTTGGAGCTTGTTTCAAACCATAAAGAGCCTTTTTAAGTTTAAAAATAAAATTTGGTTTTTCAAAGTTTTCAAAACCAGGTGGTTGATCTACATAAACTTCTTCTAGAATTAAGCCATTAAGAAAAGCACTTTTGACATCCATTTGATAGAGCTTAAAATCCATAAGACATGCAAAGTCAATAAGCAATCTAATAGCTTCTAATCTAGCAATGGGTGCATAAGTTTCCTCATAGTCTATTCCTTCTTCTTGATTATAACCTTTGGCTACTAATCTAGCTTTGTTTCTATCAATTATACCATTCTCATCTAACTTGTTCCAAAAAACTCATTTAGTTCCAATTACTTGTTTATTACTAGGTTTAGGTACAAGTTCCCATACATCTTTTCTTGTAAATTGATTTAACTCATCTTGCATAGCAATTACCCAATGTTCATCTATAATAGCCTCATCAATGGCCTTAGGTGATGGGGGGAACAACAATGCAACAGTGTAACACAATAACAAAGCAATACACAGCGAAAATAAATCCCCCCAAACTTGCAAGAATCTGTGAGGAGCAACAACAAATATATGGCAGCAAATAGAACAACACAAACATAAAAGAGACACCAAGATTTTAACGTGGAAAACCCCTTAAAGAAAGGGTAAAAACCACGGGTCATCCAGACCGAAGAAATAGCTCCACTATGATCAAATAAGGGTACAAAAGATTCTCCAACAAGTGCACAAACCGTGCTAACAATAAACCAAAACAACCAAGCACCAATTCTTACAAATGAGAAACAAGAAGATTAAACTTACCCCAAAAATAGAGCTACTGGACGAAGCCAATATCTCTCATTTCAGACCTCAACTTAAAAATCCGAACGGTTAAAATGAAGAACCACACGTCCTGAACTTGCTGTAGGAATTTCAACCCGATCTAACGGTGAACAAATCCTCTGTTACGATTTTACGGTGACTATTTGGTGGGTATGCGGGTTGGCTTTCTCTCCTCTCTTCTCTCTTGTTGGCTGCTATTTTCTTACTAAAATGAGACCTCTCTGCAACCCTAATTTGACCTCTCTCCACTTAAACAAGCGAGACAAAATGGGCTTACACATTTGGGCCTTTCTCCACATAGGAAGGGAACCCAAAACCCAACAAATCTCCCCCTCACAACTATGTGGAGATAACTGCCAAACCGACGATATCACAACAAGTTTCAAATTTCCCTCTTGGTAGTGCTTTAGTCATCATATCAGCACCATTATCATTAGTATGAACTTTAGCCAACTCCAACAGCTTAGCATCCAAAGCATCACGTATCCAATGATACCTCACATCAATATGTTTGGACCTAGAATGAAAAGTTGGATTCTTACCAAGATGAATAGCACTCTGACTATCAACAAACAACAAATATTTTTCTTGAACAAAACCAAGCTCCTACAAGAATTTCTTCAACCAGAGAAACTCCTTGCATGCTTCGGTAATGGCAATGAACTATGCTTCAGTAGTGGACAATGCTACACACTTCTGCAACTTAGACTGACAAGCCACAGCTCCCCTTGCAAATCTAATCATATAGCCCGAAGTGGACTTCCCGGAATCAATGTCTCCAGCCTTATCCGAGTCTTAGTACCCCACCAAATTAGGCTTATCACCTCCAAAGCAAAGCTTCATACCAGCGGCACCACAAAGATATCTCAAAGTACATTTCACAGCATTCCAATGCTCTCTACCTGGATTAGGAAAAAATCTACTGACTGTACCAACATCATGTGCTATATCTGGTCTTGTACATATCATTACATACATCAAACTACCCACAACAGATGCATAAGGAACCCATTCCATATCTAATTTCTCTGCTTCATTTGAAGGACTTTGTTTAGCACTCAGCTTGAAATGAGTAGCAAGAGGAGTTCTTACCGCCTTGGCATTTTCCATATGGAATCTCTGCAACACTCTTTTAACATGGTGCTCTTGTGATAGCCATAGCTTCTTCTTCTTTCTGTCACGCATGATTCTTACCAAGAATCTGTTTAGCATCTCCCATGTCTTTCATGGAAAATGACTCACCCAATTGCTTCTTTAACCTGTCAATCCTGGAAATATTTTTCCCAACAATAAGCATGTCATCAACATATAATAACATCATAATGAAGTCATAATTAGAAAACTTTCTAACAAAGACACAATGGTCAGAAGTAGTCTTCTTATATCCTTGGTCGCACATAACAGACTCAAACTTCTTATACCACTGCCTCGGTGCCTGCTTGAAACCATATAGGCTTTTTCTCAACCTCCACACATAGTCTTCCTTGCCTTCAACTTGAAAACCATCAGGTTGCTTCATGTAAATCTCTTCCTTCAAATTATCGTGAAGGAAAGCTATTTTCACATCCATTTGCTCTACCTCTAAATCAAGAGTAGCCACCAAACTCAACACGGTTCTAATGGATGACATCTTTACCACAGGTGAGAAAATCTCATTAAAATCAACACCCTTTCTTTGACGGAAGCCCTTCACCACTAATCTGGCTTTATACCTCGGAGTCGTAGAGTTACTCTCATGTTTCACCCTATAAATCCACCTGTTTTCCAAGGCCCTCATGCCTTTAGGCAACTTCACCAAATCATAAGTGTGATTATCATACAAGAATTTCATTTCATCCTGCATTGCATCCAGCCACTTTTGTTTGTCTTCACTCTCCATGGACCCTCCAAAACACTCAGGTTCTCCCTCATCAGTCAAGGTTACATACTCATCAAAATGAAACCTTGTAGATGGTTGTCTCTGCCTGTTAGATCTCCTGAGTTGGATTTGAGGTGGTTCGGGAGCATCACCAAGATTCTCATCCTGTGACATCTCATGTTCCTCTTCATCATCATCACCTGGAACATCTAACTCATCTCCAAGCTGCTGATCATTAACATAATCATGTGGCTCGCCATTCTGAACATTACCATCAACAGTATCCGGATTATAAATAGGCAATCGAATTGGATCAACATCAAACAAGTTGCTATCATTCTTGGGTGTAGTCTTCTCCACCTTATCAATGTCTTCAATGGTTTGATCTTCCATGAATTCTACATCACGGCTTCTGACAAGCTTTTTCTCAACAGGATCATACAACCTGTAACCAAATTCATCTTGACTATAACCGATGAAGATACACTGCTTTGTCTTTGCATCCAACTTGGATCTTTCATCCTTCAGAACATGCACAAAAGCCTTGCAACCAAAGACTCTCAAGTGATCATACCTGACATTCTTGCCAAACCAAATTTTGTCTTGCACATCACTGTTCAAAGCAACTGCAGGACTAAGATTAATAACATGTACCGCTGTGTCAAAAAGCATACATCTCACTCTCTCAATCAATGTCCTATTCATCCTCTCTACTAAACCATTCAGCTGAGGAGTTTTAGGAGGAGTCTTTTCATGTGCAATACCTTGCTGCTTGCAATAGACATGAAAGGATCCATAATACTCACCACCATTGTCAGTACGAATTCATTTCAGATTCTTGCCTAACTATCTCTCAACCAAAGCCTAAAACTGTTTGAACTTCTCCAGTGCTTGGTCTTTTGTGTTCAAAGCATAGACCCATAGTTTCCTGGAACAATCATCAATAAAGGTAACAAAGTAGAGGGCACCACTAAAGGATTTTACCTTCAATGGGCCACACACATCATAATGTACCAACTGAAGCAACTCTAACTTCCTTGAGGGAGGATTCTTCTTGAAGGATACTCTAGTCTGTTTACTAGCCATGCAATGAGAACACTTCTCCAACTCTGCACTCTTCAATCCCGGAAGCACATCCTTTTTGGCTAAACAATTTAACCCTTTTACACTGATATGAATAAGCCTTCAGTGCCACAAAGATGACTCCATATCCACAACATTCACACTGTCTTTAGCAACCAAATCTTTTATCCAATACAGTTTATAAATTTTCTCCCCTCTAGCCACAACCAAGTTACCTTTGTTGAGTTTCCACTTTCCAGAACCAAAGTGATTATCATAACCACCCTTATCAAGAAATTGCACAGAGATCAAATTAAAGCGGACATCCGGAGCATGTTTGACTCCTTTAAGCAACAACTGCATTCCTATGTTGGTTTTCAAGCAAGCATCACCAACACCAATCACCTTAGACACACCATCATTACCCATATTCAACACTCCAAAGTCACCTAAAGTATAAGATGTGAAGAACTCCATCCTCGGTGTAACATGCAATGTAGCACCACTATCAATTATCCACATGCTCTTATCTGATACAAGATTAACCGACTCATGGTCACGGAGAATAACAAGATCATCACCAGTAGCAGTAGTGACACGGTCATTATCATCATGATCCCTCTCTTTCTTCTTACCCTTCTTGTCTTTGTTCTCCTTTTTCCATAGAAAACAATTCTTCTGTATGTGCCCTGTTTTGTGACAATAATGACACTCCACATTCTTGTATCGAGACTTGGACTTGCTCCTGCTTTTCTCTCTACCACCCTTCGGTTCTTTTTTCTGACTTCTCCCCCTATTTTCAGTGACAAGCACCTCGGACTGAGATGAAGTACCCTATACCTTCCTTCTAATCTCCTCATTAAGAACACCACCCTTTGCCATTTCCAAAGAAACAACACCATTAGGGGCTGAACTTGTGATAGAAACTCGAAATGTCTCCCAAGACTCTGGTAGAGATAACAATAGAAATAGTCCCAAAATCTCATCATCAACCTTGATACCCATTCCTGACATCTGATCAAGGAGCCCTTGAAATTCATTCAAGTGATCTGAAATGGAAGTCCCCTCCATGTACCTCAAACTAGTAAAGCTCTTCAGCAAGTACAATTTATCATTCCCTGATTTAGAGGGATACAAGGACTCTATCTTTTCCCACAAATATTTTGCATGTGTCTCATTAGAAATATGATTATAAACATTATCTTCTACAAATTACCGAATAAAACCACACACCTATTGATGTTCAAAATCCCATTCTTCATCAGACTTGGCATCCGGCTTCTGAGTAGCAAAAACAGGAAGATGCATATTCTTCACAAAGAGAAAATCCTTCATCTTGCCCTTCCACAAATGATAATTAGTGCCATTCAAACAGACCATCTTTGTATTTGCCTCCACCATTCAAGCAAGTCCAAATGCCCCAAGCCAAGTAGCTCTGATGCCACTCTGATGGGGAGAACAACAATGCAATAGTGTAACACAATAACAAAGCAATACACAATGGAAATAAATCCCCCCAAACTTGCAAGAATCTATGAGGAGCAACAACAAATATATGGCAGCAAATAGAACAACACAAAACATAAAAGAGACACCAAGATTTTAACGTGGAAAACCCCTTAAAGCAAGGGTAAAAACCACGGGTCGTCCAGACCAAATAAATAGCCCCACTATGATCAAATAAAGGTACAAAAGAGTCTCCAACAAGTGCACAAACCATGCTAATAATCAACCAAAACAACCAAGCACGAATGCTTACAAATAAGAAACAAGAAGATGAAACTTACCCCAAAAACAGAGCTATTGGGCGAAGCCAATATCTCTCATTTCAGAACTCGACTTAAAAATCTGAACGGTTAGATTGAATAACCACACGTCCTGAACCTGCTGTAGTAATTTCAGCCCGATCCAACGGTGAACGAATCCTCTGTTACGATTTTACGGTGATTATCTGGTGGGTATGCGAGTTGGCTTTCTCTCCTCTCTTCTGTCTTGTTGGCTGCTATATTCTTACTAAAATGAGACCTCTCTGCAAACCTAACCTTACCTCTCTCCACTTAAACAAGTGAGACAAAATGGGCTTACTGATCAGCCTCTGGCTCATCTAGTTTTATGACTAGTATGACCGTGGTTTTGTGCCAATTATATCTCGTTTTCGCCCAAATTAGACTTGATTACCCTCAAGCAAGGTTTTGAGCCCCTTAAGTAGTTTTAGGGTAATTTAGCCAGTTTTGAGTCAAATAAAGCACTTACGGCTATTTCATGTTTTCAGGTTAACTTAGAGTCCAGGGAATGAAGGAAACAGTGGAAATTGCAATCCTGGAAGTACTCGCCCCGCGAGAGGTTACTCGTCCCGCGAGACTAAAGACCAGCCTGTGCCAGAAATGTCATCTTCTCTGCCTCGCCTCGCGAGCCTGGAAGTCAGAAAGAATCACGGTCAGCCCGTGACCCCCATCACGGGTGTGAAGAGAAGACCCTAGAGGACAGAGACCATCACGGCCTAGCCGTGATGAAGGTCACGGCCATGATAGAGAAGCACCCAAAGTCAGAAGTGATCACGGCCTGGCCGTGATAGGCATCACGGCTATGACAAACAAGAATTTGAAGTCTCGCCTCGCGAGAGCCCAAATTTGAACTGGCGCCGTTTTAATATTTACCTCACGAGAGTCTACTCGCCTCGCGAGCGTGCGCAGTTTCTGAAAGTTATAAATAGCTGTTTTAGGGCAGAACAAAAGGATCTTTTACTAATCCTTGTTTAGGAATTTCTCTGATTGTATTGCGTTTTTTGATGGAGAACTAATCTCCCTAGATTAATCTGCTGTAATCGGCTTCCGCCGACACTTGAGGTTTTGTAATTCCCGATTGAATTTCGTTCTCTCCTTCAATACTATTTTATATTCTCTGTTTGCTTAATTCAATTTGTATCGAATTAGTGTTGATTAATTTTCGATGATTGTATGTTCCTAAACTTAATCGCATTTGCTTAATTCGCGTGCGTTCAATCGTGTTTGCTTAATTCACGAGGGCTTCATCCGTTTGCTTAATTTGGAATTAGGAACATATGTCCCGTAGCGTCGATTTCGCTTTCTAATCGATGCTACAATCGAAAAGGGATTAGAATCCGCTTAGGGCATGAAATTACATGAACCGATGATAGTGTGAAACCGAACAGCAGATTGATCGTCTTTGTCTTATTTGATAATCACTTAAATTGCTCTGCTTTTCTACTCTGTTTTTGTTCTATTTTCTAATCAATTTCAAACCAAACTCCCTCCCCCCAAACCGATTTTCTATGATAATAACAATTCAAGAGTCCGCGTGAGACGATACCCGAGTTGTCGCACCCTCACTACAGTTTTTACAACCCACTCGCTTTTTGACCCGCACGCGACAGCGTGCCAAATTGGCGCCGTTGCCGGGGACTCTTGTTTGTTGTTTTCGCATTTTTCGTTTTTCTGTTTTTCTGCTGAATTAGTCTGGCTACTAGGTCTACTTATTCTGACTTGTGTGATTTTGATCCTGAAATTGAAAGAACACTGCACACACGCCGTAGAGCAATTCGGGCTAGTACTAGTAGTAATTCTAATTTTGCACCTGTTTCTAATAACATGGCTGATCAAAGAACATTAAGATAGCTTGTTGCCCCTGATATTAATTATAATGGGTTGTGTATTGAGTATGCTGGTGTGGTTGCTCCTTTTGAACTTAAATCTGGTTTAATACACTTGTTGCCAAGATTTAGTGGTCTTGCAGGTGAGGATCCACATAAGCATTTGAAGGAATTCCAGGTTGTCTTCTCTACACCCTTGAGACCGGAAGGCATAACTGAAGACCATATCAAATTACGAGCCTTCCCATTCTCACTTGAAGGCGCTGCAAAGGATTGGCTGTACTATTTGGAGCCAAATTCTGTTACAACTTGGAATGATCTGAAGAAGGTTTTCCTAGAAAGATACTTTCCTACCTCCAGAGATACATCCATCAGAAATGAGATATGTGGCATCAGACAAAGCAATGAGTCATTGGCTGAGTACTGGGAGAGATTCAAGAAGTTGGTATCTAACTGCCCTCAACACCAGATTTCTGAGTAGCTCCTTATTCAGTATTTTTATGAGGGATTGCTCCCAATGGACAGAAATATTTTGGATGCCGCTAGTGGGGGTGCACTCGTTGATAAATCTCCAGCTGCTGCCATGCAATTAATTGAAAATATGTCATTAAACTCCCAGCAGTTCACAACCAGAAGCAACTCTGTCGAGACAAGGGGTGTAAATGAGATCCAAGGTTCTTCTTCCAATAAGGCCCTTGAAACCAGAATTGATGAGCTCACTTCTTTGGTGAAGCAACTGGCAATGGATAAGGTTCAGTCGGCAAGGTTGTGTGGCATGTGTAGCTCTCCTGAGCACCTGACCGATGCATGCCCTATTCTGAAGGATGAGTCAGTCACTGATTTGCCTCAAGCTTATGCAGCTAATCTCTACAATCAAGGAAACAATCATAACCGGTACAACATTCCTGACCTCTCCACAAATAAGTACCACCCTAACTGGAGGAATCATCCAAACCTTCGGTATGGGAATTCATCACAACAACAGTTGATGGCACCACCACAGAATCCTCCTCAAGTGACCACCTCTGCACCTTCTGGACCTTCACTAGAGGACATGTTCAAGCAAATGACTGCACAAATGACTGCACAAATAAATGCACAAAATCTCCAGTTTCAGCAGCAATTTGGACAGTTCCAGGCCTCGCAGGCACAGTTTCAGCAGCGAACGGATGCTAGCATTCACAATTTGCAGACACACATTGGACAACTTTCCACTTCGATGAATGCCATACAGCAAGCTCAGGGATCGAACCAACTACCTGCACAGACAGTGGTGAATCCCAATGACCCCAACCCTAATGTGAGTGCCATTTCTTTGAGATCCGGGAAAGTTGTAGAGGCAGCCCCTGAAAAAGATGAAGAAACTGTTGAGGTAACTCCTGAGTCTTCTGTTGTTGTTGAAGCTGAGAGAGTATATGTGCCACCGATCCCCTTCCCGCAAAGAGTGTAGAAAAATAAGAAGATGGATGGGGAAAACAAGGAGAGGGAAATTCTAGATGTGTTCAGAAAGGTGGCGATAAACATTCCGCTTCTGGATGTGATTAAGCAGGTTCCGAAGTATGCAAAGTTTATGAAGGATTTGTGCACACACAAGAGGAGGTTGAAGGGTAATGAGAGAGTCAATTTGGGGCGAAATGTTTTAGCCCTCATTCAACCTAAACTTGTTCCCGAGAAGGTTACAGTTTCAGCCCTCACTCGGGCACTGCCACAAAAGTGCAAGGATCCGGGAACTTTTGCTATTCCATGCACCATTGGGGACAACAAATTCGACAATTGCATGTTGGATTTGGGAGCCTCCATAAATGTCATGCCCACCTCTGTTTTCAACAACCTTTATCTGGGTCCTTTGCAACATATAGGTCTCACTATCCAGTTGGCCAACAAGACCAATGCTCGCCCCATGGGAGTGGTAGAAGATGTGCTGGTACAAGTTGATGATTTGATTTTCCCTGCTGACTTTTACATCCTGGATATGGCAGGGGAAACAAATTCAAGCAGATCACCAATCATCCTGGGCAGACCGTTCATGAAGACGGCAAAGACAAAGATTGATGTTGATGATGGAACCATGTCCATGGAGTTCGGTGACATTATTGTAAGGTTCAACATTTTCGATGCTATGAAGCATCCCTTGGAAGAGCACACTGTATTTCAAATAGAGTTGCTCTCTGAAATTGTTGATGACACCTATGATGACTTGGTTGCTGATTTTCCATCCATTTCTGATTTTAATGATGTTTATTCATGTCTTGGATTGTCATCGACACTAACCCTTGTCTTTGTTTGTCTTTGAGATTGATGTTACCTTGCAGGGTGATAGTGTGAGTGAAGCTGTCTGTTCGGATGAAGTTCTTGACAACCCGGCTGCCCCAAACATACCATCTGTTGAGCAGCCAACCTCCTTAGAGCTTAATCCAGTTCCTGGAAATCTGAAGTATGCTTACTTGGAGAGGAATGAAAAACTTCCAGTGATAATATTCTCCAACCTTGACTCTGACCAGGAAGCTAAACTATTGGAGGTTCTGAAGAAGCATAAGAAGGCGATTGGTTGGACCTTGGCTGACATCCCAGGAATTAACCCCTCTAGATGTATGCATAGGATTCTGTTGGAGGATGGGGCTAAACCAGTTAGGCAGCCGCAAAGGCGGCTAAATCCATTGATTCTGGATGTTGTAAAGAAGGAGGTGACAAAACTCCTGCATGCGGGTATCATATACCCCATCTCTGATAGTACTTGGGTGAGCCCAGTGCAAGTTGTACCCAAGAAATCTGGCCTCACAGTGGTAAGAAATGAGAACAATGAGCTTGTCCCCACTAGAGTCTAGAATAGCTGGAGAGTCTGTATTGATTATAGGAGGTTGAACCAGGTCACTCGAAAGGATCACTTTCCTTTGTCGTTCATTGATCAGATGCTCGAACGGCTGGCTGGTAAATCCCACTACTGTTTTCTTGATGGCTTTTCCAGATACTTCCAGATCTACATTGCACCAGAGGATCAGGAAAAGACCACTTTCACGTGCCCCTTCAGCACGTTTGCCTACAGGAGGATGCCATTTGGCCTTTGCACTGCTCCTGGCACTTTCCAGAGATGCATGATTAGCATTTTTACTGAATTTATTGAAAATTGCATGGAAGTGTTCATGGATGATTTCACTGTATATGGTTCCTCATTTGATGCATGCTTGCATACTCTAAATTTGGTTTTAGAGAGATGCATTGAAACTGACCTTGTTTTGAACTATGAAAAATGCCATTTTATGGTTGAACAGGGGATTGTTTTGGGGCATATTATTTCCAAAGAGGGTATTTCAGTAGATCCTGCTAAAATTGATGTGATTTCTACATTGCTTTACCCATCTTGCGTTCGCGAGATTCGTTCTTTTCTTGGTCATGCAGGTTTCTACAGGAGCTTCATTAAGGACTTCAGCAAGATAGCTCTTCCTCTGTCAAACTTGATGAAGAATGATGCCATATTCAGCTTTGATGATAACTGCAAGAAGGCATTTGACTTCTTGAAAAAGGCATTGACCTCTACCCCCATCATTCAGCCCCCTGACTGGACCCTCCCTTTTGAGCTCATGTGTGATGCTTCTAACTATGCTGTGGGGGCGGTCCTGGCACAAAAGGTGGGCAAGGCTGCACATGTCATTTATTATGCTTCTAGGACTTTAGATGCTGCATAGTCTAATTACACCACCACTGAAAATGAACTTCTAGCTGTTGTTTTTGCTCTTGATAAATTTAGTTCATACTTAGTAGGTTCCAAGGTTATTGTTTTCACTGACCATGCAACTCTGAAGTACTTGTTGAAGAAGCCAGAAGCAAAGCCGAGGTTGATTCGGTGGATGTTGTTGCTCCAAGAGTTTAATGTAGAGATAAAGGACAATAGTGGAGCTGAAAACTTAGTGGCTGATCAATTGAGTAGGATAGAGAGGGATGAGGATCCTTCCCCTATTCAGAATGACTTTCCTGATGAGCAGCTTTTACAGTTGCATGGCGTAACTCCTTGGTTTGCCGACATTTTTAATTACCTAGTTGCTGGTGTCTTTCCGACAGGAGCAACTAGGTCACAAATCCACAGACTAAAGAGTGATGCCAAGTACTATGTTGGGATGATCCATTCCTCTAGAAATTTTGCAGTGATCAGGTGATTAGGAGATGTGTCCCCGAGTATGAGATTGAGTCTATCTTGCACTTTTCTCATGTCTCTCAAGTAGGAGGACACTTTGGGCCACAGAGGACTGCAAGAAAAGTCCTAGATTCTGGTTTTTACTGGCCCACCATTTTTAGAGATGCTTATGAGGTTTACCGAACTTGTAAGGAGTGTCAGACAGCAGGTACAATCATCACTCGCAAGAGTGAAATGCCTCAGCAACCTATGCTCTTCTGTGAAGTGTTTGATGTGTGGGGAATCGACTTTATGGGTCCTTTCCCTGCATCTTTTGGCTTTCTCTACATTCTTTTGGCCGTTGACTATGTCTCAAAGTGGGTGGAAGCTATCCCCACTAGGACTAACGATTCTAAAGTTGTTGCAAATTTTGTTAGGTCCAATATTTTTTGCAGGTTCGACATACCTCATGCCATCATCAGTGACCAGGGCACTCACTTCTGCAACTGCACCATGGAAGCTCTACTCCGGAAGTATGGAGTTGTGCACAGGGTCTCCACTGCTTATCATCCCCAGACCAATGGCCAGGCTGAGATATCCAGCAGAGAGATCAAACAGATCCTAGAGAAAGTGGTGCAGCCGAATAGGAAGGACTGGAGTCGCCGTCTAGAAGATGCACTTTGGGCTCAGAGGACCGCTTTCAAGACACCAATAGGGATGTCCCCCTATAGGCTTGTGTTCGGTAAGGCATGTCATCTCCGTATGGAAGTTGAGCACCGTGCTTATTGGGCGGTCAAGTGCTGTAATTTGGAAATGGAACAAGCTGGTATTGAAAGGAAACTCCAATTACAACAGCTTGAAGAGCTTAGTCTAGAAGCCTATGAATGCTCTCGGATTTATAAGGAGAAAACCAAGCATTTCCATGATAGGATGATTTCTAGGAAGGAATTCTTTGTGGGCCAACAGGTCTTACTGTTTAACTCCCACCTGAAAGTGATGGCTGGGAAACTTCGATCCAAGTGGATTGGCCCATTTGTTGTTACTAATGTTTTTCCTCATGGTGCAGTAGAAATTAAAAGTGCAGGTAGCAACAAAGCCTTCAAGGTTAACGGGCAGCGGCTGAAGCTATTCCATGAGAGCTCGGTGCCTGAGGATGCTATTATTGAGTAGCTCTCCTTGGGAGAGCCCACCTACACTGCAACTTGATCAGGGAACATTGATGAGCCTCTGTTTGACTGGTTTTATAACTAGTAAAGACCTTGGCTTTGTGCTAATTTTATATCATTTTTACCCAATTTAGACTTGATTGTCTCTAAGTAATATTTTGAGTCTGTAAATTGTTTTTAAGTTAATTTAGTTGATTTAGAGTGAATAAAGTATTTACTTTTATTTTCTGTTTTTCAGGTTAATAAAATAAAATAAAATAAATCTGGAGCCACTCGCCCCGCGAAGGATTTATCGCCCCGCGAGTCATGCAAGCCTGAAAAGTCAGAGACGATCACGGTTTACCCGTGTTGAAGATCACGGCCGTGGCAGTTTTGAAGTTGAAGCGTTCGCCTCGCGAGAATTCCTTCGCCTCGCGAATACTTGAAAGTCAGAAGCCATCACGGTTTGGGCACGTTGAAGGTCACGGGCGTTACAGTTGAGAATTTGAAGAGTTCGCCTCGCGAAGATATACTCGCCTCGCGAGAAGACAAAGAGTTGCAGACCTTTCGCATAATTCGCCTCGCGAGCAGTGCTTCGCCTCGCGAGGACCTGGATTCCAGAAACATGTATATAAGTAGTTTTAGGCAGAACTGAAGAAGTTAGTCAGAATTAGCCAGTTTTGGCTAGTTTCTGAGTTTGTAGTCTTTTGTTTTCTTTTAGTTTAGATAGTTGTTTTACTTTTGTAATGGAGAATTAGTCTCCTAGATTAATCTACTGCAATTGGTTTCTGTTAACACTTGAGGTTCTGTGATTCTGTTCCATTTGCTCTTCTCTTTTCAATGCCATATTATATGTTTCTGTTTGTTATTTCAGTAATGTATAGTGTGGTATTGTTTCATTTCGGTGATGCTATGTTCCTATATATAATCGCGTTTGTTATTTCGCGTGTGTTCATTCATGTTTGTTTGTTCATGAGAGCTTAACCCCGTTTGTTATTTCGGGAATAGGAACATACATCTGTAGTAGTGATTGCGTTGTTAATTGTTGCTACAACCGGGAGGGGATTAGTATCTGCTTAGGATTTGCATGAACCAATGATAGTGGGAAACTGAGAACAGTAGGTTAATCGTTCTTTTGTTTATTTGCTAATTTCTTAAACTGCTTTGTTTCTTTTCTCTGTTTTTGATTTGTTTTGTTAATTTAGTTTTAATCTCAAAACCCCCATTTCTAACTTTTACTAATTTTCTGTTAATAATAACAACACCTAAAGAGTCCTTGAGAGACGATCCGAGTTGTCGCCCTATACTGCATTATTTTATAATCGCTCATTCTTTTTGGCGCGTGGCGACAGCGCGGTCAAAAATTGGCGCCGTTGCCGGGGACTCTTGTTTGTTGTTATTAGCAGAAAGTTACATTAAAAAAAAAACTTTTTGCTTTGCTAATTAGTTTTGTCTGCTTTGTCTGGTCTGTAAATTTTATTTTCCCCCATGGATAATTACATGTATGGATATTTGCCTAATGTTTATTATGAACCATCACCTTGCATGTATTATCCTAATTTTAGTGAGCCACCACCATACTATCCTTGCCAAGTGACCACCTCTGCACCTTCCGAACCTTCACAGAGCACCTTGGATGAGATTGCTTCAATGCTACAACAAATGGCAGAGAACAATCAACGGATGGCAGTAAGCCAGTAATACCAGCCTGACCCTACACTAGCCCAACTCAGTTTGGAAGAAATGCTACAACAAATGGCTGCACAAACGGAAGCATACAATCTTGAATTTCAACAGAGGATGGAGGCAATGGAGGCAAGTAATCTTGAAGCCCAACAGAGGGACCAAGCTGAATCTCAAAAGTTGTGGGCTCTAATTGATCAAGTTACTGCCAACTCAGCTGCAATGCTAACTCCACAGCCCCTTGAGGAACATAAGGATTCACAGACGGTTATTCCTGAAAATACTTTTGATGATAATTCTGATGATGATATTTCTGTTGATGATGATTTATGTGTTGAATCCCCTGATCCTAATGCTTGTTATTGTGATGGAACTGCTTTGTGTGTGGAATGTTTTGCAGGTTTATACCTTTCAGGAAAAATAGAAAATGCAGATCGTTTTGCAAGTTTATTTTTTTCAGGAAACTTAGATCAGGAGGATCAGGAGAACATTTGCTCCACCGTGCTTGAGGATAAAGAAGAATCTTTGGTCTTAGATGCATGTGTTGAGAGTAATGGGGTGGATGATGAATTAATTGAAGAATTTCCAGACATTGTGGATTTTTCTGATTCATTTTCTTGTAATATATGTACTAACTCTAACCTTTGTTTGGTGTGTGCTGAAATTTCTGCGTGTATAGCAGGTGAAAAATTTGTTGATGCAGTGGATGAAGACATTGCAGAAGTTGAAGCAGCACCGGTAACCGTTTCTAACTGTTTGCCACCTCCCCCTGTGGAACCAAAAGTTCTGGACTTTGTACCCTTGGATTCTGCACCATGGCCAGTCCAAGAGGTTGAGCCCCACTTCTATTGGGGAGATTTTATTGAGAAAGAGGTCATCTGTGACCCGAAGGGGAGTGAGAAGTCCGCCGCAATCGGCGAAGTCATCATAATTGTCAAATGCTCACTCCCACATCAAAGCTGCAAGTTAGGAAAGCATGGAATGAACTCCCACCCTTTGGCTACCATGTGGGACTTATGCTACAGGCAGTGGGATCCTGGTGGAACCACCCTTCAATGAGCTTTTCTTAACCCTTTCTCCTTTTTAATTTCCTTTTCCTTATTTTATTTCTGTTTTATTGCCAATAAAGCTCCTGAATAATTTGAGAAGCTCATGAGTTGAGTTTGTGTCTTGGTTATGGCAAGTTTGATGGATTTTATTAATTTTTGCATAGATTGATAACATGATAGTGTTGACTGTTTTCCCCCTAGGATTTGAATTTATTGAAAAATTTGATCCCCATATGATTGAAAACTGAACTTTGAGATTTTATTATGATAGCATGATTTATGATAAGTTTGGGGTGATAAGAAGCACACACTAGGGATAGAATCTCTGTCAAATAATTTGCATAAATGTCCAGGTGAGGTTTTGAGCCTCCAACATGTTTTTAAACTGTGTGAAAATCACTTTTTAAGTTGCACTTTCCTGAATTTGCTTGAATCTCTTTTTGGTTTGCATGATTATGTGTTTGCTTCAGATGATTTAGGCATTTTCTTTGTAAATAGCTACTTGGCCTAAAATAACCAATTCCTGATGCATGTTCCCTCGTTAGCCCCTTTGAGCCTATTAGCCTGTTAATTCTTGATAACCTAATGTTATAAGCCCAAAAATCTGGAAAACCATGTTAACCCGATCTTAGGATTAGGAAAGCATGGAATCTTAGAATGGGTGCAAGAAACTAAGTTTGGGGTGGCTGCAAGGTGTAACATGTTGTTTGGGATTGAGAAAAAAATTCATGTAAAAAAAAATAATAATAAAAAAAAAGAAAAGAAAAGAAAAGAAAAACAGAAAAAAAAGAGAGTAAAAGTGCAAAAATGCCAAAAAGAAATAAAAAGGTTGTAGCCACCCAGAAGCAAAAAGAAAAAAAAATAATAAGAAAAGGAACTTGAGTTTAATTTCAAAGTGTAAATAATGTTCATGCTCTCTTAGTTCCTAGGGTCTTCAGCCTAGTTCCTTTGTATATCCTACCCTTAGCCAGGCCCCATTACAACCCATAAAAGACCTTCTGATGTTGCTTGCATGTTTTCTGTGGGAATCATTTTGAGATGAAAATCAAATTTATGGGAAGTGCTCTTAAAAGTGAAATTGAGTGAATTGTTGATAGCCTGACACAAACTGAGCGATTGAGTGAACACAAATTTCCCTTGTGAGGAAGGCAGTTGTTTGAACTTGGTGATCTCCCTCTTGTGTGTAACGTAGATCCCCTGCTTAGATTTCTGATTGTTTGAATGATGAAATTCTCAATTGTTTGGAATAAATGAATGTGGGGATTACTTTGCTTGAAAGGGGGAACATTGAAAGAAAAATTCTTTTGTAAAAAAAAATTGCTTGAAATCTGTGTGAAAGTTGATTGAATCTTTTGAGCTTGCCAGGTCTTGAGTCTTTTTGAGTTTTTAAGTTTTAGTTTGCTTGGGGACAAGCAAAGTTTAAGTTTGGGGTATTTTGATGAGCCTCTGTTTGACTGGTTTTATAACTAGTAAAGACCTTGGCTTTGTGCTAATTTTATATCATTTTTGCCCAATTTAGACTTGATTGTCTCTAAGTAATATTTTGAGTTTGTAAATTGTTTTTAAGTTAATTTAGTTGATTTAGAGTGAATAAAGTATTTACTTTTATTTTCTGTTTTTCAGGTTAATAAAATAAAATAAAATAAATCTGGAGCCACTCGCCCCGCGAAGGATTTATCGCCCCGCGAGTCATGCAAGCCTGAAAAGTCAGAGACGATCACGGTTTACCCGTGTTGAAGATCACGACCGTGGCAGTTTTGAAGTTGAAGCGTTCGCCTCGCGAGAATTCCTTCGCCTCGCGAATAAAGTCAGAAGCCATCACGGTTTGGGCACGTTGAAGGTCACGGGCGTTACAGTTGAGAATTTGAAGAGTTCGCCTCGCGAAGATATACTCGCCTCGCGAGAAGACAAAGAGTTGCAGACCTTTCGCATAATTCGCCTCGGGAGCAGTGCTTCGCCTCGCGAGGACCTGGATTCCAGAAACATGTATATAAGTAGTTTTAGGCAGAACTGAAGAAGTTAGTCAGAATTAGCCAGTTTTGGCTAGTTTCTGAGTTTGTAGTCTTTTGTTTTCTTTTAGTTTAGATAGTTGTTTTACTTTTGTAATGGAGAATTAGTCTCCTAGATTAATCTACTGCAATTGGTTTCTGTTAACACTTGAGGTTCTGTGATTCTGTTCCATTTGCTCTTCTCTTTTCAATGCCATATTATATGTTTCTGTTTGTTATTTCAGTAATGTATAGTGTGGTATTGTTTCATTTCGGTGATGCTATGTTCCTATATATAATCGCGTTTGTTATTTCGCGTGTGTTCATTCTTGTTCGTTTGTTCATGAGAGCTTAACCCCGTTTGTTATTTCGGGAATAGGAACATACATCTGTAGTAGTGATTGCGTTGTTAATTGTTGCTACAACCGGGAGGGGATTAGTATCTGCTTAGGATTTGCATGAACCAATGATAGTGGGAAACTGAGAACAGTAGGTTAATCGTTCTTTTGTTTATTTGCTAATTTCTTAAACTGCTTTGTTTCTTTTCTCTGTTTTTGATTTGTTTTGTTAATTTAGTTTTAATCTCAAAACCCCCATTTCTAACTTTTACTAATTTTCTGTTAATAATAACAACACCTAAAGAGTCCTTGAGAGACGATCCGAGTTGTCGCCCTATATTGCATTATTTTATAATCGCTCGTTCTTTTTGGCACGTGGCGACAGCGCGGTCAAACACCCTCTCCTTTCCCTCACTCTGATTTGATATTTGTGTCGTTTCATTGAGGACAATGTATGTTTTAAGTGTGGGGGAGGGAACCATTTGTTGTGTTTTGTTTTGTGTTTTTGTTTTTGTTTTGTTTTCTTTTAGTTCTTGAATAATTTGAGAAGCTCAAGAGCATGTGTGTGAGTCTTGTGTCGGCAAGCTTGGTGGGTTTTGTTGATTTAGAATAGATTGATTGCATGATATATGTTGATGATTCCCCCTAGGTTTTAAAAATTGGAAAGTAACCCCCATGTGAAAAATTGAAAACTGAATTTTGAGATATTTCATTGTAATTGCATGATTTATGATAAGTTTGGGGTGAAGGGGTGCACACACTAGGGATTGAATCTCGGTCAAACAATTTGCAAAAAAATGTCCAGGTGAGGGTTTGAGCCTCCAACATGTTTTTAACAGTGTGAATCTCTTTCAAGTTGCACTTTCCCGATTTTGCTTGAGTCTCTTCTTGGTTTGCATGTTTATGTGATTGCATCAGATGATTTAGGCATATTTTATTTGAATTAGCTACTTGGCCTAAATTGAACCATCCCTAATGCATGTTCCCTAGTTAGCCCCATTGAGCCTTATTAGCCTGTTGTTCTTGATAACCTCGTATTATAAGCCAAAATCTGGAAAAACCATGTTAACCCGATCTTAGGATTAGGAGAGCATGGAAGCCCAGCAAGAGAAGGGTTGCAAGAAAGTAAGTTTGGGGTGGCTACAGTGATTTGTCATTCTGGGGTGAGAAAAAGAAAAAAATATAAAGGTTGAAGCCAATGGCAAAGAAAAAAAAGAGTTGCAAAAGAAAAATTTGCCAAAAAGAAAAAGGGCAAAACAAAAAAAGGTGTCAAAGAAAAAGGTGTAGCCACCCAAAGCACCAAAAAAAAAATGGAAAAAGGAATTAGAGTGAAAAAATAATAGTGTACAAGCTTCATGCTCTCTTAGTTCCTAGGGACTTAAGCCTGGTTCCTTTGTATATCCTACCCTTAGCCAGGACCCATTACAACCTTTGAAAGACCTTTTGATGTTGCATGCACGTTTTCGTGGGAACCTTGTTTGAGATGAAAATCAAATTCATGGGAAGTGCTCTTAAAAGTGAAATTGAGTGAAATGTTGATAGCCTAGACAAATTGAGCGAATGAGTGAAATATTACATGCCATTGTGAGGAAGGCGATTGTTTGAATTTGGTGATCTCCCTTTTGTGTGTAACTTGGATCCCTTGCTTAGATTAATGATTGTTTGAATGATGAAATTCTCAGATGTTTAAAGTAAATGATTGTGAGGATTGCATTGTTGAATATGGGGGAACATTGAAGGAAAATTGTTTTGATGAATTGCTTGAAATGTGTGCGAAATTGACTGAATCCTTTGAGCTTGCCAAGTCTTGAGTCGTTTTGAGTTTTAGTTTGCTTGGGGACAAGCAAAGTTCAAGTTTGGGGTATTTTGATCAGCCTCTGGCTCATCTAGTTTTATGACTAGTATGACCGTGGTTTTGTGCCAATTATATCTCGTTTTCGCCCAAATTAAACTTGATTTCCCTCAAGAAAGGTTTTGAGTCCCTTAAGAAGTTTTAGGGTAATTTAGCCAGTTTTGAGTCAAATAAAGCACTTATGGCTATTTCATGTTTTCAGGTTAACTTAGAGTCCAGGGAATGAAGGAAACAGTGGAAATTACAATCCTGGAAGTACTCGCCCCTCGAGAGGTTACTCGCCCCGCGAGACTAAAGACCAGCCTGTGCCAGAAATGTCATCTTCTCTACCTCGCCTCACGAACCATGTCTCGCCTCGCGAGCCTGGAAGTCAGAAAGAATCACGGTCAGCCCGTGACCCCCATCACGGGTGTGAAGAGAAGACCCTGGAGGACAGAGACCATCACGGCCTAGCCGTGATGAAGGTCATGACCATGATAGAGAAGCACCCAAAGTCAGAAGTGATCACGGCCTGGCCGTGATAGGCATCACGGTTGTGACAAACTAGAATTTCAAGTCTCGCCTCGCGAGGCATCATCTCGCCTCGCGAGAGCCCAAATTTGAACTGGTGCCATTTTAATATTCGCCTCGCGAGAGTCTACTCGCCTCGCGAGCGTGCGCAGTTTCTGAAAGTTATAAATAGTTGTTTTAGGGCAGAACAGGAGGATCTTTTGCTAATCCTTGTTTACGAATTTCTCTGATTGTATTGCATTTTTGATGGAGAACTAATCTCCCTAGATTAATCTGCTGTAATCGGCTTCCGCCGACACTTGAGGTTTTGTAATTCCCGATTGAATTTCCTTCTCTCCTTCAATACTATTCTATATTCTTTGTTTGCTTAATTCAGTTTGTATCGAATTAGTGTTTATTAATTTTCAATGATTGTATGTTCCTAAACTTAATCGTGTTTGCTTAATTCGCGTGCGTTTGATCGTGTTTGCTTAATTTACGAGGGCTTCATCCGTTTGCTTAATTCGGAATTAGGAACATATGTCCCGTAGCGTCGATTTCGCTTGTTAATCGATGCTAAAATCGAAAAGGGATTAGAATCCGCTTAGGGCATGGAATTACATGAACTGATGATAGTGGGAAACCGAACAACAGATTGATCGTCTTTGTCTTATTTGATAATCATTTAAATTGCTCTACTTTTCTACTCTGTTTTTGTTCTGTTTTCTAATCAATTTCCAACCAAACTCCCCCCCCCCCCCCCCAAAAAAAAAATGGATTTTCTGTGATAACAACAATTCAAGAGTCTGCGTGAGACGATACCCGAGTTGTCGCACCCTCACTACAGTTTTTACAACCCGCTCGCGACAGCGTGTCACTTACACATTTGGGCCTTTCTCCACATAGGAAGGGAACCCAAAACCCAACATTAGGCTCAACTTGAGACATAAAAGACATAAAATGATATACATTCCTAAGAGAAGAACAAGTCGTTACCCCTTTGGTGATGTCACCTATCACCTTAATGATTGGATGGTATTTAGTCATTCTCCACTACTTAAGAAGTTCCTAAT
This sequence comes from Sophora flavescens, assembly GCA_030762895.1. Taxonomy (NCBI): domain Eukaryota; kingdom Viridiplantae; phylum Streptophyta; class Magnoliopsida; order Fabales; family Fabaceae; genus Sophora; species Sophora flavescens. The sequence goes on along the minus strand of JAUPTC010000011.1, from coordinate 4,775,479 downwards.
CTCTTTGTTGTTGAACTTGAGGCTCCAATCTTGATTCTTGTTCATTGTCCTTTGCTTGCTATTCTTGAGAATCCATTTTTGTATCTACAATATCATCATTATGCACTTTCCCAATTTCTTGGGGTTAGTCTCATCAAATGATACATGAATAGATTCTTCTATAGTCTTGGTTCTTTTATTGAAAACCCTATATGATTTACTTGATGATGAATATCCAAGAGAGATTGCTTGATTTGCTTTGGCATCAAACTTACTAAGATTGTTTTTTCCATTATTCAAAACATATCATTTACATCCAAAGACATGTAAATGTGATATATTTAATTGGTTTTCTACCTTTATATAACTCATAAGGAGTTTCCAACAAAATAGGTCTAATAAGCACTCTATTAGACACATAGCAAGCGGTGTTAACCGCGTCGGCCCAAAAATACTTGGGTAGACTTGATTCATTTAACACGGTTCTTGCCAACTCTTCTAAGGACCTATTATTCCTCTCAACAACTCCATTTTGTTGAGGGGTCCTTGGAGCCGAAAAGTTATGTTCAATTCCATGTTTATTGATAGTGTGATTTCACATCATAATTCTTGTACATTTATGCAAGCATTTTCATATAGTTTAGGCATATTTAAATTGATTTTTATTAGTTTTTACCTTGGAACGGGTGAGGCGGTTTCTTGGTGTTGTTTTGCAGGAATTTAAGGAAAAATGCTCGAGATTAGCCATGATGGAGCTTGGATGAAGACAGAGCTTGAAAAGTGAAGAAAATGACCCAAGCAGAGTCCATCACGGCCTAGCCGTGATGACCATCACGGCCGTGATCGAGCAATAATTGAGAAGAAAGAAGGAAAAAGTCAGAAGTTGTCACGGCCTAGTCGTGATGCCCATCACGGCCGTAACAGGTTAACTGAGTCAGAACCCTCCTAGGCAGAATCTGTCACGGCCTAGCCGTGATGCCCATCACGGGCGTGACAGACCAATTGGTGGAGGCAGAAGCTATCACTGCCTAGCCGTGATGAGTGTCACGGCCGTGATGCTCCAAAATTTGAAAGCGCGCTAAGGCAGAAAGGGTCACGGCCTGGCCGTGATGGCCATCACGGGCGTGACGCGAATCCTGATCTATAAAGAGGCACGGCCAGAACAGAAGAAAACAGTTTTTGAAACCCTCAAACACTCTCTCTGAACCAGGGGCAGCTGCACAAGGATTCCATGGAGTTTCTTCTCCTCTTCATCTCTATTTCTGTGATTTTGGCTATGACCATGAGTAGCTAAACTCCCATTGTTGGGATTAGATGTAGCTATTTCTGAATTCTCCATGTATTCAGTTTGACCTTTTAATACAGTTTTTGGTTCTTTATGAGTGATAAGCCGCTAGCTCATCTAGTTTTATGACTAGTATGACCATGGTTTTGTGCTAATTATATTTCGTTTTCGCCCAAATTAGATTAGATTGTCCTCAAGCAACATTTTGAGTCGTTTAAGTAGTTTTAGGTTAATTTAGCCAGTTTGAAGTCAAATAATGCACTTATGGCTATTTCATTGTTTTCAGGTTAACTTAGAGTCAATGGAACAAAGAAACAGGGGAAATTGCAATCTTGGAAGTATTCGCCCCGCGAGAGTCTACTCGCCCCGCGAGCCTGAAGGTTGACTGTGCCAGAAAATGCAAACCTTTCTGTGTCACCTCGCGAACCATGTCTCGCCTCGCGAGCCTAGAAGTCATAAAGCATCACGGTTAGCCCCTGATGCTCATAACGAGCGTAATAAGAAGACTCTTCCATTCCTCGTCTCGCGAGCCTTTCTTCGCCTCGCGAGAGGGCGCAAATCCTGAATGTTATAAATTGCTGTTCTGGGCAGATTAGGAGACACTTTTCATTATCCATTGTTTTTTACGAATTCTGAGTTGTATTGCATTTTCCATGGAGAACTAATTAAATTTGATTAGTCTATTATAATCGGTTTCCACCGCACTTGAGGTTCTGTAATTCCCGTTTTGTTTGCTTTTCCCTTTTCAATGTTATGCTATATATTTCTGTTTGCTTAATTCAGGAGTGTATAGAATGTGTGTTGATTTATTTCGGTGATGTTATGTTCCTATATTTAATCGCATTGTCTTAATTCGCGTGTGTACAATCGTGTTTGCTTAATTCACGAGAGCTTCACCCTGTTTGCTTAATTCGGGAATTAGGAACATATATCTCGTAGTAGCGATTTCGCTTGTTAATTGTTGCTACAACCGAAAAGGGATTAGAATCTGCTTAGGACTTGGAATTTATATGAACCGATGATGGTTGGGAAACTGATAACAGTAGATTAATCGTCCTTAGCTTATTGATAATCCTTTAAACTGCTTTGTTTTTATTGCTGTGTTTGCTTTGTTTTTCAATTGAATTTCAACTCAACCCCCCCAAAAAAAAACTGATTTTTGTGGTAAATAACAATTCAAGAGTCCTTGTGAGACGATACTCGAGTTGTCGCGCTCTACTACAATTTTTGTAAACCGCTCGCTTTTTGACCCGTGTGCGACAGCGCGTCAAAAATTGGCGCCATTGCAGGGGACTCTTGTTTGTTATTTTCACATTTTTTTTTCGTTTTTGTTTTGAATAAGTCTGGCTAATAGGTCTACTTGCCATGACTTGTGTGATTTTGATCCTGAAATTGAAAGAACACTGCACACACGCCGTAGAGCAATTCGGGCTAGCACTAGTGGTGATTCTAATTCTGAAACCGTTTTTGATAACATGGGTGACCAAAGGACATTAAGATAGCTTGCTGCCCCTGATGTTAATTATAATGGCTTGTGTATTGAATATGCTGGTGATGTTGCTCCCTTTGAATTAAAATCTAGTTTAATACACTTGTTGCCAAGGTTTAGTGGTCTTGCAGGTGAGGATCCACATAAGCATCTGAAGGAATTCCAGGTTGTCTGCTCCACACCCTTGAGACCAGAGGGAATAACTGAGGATCACATCAAGCTGAGAGCCTTCCCGTTCTCACTACAGGGCGCTGCAAAGGATTGACTGTACTATCTTGAGCCAAACTCTGTTACCACCTGGAACGATTTGAAGAAGGTTTTCTTAGAGAGATACTTTCCTGCCTCCAGGCTGCATCAATCAGGAAGGAAATATGTGGCATCATACAAGGCAATGAGTCATTGGCTGAGTATTGGGAGAGATTCAAGCAGTTGGTATCCAGTTGCCCTCAGCATCAGATTTCCGAGCAGCTCCTTATTCAGTATTTTTATGAGGGGTTACTACCGATGGATAGAAATATTTTGGATGCTGCTAGTGGGGGAGCACTTGTTGATAAGACTCTGGCTGCTGCCAAGCAATTGATTGAAAATATGTCACTAAACTCCCAGCAGATCATAACCAGGAGAAATTCTGTTGAGACAAGGGATGTGAATGAGATCCAAGGTTCTTCTTCCTACAAGGCCCTTGAGACTAGAATTGATGAGCTCACTTCTTTGGTAAAGCAGTTGGCAATGGATAAGGTTCAACCAGCAAGGTTGTGTGGCATTTGTACTTCTCCTGAGCACTTGTCCGATGCATGCCCTATTCTGAAGGATGAGTCAGTCGTTGATTTACCTCAAGCTTATGCAGCTAATCCTTACAATCAAGGCAACAATCAGAACCGATACAGCGTTCCTGACCTCTCCACAAATAAGTACCACCCCAACTGGAGGAATCATCCTAACCTTCGGTATGGAAACTCATCACAACAACAGTCGATGGCACCACCACAAAATCCTCCCGAAATGACCACTTCTGCACCTTCTGAACCTTCATTAGAAGACTTTGTCAAGCAAATGGCTACACAAAATCTCCAGTTCCAGCAACAAGTAAATGCTAGTTTTCATACTTTGCAAACACAGGTTGGACAGTTTCAGCAGGGAACGGATGCTAGCATTAATACTTTGCAAATACATATTGGACAGCTTGCCACTTCCATGAATACCATACAGCAAGCTCAAGGATCGAACCAACTACCTGCACAGACAGTGGTGAATCCCATTGCCCCCAATCCTAATGTGAGTGCCATTTCTTCGAGATCCGGGAAAGTTGTAGAGGCAGCCCCTGAAAAAAATGAAGAAACTGTTGAGGTAACTCCTGAGCCTTTTGTTGTTGTTGAAGCTGAGAGAGTTTATGTGCCACCAATCTCCTTCCCGCAAAGAGTGCAGAAAAATAAGAAGATTGATGGGGAAGACAAGGAGAGGGAGATTCTAGATGTGTTCAGAAAGGTGGCGGTAAACATTCTGCTTCTAGATGTGATTAAGCAAGTTCCGAAGTATGCAAAGTTTCTGAAGGATTTGTGCACACACAAGAGGAGGTTGAAAGGCAATGAGAGAGTTAATTTGGGGTGAAATGTTTCAGCCCTCATTCAGCCTAAGCCTGCACTTGAAAGGGTTACTGTTTCAGCCCTCACTCAGGCACTGCCACAGAAGTGCAAGGATCCAAGCACTTTTGCTATTCCATGCACCATTGGGGATAGTAAATTCGACAATTGCATGTTGGATTTGGGAGCTTCTATTAATGTCATGCCCACTTCTGTCTTCAACAACCTTAATCTTGGTCCCTTGCGATATACAGGTCTTACTATTCACTTGGCAAACAGGACCAATGCTCGCCCCATTGGAGTGGTAGAAGATGTGTTGGTGCAGGTTAATGAATTGATTTTCCCTGCTGATTTTTACATCCTGGATATGGCAGGGGAAACAAATCCAAGCAAATCACCGATCATTCTGGGCAGACCGTTCATGAAGACAGCAAGGACAAAGATTGATGGTCACGATGGAACCATGTCCATGGAGTTTGGTGACATTATGGAAAAATTCAACATTTTCGATGCTATGAAGCATACCTTGGAAGAGCACTCTGTTTTTCAATTAGAGCCGCTCTCTGAAATTGTTGATGAAACGTATGATGATTTGGAAGCAGCACCAGTAACCCTCTCCACTTGCTTATCACCTCCCACTGTGGAACCACCAGCGATGGAGTTCAAGCCTCTGGATTTTGTACCCTTGGATATGAAGGCACTATGGCCAGTCCAAGAGGTTGAACCCCATTTTTATTGGGAACATTTTGTTGACAAGGTTGGCAAGGAGGTCATCTTTGACCCAAGAGGGAGTGAGAAGTCCGCCGCAGTCGGCGAAGTCACCATGATTATCAAGCGCTCACTCGCATGCTTATGCTACATACCGTGGGATCTGAGAGGATCATATTGCATTTTGGGCATTCCGTGGCTGCTGTATGACAGTGGGATCCTGGTGAAACCACCTACACTGCCACTTGATCAGGGAGCACCCTTTCCTTTCCCTCACTCTGATTTTATATTTATGTTGTTTCATTGAGGACAATGTATGTTTTAAGTGTGGGGGAGGGAACCAATTGTTTTGTGTTTTGTCTTGTTTTTCTTTTAGCTCTTGAATAAATTGTGTGAATCTTTGGTCGGTGAGCTTGATTGGTTTTGATTGATTTGGCACAGATTTATTGCATGATTATGTGATGATTCCCCCTAGGTTGAAATTTTTTTTGAAAAGTGATCCCCATATGAAAAAATTTGAAAACTGAACTTTGAGATATTTTGTTGTGATGGCATGATTTATGATAAGTTTGGGGTGAAGGGGTGCACACACTAGGGATTGAATCTCGGTCAAACAATTTGCAAAAATGTCCAGGTGAGGATTTGAGCCTCCAACATGTTTTTAACTGCGTGAATCACTTTTGAATTGCACTTTCCCGAATTTGCTTGAATCTCTTCATGGTTTGCATGTTTATGTGTTTGCATCAAATGATTTAGGCAGATTTTCTTTGTAAATCACCACTTGGCTTAAATTGAACCATCCCTAATGCATGTTTCCTAGTTAGCCCCATTGAGCCTAATTAGCCTATTGTTCTTGATAACCTCATGTTATGAGCCAAAATCTGGAAAAACCTTGTTAACCCGATCTTAGGATTAGGAGAGCATGGAATCTTAGCAAGAGAATGGTTGCAAGAAACTAAGTTTGGGGTGACTACAAGGATGTGTCATGTCATTCTGGGGTGAAATATATATATATATATACATATATATATATATATAAATATATATATCTATATAATAAAAAGGTTGGAGCCAAAGGCAAAAATAAAAAAAAATAAAAAAAAATAAAAAAAATAAAAAATAAAAATAAAAAATAAAAGGTGCAAAAATGTCAAAAAGGCTATTTGAAGGAAAAGGCTGTAGTCACCCAAAAGAATAAAGAAAAATGGAAAAAGGAACTTGAGTGGAAATTCGATGTATAAAACTGTTTCATGCTCTCTTAGTTCCTAGGGACTTAAGCCTAGTACCTTTGAATATCCTACCCTTAGCCAGGCTCCATTACAACCTTGAAAGACCTTTTGATGTTGCATGCATGTTTGCGTGGGAACCTTGTTTGAGATGAAAATCAAATTCATGGGAAGTGCTCTTAAATGTGAAATTGAGTGAAATGTTGATTGCCTAGACAAATTGAGCGATTGAGTGAAATGTTAAATGCCCTTGTGAGGAAGGCAATTGTTTGAATTTGGTGATCTCCCTCTTGTGTGTAACTTGGATCCCTTGCTTAGATTAATGATTGCTTGAATGACGAAATTGTCAAATGTTTAGAGTAAATGCATGTGGGGATTGCTTTGTTTGAAATGGGGGAACATTGAAGGAAAAATTATTTTGGAGAATTGTTTGAAATTTGTACAAAGTTGATTGAATCCTTTAAGCTTGCCATGTCTTTAGTCTTTTTGAGTTTTTGAGTTTTAGTTTGCTTGGGGACAAGCAAAGTTCAAGTTTGGGGTATTTTGATAAGTCGTTGGCTTATCTAGTTTTATGACTAGTATGACCATGGTTTTGTGCTAATTATATTTCGTTTTCGCCCAAATTAGATTAGATTGTCCTCAAGCAACATTTTAAGTCGTTTAAGTAGTTTTAGGTTAATTTAGCCAGTTTGGAGTCAAATAATGCACTTATGGCTATTTCATTGTTTTCAGGTTAACTTAGAGTCAAAGGGAATAAAGAAACAAGGGAAATTGCAATCATGGAAGTATTTGCCCCGTGAGAGTCTACTCGCCTCGCGAACCTGAGACCACTGAACAGCAGAATGTCCTCCTCTCTGTCTCGCCCCGCGAACCACACCTCGCCCCGCGAGCCTGAAGGCTGACTGTGCCAGAAAATGCAAACCTTTCTGTGTCGCCTCGCGAACCATGTCTCGCCTCGTGAGCCTGGAAGTCAGAAAGCATCACGGTAAGCCCCTGATGCTCATAATGGGCATAATAAGAAGACTCTTCCATTCCTCGCCTCGCGAGCCTTTCTTCGCCTCTCGAGAGGGCGCAAATCCTGAATGTTATAAATTGCTGTTATGGCCAGATGATAAGCCTTCGGTTTATCTAGTTTTATAACTAGATGGACCGTGGTTTTTGTGGAAATTATTCGAGTTCAATCTCGTTTTCGCCCAAATTTGCCTTGTTTTGTTCCTAAGTTCGACTTTGACTCGTTTTGCGTCTTTTGTGTAGTTTTTAGCTTATTTTGGATAGAATTATGCTTTTGGTTGCTTTTGATGTTTTCAGGTCAATAAGTGAAGCTCCGGGAGTCAAGGAAAGTCAAGAAGCAGTGGAAAAAGCACTTCTGGAGACACTCGCCCCGCGAGTGTATTCTCGCCTCGCGAGACTGAAGGTCAGCAAAGCAGCAAAAGTCATCATTTCTGGATCGCCACGCGAGACTCTTCTTGCCCCACGAGAGTCTGAAGACCTGCTAGACAGAGACCATCACGGCATAGCCGTGATGAAGGTCACGGCTGTGACAGATTGAAGTTGGAAGACTCGCCTCGCGAACACACCCTCGCCTCGCGAAAATCCAAATTTGAAAGCGCGCCAATACTAAAATTCGCCTCGCGAAGGAGTGCTCGCCCCGCGAGCGAGCAAGATTCAGAATCCTTATTTAAAGGCTGTTTCGGATCAGAGATGGGGGGACAGTTTTAGAGAGGTTTTTTTCCACTTGTTTAGGGCAGTTTAGTTACGAATCCTTGTTTCTCTTTGGAGCTGCATCTCCCATTTTCTCTTTTGTGGTATTTTACGATGGTGATTATGTCCGAGTGTTTGTCTATGAGCATGAGGAACTAATCCCCTCGTCCGAGGGATCAATGAAGTCGCCCATGGCAGTGTAGATTCAACGTGATGTATGTTTTCCTTTCCTTCTTTTAATTAATGTTTTCCAATTCTGTTTTGATTGCGTTGATCATATGTTATGCGTGATTAACTAGTTAACGTGTTTGAGGCCGAACGGCGATTCGCGTTTTAGAACTTGGATTGGAATCACTAATTGAATAATAAACACGAAAGTGGATTTAGGAGATTAGTGCAACCTTATAGGGAACAAGAATTAATAGAATTCGGGATTAGGGTTATGAGACAGAACAAGTAATTAATCCAATCTTCGAATACGTCCTAATGAGCACGACAGTGGATTTAGGAGAATTTAGGGGTCCCGGTTGACATTGTAATTAGGGAGGAATTCATCATCACTTGGGTATTATACATGATTGTGGGTAGGTGGATTTGTGACCTTGGACATTTTAATTTCAGATTTTTAGTTAATTAGATTAATAGACTTGTTAATTTGATTTCGATATTAATCTTCTCTCTCTCAACCACCTTTCTGTAACTTGACCAACGTATCGGATCTCCCGCGGATTAGTCGAATTGGTAGCCCAATCCCTGAGTTCGACCTCTGTAATTACTTACCGTGTTTATTTTATTACTTGCGACGACCCGGTACACTTGCCGGCGTCAACAACAAGTTTTTGGCGCCGTTGCCGGGGATTGGCACAACAAATTTTCCTAGTTTTAGGGAAGTTTGATTATTTGGTTGAGTTATTTTTATTTTATTTTTATTTTTATTTTTCTATTATCTCTCTCTACTTCTTTGATTCCACTTGGTCTTGCCTTGTTTTTGTATGCGAGGTACACGAAGGAATGCTTCCGGGTTGCGAATATTGTAATGGGAACCATGACACTTAGAGTTGTCCGTTCTACTTCTCTCAAGAATATGTGGAACCATGGCATAATTTCTATGACAAAGCGTGCCCCGCAACAACTATCGAGTCGGAATCAGTATTGGGGTGATATGAGTAGAGACCATCCGGATTTCGCTTGGAGTAATGCTGACGATGGTCTAGCCTGGCAATCACAACCTCAACAGAATTGGCAGCCACAACCTTGGGAGTTGGCTCTTGAGAGGACAAATGCGGCAATGGATAAGTTGGCAAGTTATATGGCCACATCATTTGAGAAGGCGAATGCGGCAGTAGAGAAGTTGGGTCAGTTCGTAGAGCAACAAAATGAGCGTCTAACAGGCACTTTCCCAGGTGATACCAAGAACAACCCTAAGGACCAATGCGAAGCCATAACAACTAGAAGCGATAGGGTGTGGGAATCTGACTGGGATGCAACTAGTTCTCAGGAAGTTGAGGAAGATCCACCACATGTTGAGGAAAAGCACCCTGAGGAAGAGGAGTTGAAAAGTGACATGGCCCCGGAACAGCCACATGTTGAGGAAGAGCAACCTAAGGAAGAGGAGTTGGCAAAGGACAAGGCAAGGGAGCAAGGGGGTAGAGATCAAAATGCGGATAAAGTGGTAGAGGATTCCACCATGCTTGCTAAGCAACCTGAAAATAATGCATTGGATAAATATGTTGGCTTGCATGCATGTGTGGACATTGGTAAATTAGACACTCCCACTCGTCTGACACACTTCCTCGAGAAAACACCATTTGACCCGAGAGGAAGTGAGTTCATAATTACAGTGGTCAATGGAGTTTCCACACACGGGCCAGATGGAATCGAGAATAGAGTCATACTGCTCCTACAAGGGCCACTTCACAAACCTTTTGATCCGGGTGGAGAATCGCACATGATGAGCATCTCTTGGCCTCTGTAACACAGACTATGGGATCCAGGTGGATGCTTCTTAATAAGTCAGGCTCGGGACGTTAAACAAGCGCTACTTGGGAGGCAACCCAAGCTAGGTATTCCTCTCCTCTCCTAACTTTTGTTTTGTTTTGTTTTTGTTTTTGTTTTTGTTTGTCACTCTTGAATAATTTGAGAAGATCAAGAGTTGTTGTATGAATGTCGTGTCGGCAAGCTTGTTGGATTTTGATTAAATTGAGCATAGATTGATTACATGAATTATATTGACCATCGATGATTTCCCCCTAGGTTCTGAAAATAGAAAAGTTTATCCCCACTTAAAAATTGAAAACTGAACTTTGAGAATTTTATTGTGATTACTTGATTTATGATAGTTTGGGGTGAGGGGGTGCACACACTAGGAATCGTATCTCGGTCAAACAATTTGCAAAATGTCCAGGTGAGGATTTGAGCCTCCAACTCTGTTTTTGAATGTGTGAATCATTGTTAAGTTGCACTTTCCCGAATTTGCTTGAATCTCTATATGGTTTGCATGTTTATGTGTTGCATCAAATGATTTAGGCAATTTTCTTTGAATAACCACTTGGCCTAAAAAGGACCATCCCTAATGCATGTTCCCTAGTTAGCCAAATTGAGCCCAATTGACCTATTGTTTCTTGATGACCCTATATTACGAACCAAAATCTGAAAAACCATGTTAACCCAATCTTAGGATTAGGAGAGCATGGAAGCGTAGCAAGAGAATGGTTGTGAGGAACTAAGTTTGGGGTGGCTACAAGGTGATGTGTCATATTGGGGGTGAGAAAAAGAAAAATAAAGGTTGAAAAAAAGAAAAAAGAAAAGAAAAGGGGCAAATCAAAAGATTAGCAAGGAAAAAGGCTGTAGTCACCCGAGACAAAAAGAAAAATGAGAAAAAGGAAATTTAGTGGAAAAAGTGTCAAAATGCTCATGCTCTCTTAGTTCCTAGGGACTTAAGCCTAAATATCCTTCATTATCCTACCCTTAGCCAGGCCCCATTACAACCTTTGAAAGATCTATTGATGTTGCATGCATGTTTTCGTGGGAACTATGTTTGAGATGAAAATCAAATTCATGGGAAGTGCTCTTAGAATGTGAAAGTGAGTGAAAAGTTGATAGCCTAGACAAACTTGAGCGAATGAGTGAAATACTAAATGCCCTTGTGAGGAAGGCAATTGTTTGAAATAGGTGATCTTCCTTTGTGTGTATCTTTGAGCCTCAACTTAGAGTAATGATGGCATGAATGATAAATTCTCAATTGTTTAAAGTAGATGAATGTGGGGATTACATTAATGTAGGGGGGAGATCATTGGAGAAAAACTGTTTTGATTGCATTAAATTTGTGCGAAATCGATTGATTCCTTTAGGCTTGCCAAGTCTTGAGTCGTTTTTGAGTTTTAAACTTGCTTGGGGACAAGCAAGGTTTAAGTTTGGGGTGTTTTGATAAGCCTTCGGCTTATCTAGTTTTATAACTAGATGGACCGTGGTTTTTGTGCAAATTATTCGAGTTCAATCTCGTTTTCGCCCAAATTTGCCTTGTTTTGTTCCTAAGTTGGACTTTGACTCGTTTTGCGTCTTTTGTGTAGTTTTTAGCTTATTTTGGATAGAATTATGCTTTTGGTTGCTTTTGGTGTTTTCAGGTCAATAAGTGAAGCTCCGGGAGTCAAGGAAAGTCAAGAAGCAGTGGAAAAAGCACTTCTGGAGACACTCGCCCCGCGAGTGTATTCTCGCCTCGCGAGACTGAAGGTCAGCAAAGCAGCAAAAGTCATCATTTCTGGATCACCACGCGAGACTCTTCTCGCCCCGCGAGAGTCTGAAGACCTGCTAGACAGAGACCATCACGGCATAGCCGTGATGAAGGTCACGGCTGTGACAGATTGAAGTTGGAAGACTCGCCCCGCGAACACACCCTCGCCTCGCGAAAATCCAAATTTGAAAGCGTGCCAATACTAAAATTCGCCTCGCGAAAGAGTGCTCGCCCCGCAAGCGAGCAAGATTCAGAATCCTTATTTAAAGGCTGTTTCGGATCAGAGATGGGGGGACAGTTTTAGAGAGGTTTTTTTCCACTTGTTTAGGGCAGTTTAGTTACGAATCCTTGTTTCTCTTTGGAGCTGCATCTCCCTTTTTCTCTTTTGTGGTATTTTACGATGGTGATTATGTCCGAGTGTTTGTCCATGAGCATGAAGAACTAATCCCCTCGTTCGAGGGATCAATGAAGCCGCCCATGGCAGTGTAGATTCAACGTGATGTATGTTTTCCTTTCCTTCTTTTAATTAATGTTTTCCAATTCTGTTTTGATTGCGTTGATCATATGTTATGCGTGATTAACTAGTTAACGTGTTTGAGGCCGAACGGCGATTCGCGTTTTAGAACTTGGATTGGAATCACTAATTGAATAATAAACACGAAAGTGGATTTAGGAGATTAGTGCAACCTTATAGGGAACAAGAATTAACAGAATTCGGGATTAGGGTTATGAGACAGAACAAGTAATTAATCCAATCTTCGAATACGTCCTAATGAGCACGACAGTGGATTTAGGAGAATTTAGGGGTCCCGGTTGACATTGTAATTAGGGAAGAATTCATCATCACTTGGGTATTATACATGATTGTGGGTAGGTGGATTTGTGACATTGGACATTTTAATTTCATATTTTTAGTTAATTAGTTTAATAGACTTGTTAATTTGATTTCGATATTAATCTTCTCTCTCTCAACCACCTTTCTGTAACTTGACCAACGTATCGGATCTCCCGCGGATTAGTCGAATTGGTAGCCCAATCCCTGAGTTCGACCTCGGTAATTACTTACCGTGTTTATTTTATTACTTGCGACGACCCGGTACACTTGCCGGTGTCAACAACAGCAGATTAGGAGACACTTTTCATTATCCATTGTTTTTTACGAATTCTGAGTTGTATTGCATTTTCCATGGAGAACTAATTCCATTTGATTAGTCTACTGTAATCGGTTTCCACCGCACTTGAGGTTCTGTAATTCCCGTTTTGTTTGCTTTTCCCTTTTCAATGCTATGCTATATATTTCTGTTTGCTTAATTCAGGAGTGTATAGAATATGTGTTGATTTATTTCGGTGATGTTATGTTCCTATATTTAATCGCGTTTGCTTAATTCGTGTGTGTACAATCGTGTTTTCTTAATTCACGAGAGCTTCACGCCGTTTACTTAATTCGGGAATTAGAAACATATATCTCGTAGTAGCGATTTCGCTTGTTAATTGTTGCTACAACTGAAAGGGGATTAGAATCTGCTTAGGGCTTGGAATTTATATGAACCGATGATGGTTGGGAAACCGAGAACAGTAGATTAATCATCCTTAGCTTATTTGATAATCCTTTAAACTGCTCTATTTTTATTGCTCTGTTTTTGCTTTGTTTTCCAATTGAATTTCAACTCAACCCCCCCCCCCCCCCCCCAAAAAAAAATTGTTTTTTGTAGTAAATAACAATTCAAGAGTCCTTGTGAGACGATACTCGAGTTGTCGCGCTCTACTACAATTTTTGTAAACCGCTCGCTTTTTGACCCGTGTGCGACAGCGCGTCAATGAGTGATTTATTTCTATGCTTAATGCTTGTTGTAGCTAGCACCCCTATGACTTGATTATTGTTTAGGTATGCAATTGGAAAATTCGTATTAGAACGAGAACTGAAATCAACCACCTAGTAAACCTTGTATCTAGGAATGGATTTAGGTTTATTAGCAATCGTGTAATCCCTAATCATCATGTAAATTCATTAATCTAGGCCACCTAAGGAATTAGGGTCTATTAGTGGATTTAGGCTCTTGTCATCTGAGGGATCAAGGCTTGAGTAATCTAGTGGATTGATTGTCATAATTGAAGTAGAAACTGTTTATTAGTCATTTCGCAGCATGGGGATGAAGTTTAGTGAACCTAATCCCAACATCGTTCATATATTTGAAGAATTCTTTTAACTGCCTTCCAAGTGTTCGACATAAACTCTCAAAGAACTTTTCTTTTTAATTTGTTTATTTTAGGTTTTTAATCTAATTTGGCTTGGTATTTACTATTGAGCCCCCTTCAATCCAAATATCCGCTTAGATAGTAATTGATTCGGTACGTGCTAGTACTTGTCACAGTCCTCGTGGGAACGATAAAACGGTCTCACCACCGTATCGCTTGTACGACTAGGTATACTTGCTTAGATCTGTCAAGAAGTTTTTGGCGCCGTTGCCGGGGACTGTGTTTCAATATTAGCATACCCATTTCGATTACTAATTTAAGCAAAAAAAATTTCTGTTTATTATCTGTTGTTGTCATAGGTTTTTTTTTTCTGTTTTGCTGTCATAGGTTTTTCTGTTTTATTTGCTATTTGTGTGCTGTCATTTACTGCTAACACCCTTGGTTTCTAGACTGTTTGTGCATGCGAGGTACTATCCCGGCTGACCAACTCCTCTACGATCCTGAAATAGAAAGAACAACCAGGGAGAATCGGAGGCAAGCAAGAGAGCAAAAACTGTTAGAACAACAAGAAGAAGAACAAGAGACGTCCACCTCTAAAGTTCATCAAGAAAAACTCAGGATGGCAGGCAATGGTGAAGGTGCTCCACCACGGCGGACACTTGGGGACTATGCCAATACAAATGTCAATCGGCATGTCACTAGCATAGTGAGACCTCCAGTGAACTGCGCAAATTTTGAAATCAAGCCAGCTTTCATCAATATTGTTTCACAAAATCAATTTGTCGGGTTGGAGAAAGAAGATCCTAATAGTCATGTCTCCAACTTCCTGGAGTTGTGTGATACGGTGAAGATAAATGGTGCTTCCGATGATGCAATCCGCCTAAGGTTGTTTCCTTTCTCTCTAAGAGATAGAGCCAAGTCTTGGCTCCAATCTCACCCAAGGGGGAGCATCACTACATGGGATGACTTAGAGGCAAAATTTCTGGCGAGATTTTTCCCCACCTCAAGATTTTTGAAGACAAGGGGTGATATCATAAGCTTTGCTCAACAAGAGGGTGAGACTCTTCATGACACATGGGAAAGGTTCAAAGACTTGCTCCAAAAATGTCCAAATCATGGGTTTGATGATGTTACCCAAATACAAACATTTTGCAATGGATTGAGGCCGTCAACCAGGTATATGTTGGATGCCTCAGCTGGGGGTTCCATGAACACAAAAACACCGGAGGAACGTTGGTTTTGATAGAGGCTATGGCATCCAATGACTATTTGATGCATCATGATCGGGGTCCCACATCAAGGAGGGGAGTGTTGGAGTTAGATTCACAAACTGCACTTCTAGCTCAAAATAAGCTCATGACACAAAGAATGGAGTCCATCACCAAGCAACTAGCTCAACTCCCACAACAACTCCAAAATGTTCAAGGGACAACCATGCCACCTCAGCAGGTAATGATATGTGATTTCTGTGGAGGAGATCATGATAATGGAAATTGTGAAGCCCCACCTAGTTCCCATGAGGAAGCAAATTATATGGGGAGCTATGGGCGGCAAGGCAACAACGAATACTCCAACAATTACAACCAAGGGTGGAGGAATCAAACAATTTTTGGTTGGAAACAAGATGCCGGACAAGCAATCAAGCCTCATCCCACACAACAGCCTCTTCCTACATAACCGCCTCAAGACCGGATTTCTACCTTGGAGAACACCCTCAATCAATTCATGCAAATGTCCATATCAAACCAGAAAAACACCGATGCTTCTATAAAAAACTTGGAGGTTCAAGTTGGACAAATTGTAAAGCATCTAGCGGAACAATCTAGCGGCAGTTTTTCAGGTAATACTCAAATAAATCCTAAAGAGCATTGCAATGCTGTTGTTTTGAGGAGTGTTAAAAGTATTGAGAATGTGAGCAGTGAGCCCTTGTTGAAAAATGAGAGAGTTGCTGAAAAAACAGGCGATTGCTGAAAAAACTGATTTGAATAAAGAAAAAGGTAACGAGGTTGTAATGGAGGAAGAAGACAAGAGGGAAAAGTTAGTGGATGAGAATTCAATTTTGAGGAGGAGTAAAAGCCAGATTTTGAAAGATGGAGACAAGCCTCAAGAGATCCCCTCTTATGTGAAGTTGCCATATCCTCATTTGAGCAAGAAAAAGGAGAAGGAAGAGCAGTTTGCCAAGTTTCTTGACATCTTCAAGAGGCTACAAATCAACATACCCTTTGCAGAAGCACTAGAGCAATTTGAAAAGTTCATGAAGGAGTTACTCATGAAGAAAAGAAAGTTTAAAGAAGGTGAGATTGTTGCCTTGACTGAAGAGTGTAGTGCAATACTTCAAAGGAAGCTACCTCCAAAGCTTAAAGATCCTGGTAGTTTTACAATCCCTTGCACTATTGGGAGTGTTGCTATTGGAAAGGCCTTGTGTGACTTGGGAGCGAGTATCAATTTGATGCCGCTTTCAATTTTGAACAAGCTTGGAGGTGGTGAGGTGAAACCAACAAGGATGGCATTGCAACTAGCCGATAGATCAATCAAGCGTCCTTATGGTATTTTGGAAGATGTTCTGGTAAAGGTGGATAAGTTTATCTTCCCAGCGGATTTTATGATATTAGACATAGAGGAGGATGCAGAAGTTCCGCTTATATTGGGGAGACCTTTTCTAGAGACTGGTCGTGCTTTGATAGATGTACAAAAAGGCCAACTTCGATTCAGAGTGCAAGATGAAGAGGTTACTTTCAATGTATTTGAAGCTATGCATCGCCCGAGTGATGAAGAGAATTGTTTCCACATGGACGTTGTAGTGGCTAAAGAAGTCTTTGCACCTCAGCACCACTCCTCCACTCTTGAGAAGGTAATTATGAATTCTATTGAAAATCTTGATGGGAAAGAGGAAAAGGAAAAAGAGGAGTGTTTATGTGATTTGGAAGCTCAACCCAATCAACTTGCTGTCAATACTAAGAAGGAATAGCTCAACATGAAAGCAACTCCGAAGCTCTGCAAGACAAATGATGCACCAAATGGTGATGATGTTGGATTTGCTCATCATGTGAAAACAGAACTTCCGTCGGGAGGGAGTAAGAATAAGGTCACGAGGCTCAGAGTGAAAAGGGCAAAGCGAAAGCACAAGTATTGGCCTTATAAGCAAAATCAGCTCTTTGAAGGAGTTCCATGGAAGAGAAGTGTTCTTGCACTTCTACGCCCAACCGACCCCAGTTAATTGAAAGAAGCACGTCAAGCCACTAGTGCAGTAAGTGCTTTTTACGTCAGTTAAAATTGATTTTTTACGTCAGAATACTGACTGACGTAAATATAGCTGACGTTAATAGTTAATATTTTAACGTCAGTTGAGAACTGGCGTTAAATATAAAACTATTAACGTCAGTTCTTTAACAAAACTGACGTTAATTTTGTAAAAATTAACGTCAGTTTTATAAACAACTGACGTTAAACATAAAACTATTAACGTCAGTTCTTTAAGACAACGGACGTTGATTTTGTTAAAACTAACGTCAGTTGTTATAAAGAACTGACGTTAAAGGTTTAATTTTAACGTCAGTTGTAATAAACAACTGACGTTAATAGTGTACTGTATATTTTATAAAATACTATTAACGTCAGTTGTTTGATACAACTGACGTTAATAGGTTTTTTTTTTAAAATTCTATTTTAAAATATCACTCCCCTCAGCTATCCCTGCATTCAGTCCCAGTAACACAGAATATCACACACATTACAGAATTGCAAAGGAAAATTGAACAATGGGGGGACTTAAAACCAAAACCCATGTATATATATAAATAAATTTTAGTTCCAATGTCTAAAAAACAAAACTATCTAAGGATATATATATACATGTTATTAATTAGTTTCTAAAGTCTAACAAAAAAACTATTCATCTAAGTAGTGCGGAGGTATGTTGTCAATTCCTTTTTCAGCCGCATACTTGAAGAAGAATTCAGTGAAGCGCATCCTCAAGTCTCTTAACTCATCTTCTTCAATAGGCGATTGGTCGATAAATGCCTAGGCACGTTCAAATAATAACAATAACATCAATGCAAGTCATCTTCAAAACTATAATATATAATTTAACAAGTTGTTTAAATATTACCTTCTTCCATCCATCCGTAATAGATGCGGAGACTATGTTCAACATATGAAGCATCACATAATAGCCGCACGACCACCCGTCAATTTGAAATCGAGACTACCAACAAAATTAATTTCAACGTCAGTTGAATATACATATAAATTAGTAATTATAATATTAATTATTTGATAAATAAACTACCAAACCTTGAGGATGTTCCATACAGGATTTGCTTTAGCCTTAGAAGTCCTACTTCTCCCGTTGGCGCAACTTATGCTACTCGCCGCCAAGCGCTTATCATAAACAAATAATCATGTCGATCAATTAACAAACTCATATATCATGTGTGTAATAAACTAAAAACAAATGATATTTAAAATTAAATTAAATTTAATATTAGTTACTTACTTATTTACAGCTTCCACCACCTTCGGTGGTGGATCTTGGTGGAGAGAGCAGAAGAATATGACAGTATGCCTAGACGGGTGAAGTACGAACAACTGCCAATGGCGTTCCATACACTAGGGAGCCATATATAATTCTTTTGGATTGTCTCCCAACAAGTTCCCTAAGAATTTACTCAATGCATCGCCATCAAAGAAATCGGGCAGAAGGATTGACGGATCTAAGAAACCGTAAACTGATGCAATGCCCTTATCAAGCTGAAGACGATGGAGATACCTAAGATATGAAAAGGTGTGGATGTTAATTACAAAGTATATGTATTGAAATTTAAATAAATTATTAAATGGAAAAAAAACAAAAATAAATAAGTTATAAAATTAAAATTAACTTACGTGCACCAGAGACTGATGACATTGCTGTTCATCCAGACGTTATTTCTGCAGGTGTTCCCGAGATCGTCACCACAGAAGGAAAATATCCTCCGTTGATCTGGGCGTGCCACCCATCCATCGTGATCCAATGGACATTCAAAAATCTCAAACGCATAATCCTCACCAAGTGAGAACAAACGAGTGATAGGTGACAGCGACACCGACGTCGACTTGGCCTTCAGTTTAGGAAAAATAAAATAGATAAGTTTTTGATAATTAAAAAAAACACAAGTAATTATTTGACTAATTTGGACATTAATAATGAATAAATACCTTTGCTAACATTTTGAGCTCACGTCGTTTGGAGTCCAACTCAAGCTCACGCCTTTTCATTTCCAACTCATGCTCATGGCGCTGGACTTCCAACTCCCGCTCCCTAGCTGCCAACTCATCGTCCTCCACATGTGCGCTACTAAAACTCTCTTTTGTGCTCACATGTGAAGGGTTGGCAAGCCCTGCGGTGTCCTGGGATGTACCGACGGAGGAAAGCTCTCGGCAAGCGCCCGCTTGAATTCGGGTTGGATATTAAGCCTTGCATCGAGATGTGTTGTAATATCCGGGTTGGACATGAGGTCTTTGAGTAATGTCAGCCAAAATTGATGCTTCATTGACCACCCGCTTTCGTGAAGCAGACTTGCCATAATATTGTTTGATGGTCACGTTCCCAGGAACACCGAGAACCTGACCAGGATGGTCTTTCTTGCCTAGAGCAGTCATCAAGACATCCTGCCATCCAGAAGGGACGAATGCGCCCTGGGAGGATTTTGCTTTAAGATCCATCAACAATGAAAAAAAATGAAAAAACGTGCAAGTGAAAAGTGTTGCAAATATCTATACAAATATCAATTGAAATCAAGTTAATTATTTACTTACAATCTTATCTGCCACTTCGCGAGTGGCATCAACTTTAAAAGATCCCGTCTTTGTCATGCGGCCGGCTAACCAGACATCCTCGCGGTCGATGTCCGACGGAGGACTTGATGGTGTGCCCTCAGGCACCTCTCCTCTTTCAATCCTAGCAGAGTGCTCTTCCTGCTTCGCCCTCGGCCTATCCGCCATCATCCTGCTCGATTCGAGTCCGGTACCCACCCCGAGACTTGGTGTGGCGGTGGACGTTCTTAGCTCTGATTCTCGCCGACCCTTATTTGCCTTAGCCTATTCAAACAAAAACACATAATTAAATACAGTTAAATGATCTATAATAAGCATACAAAATTAACTTAATCAACCAACCTGAAATTCTCCATCCTGTCGACTCCTGGCAAACATATCCCAAGTATCCTGATCAATCCAGGGATAATCCGAGAACATTTTATCAAGTCGCTTCTTCCCAAATACATAGTACCTGGTAAGATCATGCTTGAACCCATTCCAACGCTTTGATGCCATTTTCATACATTTATGACGATGATCCTCGTCATTTGGCACAGTCAAAGCTACCTACACATTAGATACATATATAACAACTGGATGGATTATAACTCGGATAATTATCTAATAATGTAAATCAAACAAATGTAAAGGTAAAATACCGTGATAGCCTCCCAAATCTCGATCCTTAACGTTACGTGGAACGTCATTCCGATGGTTGTAGTTGATGCTTACGTCTTGCTTCACTTGTAGAAACACCCACTTATTAAATTCTTTAGCACGGGGTCCTTGGGAATTTAGATTAGCATCGAAGGACACCTCAAGCTTCGTCCGCTCCGCCTGTCCTTCTCTAGTTTCTTCAACGAGGTGGCTCCTCTATCCCGTTTTCCTATGAGCCTGTGATGTCTGTATGGACAAAAAAATGATAAAATAGAGGGTTGTAACATTATAAACTTACATTAAAAAGGACTAAAGATAGTATATAACATGTAAACTTACACTAGAATCGGGCGTAGGCGTGATCGGGTCTGCGAAACCCCACGGTGTCCTCCCGTGCATGTGGGCTATCCGATTGATCCATATGTATGCCTGTTCAGAAATAATATATATGTATTAACATAGGTTATAACTCAAAATAAATACAGAAGTATAAATAAAAATAACTAGATAGGCCCCTGTAGATATACAAAACATCTATATATCCAATATAAGGACAATACGGAGATTGAAAACTATAGTTTTTGAAGATTGCCAAACATGGTCACGGCTTGGCCGTGATGTCCATCACGGCCATAACGTGCCAACTAAACCAGACCCTCATAAGCGTAACCGATCACGGCCCAGCCGTGATGAGCATCACGGCCGTGACAGATCAACCAGCGAGGCAACATGCACTCAAAACCAAAAATAGAGACATTCCAAACAACTCAAACTCACGGTTTAAAGTTACAACTACTCGAGACTACAGTTTCAACATACACTCAAAACCAAAAATAGAGACATTCCAAACAACTCAAACTCACAGTTTCAAGTTTCAACTCATCGAGACTACGATTTCAAACCAGCAGAGCAACATGCATGCACTCAAAACCAAAAATAAAAAAATGTGCCCTAATTAAAGACTCACGAGAAATAGGCGCTCGCGTGGTGGTGGGGGGAAGCTCGAGTGGTGGCCAACGTTCGATGTGGTTCGCGAGAGCGAGAGGGACAAGGAGAGTTAGTGCGCGGGAAGGGGAAAGAGAGATGTCAAGTTATTGCAAAGAATGAGCAGGAAAGACAGAGTTAGGGGTTAAGAGTGTACCTCATGGTGGTGGAGAAGAAGACCTCGCGGTGGTTGCGGTGGAGATGAGCTCGCGATTAGGGCAGAGTGAGAGCGAGAGTGAGGGTTGAGAGTGAGGGTTGAGCGTGATGAAAAGAGAGAAGACACGTACGTACAGAGAAGTGGAGAAGGCGCACGGGGGTAAACGTTATAATTAAAATAAAACAACATTTTACGTCAGTTTTTAGTAAAACCCGACGTTGAAGATCATATATTTAACGTCAGTTGTCTTAAGAAACTGACGTTAAAAACTCTCACACTTATTACGTCAGTTGTTAGTAAAAACTGACGTTAAAGGTCATGTATTTAACGTCAGTTGTATTAAGAAACTGACGTTAAAAACACTCACAACTTCTTACATCAGTTGTATTACACAACGGACGTTAAAAGTTTATTAGTTTATGCAAAAACATTCATTCCTTTGACTACTGTGCTACTTACCCATTCACCTTTGTACCTAATCCTTTTAATGAGCATTAAGTTTATAGATAAGTTTTCAAGAAAATCAGAATAGCTTAGTAACTTCATCCACTGCTCCTATAAATAGCTTCCTTCCATCCTTTTAATTAATTTTCTGCTTCACAATATGGCTCTGTAGTGAGATTAACTTCATCACTCTTTCTTCCTATTCCTAGACTCAAAGGTCTTTGTCTTAATGGTCAAACAACTTCTGAGTTTGAGTAAATCACATTACATGGATATTAAGGTTGGGTGAATCACGTAATCTAATTCTCTCACTTTATTTCATCCCCGTCATCCCTTTCACTTTGCTTTGGAAGCAAGTGATTGTGGATTCAAGATGATGCATCAAGGAATTCCACAGAAGAAGAAAGATGCAAAGATCCGTTTCACTTTGCTTTCGCTGCTAGTGAGTGAGGATTTACTTTGCATCATGGAATTCAAGTGAGGGAGGTGATGATGCATCTATTGGAGTTTCTGTTGACAGGACTGAGAAGAAAATGATGTTGATGCAGAAACTTTTTTATATTTTAGGGCTATGTTGCAGAATTTTTTTATCTTTTAATCATGTAATTTTAACTTATGAATCGCTTCAATGACATACGATTTGATTATACATATAACTTGTTTTATGTTAAGTGTTTATTTATTTTAATTTGCACAAGAATTTGTTTACTAATTCAAGCTAATTGATAAAAATTAAAAATAAACTTGTATAAAAAAAGGTTTAGAAATAAACTGCAGTACTATATGGAGTGATCTGCGTTAAGAGGGACAATAGGGACATGACAACCAATGAAATGAGTTTCATAATTATTTACGTCAGTTATGTATAGAACTGACGCAAATAGTGATTTAATATTTACAAACTGCCACCACCTCATTTTTAACATCAACTTAATTTATGACTGCCAAGTTCCCGTATATTAATTACATTATTTCTAATATTCATTCTGCACGTTTATAATATATAGGATTATTTACGTCAGCTATTTATTTAACTGAAGTAAAAATCAAACTTTTAACGTCAGTTTTTTATAAAACTGACGTTAACAATAAATATTTTTTATTTAAAAACACTTTTAACATCAGTTTTTTTAAACAACTGACGTTAAACGTGTATAGATATCTGCAAAAACATTCATTCCTTTGACTACTATCCTACTTACCCATGCACCTTGTAACTCAATCCTCTTAATGAGCATTAAGTTTATAGATAAGTTTTCAAGAAAATCAGAATAAATAGCTTAGTAACTTCATCCACTGCTCCTATAAATAGCTTCCTTCCATCCTTTTAATTTTCTGCTTCAAAATATGGCTCTGCCGTGGAGAATAACTTCATCACTCTTTCTTCCTATTCCTAGACTCAAAGGTCTTTGTCTTAATGGTCAAACAACTTCTGAGTTTGAGTAAATTACATTACATGGGTGATAAGTTTGAGTAAACTACACTATGTGAGTTGCTCACCTTATCACCTTCCTGGAGAATCATTCTTTGGATGGCTAATCGAGTGCTCGGGGTCACAGTTCCAAAACCTCAGCTTTGGCAGCAAGTGACCGTCTTGGAAGTCTCTGGAACCACTGCCTTTGCTTGAAACAGATCTAGTGCACCTGTTTTTGCCTCTCTCTTGAGCTCTCTCATGCCTCCCAGTTTTTCGAGGTCTTGGAGTATAGTTTTCCCTTTGGCATATTTCATAAAACTCTCTGATGGGATGTAGCTTTAATGTTTAGGATTTTAAACCCTTTCAATGTAACTTTTTATAGGATTTTAAACCCTTTCAATCTTCTGTATCAGTCTGTATTACACTTCATGAATGAGATCCGGTTTGGGTTATTGATTCAACTTATAGTTTTCAAAACAGAAACACAAAACATCAAAGCAATTCATGTGAAACTGAAACTTTGAGGAAGGCAATGCGGAAGGGATCGTATACTAGATAAAAAATTTTATTAAAATAACCTTTAACGTCTGTTGATGTAAGGACTGACGTTAAAAGTGAAGTGACTTACTTTTAACGTCAGTTCTTTATAGAACTGACGTTAAAATGTTCACTGTTAACGTCAGTTTTTATTGAACTGACGTTAAAAGTGAGTCACTTCACTTTTAACGTCAGTCATTAAAACAACTGACGTTAAAATTGAATTAATGAAGTCTGATATTTACAAAACTGCCATATCCTCCTTTTTAACGTCTAGCTTTTGGTTAACTGACGTAAACCTTTACCGTCTAATGTATATTTTCCACTAGTGAGCTAGTGACGTTAAAGAAGCGCTTATTGGGAGGCAACCCAAGTTCTCTTTCCCTTTTTCATTTCTTTTTTGATTTTTAACTCTTGAATAATTTGAGAAGATCAAGAGGAAAAATATCATAGATTAATAGGTTTGTTAAGTGTTTTCAGGGTAAGAAGGAAGGAGTCACCGGTTCCAAGGGAAAATCTAACTAAAATCAAATAAAGAATGCTTAATCTATATGCAAAATGCATGCAAAAGTGTACAGAAAATATCATGTAAAATTACACTATCAAATCACCCCAAGCTTATTCAATTGCTTGTCCTCAAGCAATCACTAAGGCCAGAAGAATAAACAGAACATTGATAGTGAACCAAGAACCCGAGCATATAATCCAAGCAATAGGCAATTCAAACAAGTCAGTAAGAGACAATCAATTCAAGTCCAATTAGAGGCTTAGGTTCCTTAGATTCATGTTCTCACTGATTTGGGCACTCTTTCTCTTTTGAAGCTCACCCCAAGCTTGTTTATTTGCTTGGCTCTCTTTTTACCTCACTCAAGTGTTTAGGGGGTAAGACATTTCACTCAATTTTCCTCAAGGAATGAATCCTACCATAGGCTTGACTATCAACTAAATCTCTACTTTATTAATGAAAACAATCAAGAATCAAGAGGTCTTTCACTTGGTTGTAACGTGGCCATGGGATTAATCTTTAGGTGGGGATAACAAGAAAAGGACATTTCAAAAGGCTACATAAACATCAAGCATTGCAAACATGACCTTCTAAAATACCTTCTTGGGTTTTCAATTCATTTTTCCACCTTTCTTTTCTTTGCTTTTATTTCTCATTTTCTTTTTGTCATCCCCTTCTCTATTTATTATTATTTTTTCTTTTATTTGGAGAAGGGGAGATTTTTCAACTCAAGAGAAATATTTTTGATTCTTTTCATCCCATACTTTTTCAACTACCTGTTTACCCTTTTGTAAAACTTTAGAAGGTCCCTTATCAAACATCATTCATCAAAACATTCCAAGGTACCAAGAAAAGCATTTTTTTTTTCAAGCTCAAAATTGGGCAACTAAGGGGTAGCATTTCATCATTAAAAACTCAGAAGGCCCGAAAAATACTTATTGCCTCAATCATTTTCAAAAATGTTTACAAAAAATTTTTTAAGCTTCAAAATGGTTGTAAGTCAAGTTCTAGAGAAAATCATCCAAGAGGAATAACACTCTAACACAAAGAATGGGGTAAATTTAGTGAGTACCCCTTTTTGGCTCAAAATCTCACATTTTAGTTCAGAACTCAATGAGAAACACAAGTCCACAGAACCATATGCTAATTATCAACTATCTAAGATTATCTCAAGCATTTTCATTTGCAGCCATATCACAAGAATAACAAATTGGGTTCAACAATTCACTATCTCAAATTATTGGCACTTAGTTCTCACAATTGGATACAAAATCTAAGCAAGGGCAATCTAATGTGTGATCATGCAAACTATCATGCAAAACTATATGAATGCAACATGCAAAATGCAAATGCAAAATACCCCTACCCCAAGCTTAAGAATTTACATTGTCCCCAATGTAAACAATCAAGTTGGAGAAAGGGAAGACAAATAAAACAAAATAGGATAAAAAATTGGAACGGCTTACAGAGGCGGTAGCTGGTGCTGACTTTGCTTTTTCTCTGCCCTTTTTGCTCTTCTCCTTGTCTCCTTGCTCTCCCTTCCTTCCTTCCTACCCTGAAAGCACTTGTCACTTCTCAATTTATTATTTTTCCTCTTGAGCTTCTCAAATTATTCAAGAGGTTAAAGCAAAAACAAAATTATTAAGAAAATGAAAACAACTAAAAAGAAGAGTTAAGAAACTTGGGTTGCCTCCCAAGAAGTGCTTCTTTAACGTCACTAGCTTGACTTGTAGACAACTTTTAATTAACCGGGGTCTGCTGGACATAGAATTGCAAGAGCACTTTTCTTCCATGAAACTCCTGTAAATAGCTGATTTTGCTTTGAAGGCCAACAATTGTGCTTCTGCTTTGCCTTTTTCACTCTGGGCCTCTTGCCCTTTTTCTTACTCCTTCCCGGTGGAATTTCTGTTTTCACACGATGAGCAGAGCCAACTTCCTCACCAACTGATACATCATTTGTCTTGCATAGCTTCAGATTTGATTTCTTGTTGTGCTTTTCCTTCTTCTCTGGAGTAGAGGGGTGGTGTTGATGTGCAACAACTTCTTCAGCCACTGTATTCACCATATCCATGCGGAAACACTCCTCTTCAGTGCTCGGACGATGCATAACTTCCAATACCTTGAAATTGACTTCTTCTTCTTGCACTCTGAATTTTAGCTGGCCTTTTTCTACATCTATCAAAGCTCGCCCAGTGGCTAGAAAAGGTCTCCCAGTATGAGCGGAACTTGACATCCTCCACCATGTCTAAAACCACAAAGTCCGCTGGAAAGATAAGCTTATCCACCTTTACCAGAACATCTTCCAAAATACCATAAGGATGCTTGATTGATCTGTCAGCTAACTGCAATGCCATCCTTGTGGGTTTCACCTCTCCTCCTCCGAGCTTGTTCAACATGGAAAGCGGCATCAAGTTGACACTTGCCCCCAAGTCACATAAGGCCTTCCTGATAGACACATTCCCAATAGTGCAAGGGATTGTAAAGCTCCCAGGATCTTTCAGCTTCGGAGGTAGCTTCCTTTGCGATGATCGCCTTTGCACTCCTCGGTTAAGGCATGATTTCACCTTCTTTAATCTTTCTTTTCTTTGTGAGCAGTTCTTTCATAAATTTTGCATAATGGGGCATCTGCTCAAGTGCTTCAGCAAAAGGGATATTGATCTGCAACCTCTTGAAAATATCAATGAACTTGGCAAACTGTTCATCTTTCTCCTTTTTCTTGGTCAAATGAGGGTATGGCAACTTCACATAAGAGGGAATCACTTGAGGCTTGTCCCAATCTTTCAAAAGCTGACTTTTAGTCTTCCTCAAAATTGAATTCTCATCTACTAGCTTCTCCCTCTTGTCTTGTGCACTGCCCTTTTCTTCTTTCTCAACTATAACATCTTGACCGTTTTCTTCTTTTTCTTCTGCACTCAATTCTGTTTTCCCATCAACATTCTGATTCTTCACCAAAGGTTCACCGGCCACATTCTCAATACTTTTTCCACTCATCAGCACAATAGCATTGCAATGCTCCTTCGGATTAGGTTGAGTGTTACCAGAAAAACCGCTGCTAGTTTGCTCGGCTAGGTGCTTTGCAATTTGGCCAACTTGAACCTCCAAATTCTTTAGAGAAGCATCGGTATTTTTCTGGTTCGTCATGGACAACTGCATGAACTGATTAAGTGTGTTTTCCAGAATAGAAACCCGATCTTGAAGCGGTTGTGTTGGAGGAGGCTTGCTTGTCTGCCCGGCATCTTGATTCCAACCAAAATTTGGTTGATTCCTCCACCCTTGATTGTTGCCTTGTCGCCCATAGTTCCCCATATAATTGGCTTCTTCATGGGAACTAGGCGGTGCCTCACATCTTCCATTCTCATGATCACCTCCACAGAAATCACATCTCAGTACCTGTTGGTGTGGCATGGTTGTCCCTTGAACAGATTGGAGTTGTTGTGGGAGTTGAGCTAGTTGTTTGGTAAGAGACTCCAATTGTTGTGTCATGATCTTGTTCTGAGCCAACAATGCAGTTTGTGAATCTAGCTCCAACACTCCCCTTCTTTGGGTGGGACCCCGATCATGATGCATCAAGTAATCATTAGAGGCCATTGCTTCTATCAAAGTCAAGGCTTCTTCTGCTGTCTTTGTATTCATTGAACCTCCAGCTGAGGCATCCAACATGTACCTGGTTGATGGCCTCAATCCATTACAGAATGTTTGCATCTGGGTAAGATTATCAAAACCATGGTTTGGGCATCTCCGAAGCAATTCCTTGAACCTTTCCCAGGCGTCATGAAGAGTCTCACCTTCTTGTTAAGCAAAGCTTATAATGTCACCCCTTGCCATTACAAATCTTGAGGTGGGGAAGAACCTTGCCAAGAATTTTGCCTCTAAGTTGTCCCATGTAGTGAAGCTCCCCGTTGGTTGTGATTGGAGCCAAGACTTGGCTCTATCTCTTAAAGAAAAGGGAACAACCTCAGGCGAATTACATCATCAGAGGCACCATTTATCTTCACTGTGTCGCACAACTCCAGGAAAGTGGAAATATGACTGTTAGGATCTTCCTTCTCCAACCCAGCAAATTGATTTTGTGAAACCATGTTGATGAGATTTGGCTTTATTTCAAAATTGTTGCAGTTCACCGGAGGTCGCACTATACTCGTGACATGCCTGTTGAAATTTGCATTGGAGTAGTCACCAAGTGTCCTCCGTGGTGGTGGAGGAGTATCTTCACCATTCCCTGCCATTCTGAGTTCTTCTTGACAAACTTGAGAGATGGAAGTCTCTTGGTCGTCTCCTTGTTGCTCTAACAAATTCTGCTGTCTTGCTTGCCTCCTATTCTTCCTAGATGTTCTTTCAATTTCTGGATCGTATAGGAGTTGGTCAGCTGGAATAGTACCTCGCATACAAAAATAGTCTAGCAAACAAGATTGTTAGTAGTAAAGGTTAGCACACAACAGCAAACAACTAGAAAATTGACAGCAAAAACAAAACAGAAAAAGAAAATAATGACAGCAAACAGAACAGAAAATTACTGCAGAAAACAGATTATACAGAAATTTTTTGCCTAAAGTAGTAACCGAAATGGATATGCTAATATTGAGACGCAGTCCCCGGCAACGGCGCCAAAAACTTGTTGACGAATCTGGGCAAGTATACCCAGTCGTGCAAGTAATACGGTGGTAAGACCGGTTTATCGTATCCACGGGGACTGCTACAATTACTAACACTTACCAAACCAATTACTATCTAAGCGGATTCTTGGATTGAAGAGAGTTCTAAACTAACAAAAGCTAGAACTAACAACATAAGAAAAACAAACTCTTTTTGTACTTTTCTCAAACACTTGGAAGGTAATAAAAGATGGGTTTTAAATATGAAAAAAGATGTTGGGATTAGGTTCACCAAACTTCATTCTCATGCAATGAAATGAGCCACAAACAGTTTCTACTTCAATTATGACAATCAATCCACTAAATTACTCAAACCCCGATCCCTCGGATGGCAAGAGCCTAACTCCACTAATAGACCCTAATTCCTTAGGTGGCCTAGATTAATGAAATTGCATTATGATTAGGGATTACACGATTGCTAATAAACCTAGTTCCGTTCCTAGATACAAGGCTTATCAGGTGATTAATCTCAATTCCGGTTATGATACTGACGTCCCATTGCATGCCAAAACACATATCAAGTCATGGGGGTGCTAGCCACAACAAGCATTAAGCACGGAGAATCAATCACTCAATAATGAAGTAAAAACCATATTGCAATATCAAGTCATATACATGAGAAATCAGAAATGGCTACCCTAACCCCAACAATGGGAGTTTAGTTACACATCATCAAAGGAGAAGGGAAAAGGAAAGATACTAAGATGGAAGAAGGGAAACACTCTATGGAAGGATGAACCCAGCCACCACAGTCACCAAGAATCGTCCCCTAGGGTTTCTCTGGGCTGCCTCCTTTTCTCTGGTCCAAAAAAACTCCCCCAGTTCTGTCTGCTGCGTTTCTTTAAATAGACCTGCTGCGCGTCACGGCCGTGATGGCCATCACGGCCAGGCCGTGACGGATTCTGTCTCTGGCAGTTTTGGCGACTTTTAGTCTCTCGCGAGGCGAGCCTTTGCTCGCGTCGCGAGCCCTCTGTTCACGCCTGTGATCTCCATCACGGCCAAGCCGTGATGGATTCTGACTTGTGGTGGTTTTGGGTCACGGCCGTGATGTACATCACGGCTAGGCCGTGATGTACATCACGGCTAGGCCGTGACAGACTCTGACTTTAGCCTTTCTGTCTTTTCAGTTTTTCTCGATCATGGCCGTGATGGGCTCTGTTTGGGTCATTTTCTTCACTTTTAAGGCTCTAAATCATCCAATCTTCATCATGGCCAAACCTTGGGCATTTAATCATGAATTCCTGCAAAACAACACCACAACACCGCTTCACCCGTTCCAAGGGAAAATCTAACTAAAATCAAATAAAGAATGCTTAATCTATATGCAAAATGCATGCAAAAGTGTACAGAAAATATCATGTAAAATCACACTATCAGCAGCCCTCACGCCCAAGCCGTGACACTGGTCACGGTCGTGATGAGCCAGAATTGAAGATCAGAAAGGATCACGGACCAGCCGTGATCCCCATCACAGGCGTGATGGGAGGACCCTGAAGATCAGAGAGCATCACGGCCTAGCCGTGATGGAGGTCACGGCCGTGACAAGCTACCCCTATGGACCAGAATGCATCACGGCCTGCCCGTGATAATCATCACGGTCGTGACCCAATTTTCATGCAATTCCTTCTGACTAGGCATGTGAGCCAGCACCCGCTACCGTCTTGGTAAGTCGTTCCATTTTTTCTTCTCCTCCGACTTGATTGTTTATATTGGGGACAATGTAAGTTCGTAAGCTTGGGGTAGGGGTACTTTTTCATATTTGTGCATTTTGCATGTTGCATTCATATAGGCGTAGTTTGCATGATCACATGATCAGATTCCCCCCCTGCTTTGATTTTGCATCCGATTGTGAGAACTGAGTGCCAATTAAATTGAGATAGTGAACTGTTGAACCCAGTTTTCTATTCTTGTGATAGGGCTACAAATAAAAAATCTTGAGATGATCTGTGATAGTTGATAATTAGTATGGGGTTTCGTAGGTTTGTGTTTCTCACTGAATTTTGAACTACTAAAATGTGAGATTTTGAGCCAAAAAGGGGTACTCACTAAATCTACCCCACTCTTTGTGATAGTGTTATTCCTCTTGGATGCTTTTCTCTAGAACTTGACTTGAAACCGTTTTAAAGCTTAAAAATTTTTTAAAACATTTTTGAAAATGATTGAGGCACTAGGTATTTTTCCGGCCTTCTGAGATTTGATTGACTAAATGCTACCCCTTAGTTGCCCAATTTTGAGCCTGAAAGAATAAAATACTTTTCTTGGTACCTTGAAATACTTTGATGAATGATGATTGAATGGGTGACCTTCTAAAGTATTGCACAAAGGGTAAAAAGGTAGTTGAAAAAGTATGGGATGAGAAAATCAGAAAAATGTTTCTCTTGAGCTGAAAAATCTCCCCTTCTCCAAATAAAAGAAAAAAAATAAAAGAAAAAGAAATATAAATAGAGAAGGGGATGACAAAAAGAAATGAGAAATAAAACAAAAAGAAAGGAAGAAAGGTGGAAAAATGAATCAAAACTCAAAAAGGGTATTTTAGAAGGTCATGCTTTGCAATGCTTAATAGTTTGTATAGCCTTTTGAAATTTCCTTTTCTTGATTTCCCCACCTAACGATTAATCCCATGGCCCCATTACAACCAAAGCAAAAGACCTCTTGATTCCTAATTGTTTTCATTAATAAAGTAGATATTTGGTTGATAGTCAAGCCTATGGTAGAATTCATTCCTTGAGGAAAATGAAGCGAATTGTCATAGATCCCTAAACACTTGAGTGAGGTGAGAAAGAGTGTCAAGCAAATGAACAAGCTTGGGGTGAGTTTCAGGTGAGAAAGAGTGTCCAAATCAGTGAGAATATGATTCTAAGAAACCTGAGCCTCTAATTGGACTTGAAAATGATTGTCTCTTGCTGAATTATTTGATATGTATGCTACTTGGATTATTTACTCGGGTTCTTGGTTCGCTATCCATGTTCTGATTATTTATATCTTCTGGCCTTAGTGATTGCTTGAGGACAAGCAAATGAATAAGCTTGGGGTGATTTGATAGTGTGATTTCACATCATAATTCTTGTACATTTATGCATGCATTTTCATATAATTTAGGCATATTTAAATTGATTTTTATTAGTTTTTACCTTGGAACGGGTGAGGCGGTTTCTTGGTGTTGTTTTGCATGAATTTAAGGAAAAATGCTCGAGATTAGCCATGATGGAGCTTGGATGAAGACAGAGCTTGAAAAGTGAAGAAAATGACCCAAGCAGAGCCCATCACGACCTAGCCGTGATGACCATCACGGCCGTGATCGAGCAATAATTGAGAAGAAAGAAGGCAAAAGTAAGAAGCTATCACAGCCTAGCCGTGATGCCCATTACGACCGTGACAGGTTAACTGAGTCAGAACCCTCCTAGGCAAAATCTGTCATGGCCTAGCCGTGATGCCCATCACGGCCGTGACAGACCAATTGGTGGAGGCAAAAGCTATCACGGCCGAGCTGTGATGAGTGTCACGACCGTGATGATCCAAAATTTGAAAGCGCCCCATGGCAGAAAGGGTCACGGCGTGGCCGTGATGGCCATCACTGTTGATGTCACCGGCAAGTGTACCGGGTCGTCGCAAGTAATAAAATAAACACGGTAAGAAATTACCGAGGTCGAACTCAGGGATTGGGCTACCAATTCTACCAATTCGCAGGAAATCAGATAAGTTGGTCAAGTGAGGGAAAGTGGTTGAGAGAGAGAGATTAATGTCGTAATTCAAATAAGAAATCAAATAAAGCTAAGGTTTTAAAATCAGAAATTAAAATATCCAAGGTCACAAATCCACCTACCCAATCATGT
Source organism: Sophora flavescens (assembly GCA_030762895.1). Classification (NCBI taxonomy): domain Eukaryota; kingdom Viridiplantae; phylum Streptophyta; class Magnoliopsida; order Fabales; family Fabaceae; genus Sophora; species Sophora flavescens. The sequence goes on along the minus strand of JAUPTC010000011.1, from coordinate 4,742,606 downwards.
ATAGTACCCAAGTGATGATGAATTCCTCCCTAAGTTCAATTACAATGTCAACCGGGACCCCCAATTTCTCCTATATCCCTTTGTCGTGATCAATAGGACGTATTCGACGATTGGATTAATTACTTACTAGGTCTCATAATCCTAATCTCGAATTCTATTAATTCTTGTTCCCTATAAGGTTGCACTAATCTCCTAAATCCACTGTCGTGCTCATTATTCGATTAGTGATTCCAATCCAAGTTCTAAAACGTGAATCGCCGATCAGCCTCAAACACGTTTAACTAGTCAATCACGCAACACATATGATCAATGCATTCAAATCAGAAATGGAAAACATTCATTGAGAGAAGGAGAGAAAAACATACATCACATGAACACTATACCGCCATGGGCGACTTCATTGATCCCTCGAACGAGGGGATTAGTTCCTCATGCCCGTGACGACGCACAAACAATCGGCAATAATCTCCATAATAAAATAAGAAAAGAAAAGAGAAGGGAGACGCAGCTCCAGAAACAAGGATTCGCACACAATCTGATCTAAAACAGTGGCTAAAACCAACTCTCTCAATCTGATCTGAAATAGCCTATAAATAAGGATTCTGGTTCTCGGCCACTCGCGGGGCTAACAATATTTCGCGAGGCGAATCATTAGTTTTGGCGCACTTTCAATTTGGATTCTCGCGAGGCGAAAGTGTATTCGCGGGGCGAGTCTTCCAACTTCACTCTGTCACAGCCGTGACCTTCATCGCGGCTAGGCCGTGATGGTCTCTGTCTTCCAGGTCTTCGTGATTCGCGAGGCGAGCATCCTGTTCGCGGGGCGAGACAGAGTGATGACTGTTGCTGCTTATCTGATGTTCAGGCACGCGAGGCGAGAATCCACTCGCGAGGCGAGTATCTCCAGAAGTGCTTTTTCCACTGCTTCTTGACTTTCCTTGACTCTCATAGCTTCACTTATTGACCTGAAACGATAAAAAGACACAAAAAGCGTAATTCTATCCAAAATAGACTAAAAACTACTAAAAATGACTAGAACGAGTAAAAGTCTACTTAGGAATAAAACAAGGCCAAATTTGGGCGAAAACGAGATTGAACTCGAATAATTTGCACAAAAACCATAGTCCATCTAGTTATAAAACTAGATAAGCCAAAGGCTTATCAAAACACCCCAAACTTAAACCTTGCTTGTCCCCAAGCAAGCTAAAACTCAAAAAGGACTCAAGACTTGGCAAGCCTAAAGGAATCAATCGATTTCGCACAAATTTCATGCAATCAAAACAGTTTTTCTCCAATGATCTCCCCCCCCCCCCCCCTTACATCAATGTAATCCCCACATTCATTTACTTTAAACAATTGAGAACTTCATCATTCATGCAATCATTAATCTAAGTAGAGGATCAGAGTTACACACAAAAGGAAGATCACCAATTTCAAACAACTGCCTTCCTCACAAGGGTATGTAAAATTTCACCCATTCGCTCAAATTTGTCTAGGCTATCAACTTTTCCCTCAATTTCATATATCAAGAGCACTTCCCATGAATTTTATTTTCATCTCAAAAATAGTGCCCACGGAAATATGCATGCAACATCAGAAGGTCTTTTAAAGGTTGTAATGGGGCCTGGCTCAAGGTAGGATATTCAAGGATATTAGGCTTAAGTCCCTAGGAACTAAGAGAGCATGAGCATTTGACACCTTTTCCACTCAAATTCCTTTTTCCATTTTTCTTTTTGCCTCGGGTGACTACAGCCTTTTCCTTGCTAATCTTTTTGTTTTGCCCCTTTTCGTTTGGCAATTTATTTTGAATATTTTTTTTCTTTTTTTCTTTTTTTTTTTTTTTTTTTGCCTTGGGTTTCAACCTTTATTTTTCTTTTTCTCAACCCAAAATGACATATCACCTTGTAGCCACCCCAAACTTAGTTTCCCACAACCCTTCTCTTGCTACGTTTCCACGCTCTCCTAATCCTAAGATTGGGTTAACATGGTTTTTCAGATTTTGGCTTGTAATATAGGGTCATCAAGAAACAATAGGTCAATTAGGCTCAATGTGGCTAACTAGGGAACATGTGTTGGGGATGGTCCTTTTTAGGCCAAGTAGTTATTCAAAGAAAATTGCCTAAATCATTTGATGCATCACATAAACATGCAAACCATGAAGAGATTCAAGCAAATTCGGGAAAGTGCAACTTAAAAGTGATTCACACAATCAAAAACAAAGTTGGAGGCTCAAATCCTCACCTGGACATTTTGCAAATTGTTTGACCGAGATACGATTCCTAGTGTGTCCACCCCCCTCACCCCAAACTTATCATAAATCAAGTAATCACAATAAAATATTCAAAGTTCAATTTTCAATTTTTCACATGGGGATCAATTTTCTATTTTTAGAACCTAGGGGGAAATCATCGATGGTCAATATAATTCATGCAATCAATCTATGCTCAATTTAATCAAAATCCAACAAGCTTGCCGACACACTATTCATACACAAACTCTTGATCTTCTCAAATTATTCAAGAGTGACAAACAAAAAACAAAGCAAAAACAAAAACAAAAACAAAACAAAAGTGAGGAGAGGAGAGGATACTCCCTGATCAAGTTTCCATGGTTGCCTCCTCATCCAATTGGTCTCACGGGCTCCCTTCTGTTGCATAGCATCCTGGAAGAACTCCTGCAAATGTAAACCTTAAGTGCAGATTCGCGAGGCGAGATATCACTCGCGAGGCTAATCTGGAAAATTGTTATTCACACTTTCCAGAATAGCGATGCGAGTAGTATCTCGCGAGGCGAATCTGGAATTCCAACAGATGCTAATGCCCATAATCGCGAAGCGAAAGTAGACCTCGCGACGCGAGACAGAAACGTGAGTAAGCCTTTGAGGTTCGGGGCTTCTGTCTCGCGCGGCCACAGTGGATTCGCATGGCGAATCAATTTTTTTTTATAATAATATAAATGAAAATGACAGAAACTAAAATCAAAGGATACCTAGCTTGGGTTGCCTCCCAAGAAGCGCTTGTTTAACGTCCCGAGCCTGACTCAAGTCACCCCTAAGGGTTAATCCGGAAGATCTTGCTTGCCACGCACTGCCTCAGTCCGTTTTCTGTAGGCTCTTGCCCTTTCATATGCTCGCATGCTGTTCCCGGACAACTCATTTAAGTCCAGCATCCTTCTATAATCAGCACGAACTCTCCACCCCGTGATGGTCCTTTTTGGGATCAACTCATTGTCTGCATTGGCCACCACGGTTGTGCCACCTTTCAACTTTGGTGCTTTATCCTCTTTTTCCCTGCCCTTGTTGTTGCTCTCTTCCCTTGCACATTCATCCTCTGGGAGACTCGGTATGGCTTCCATGTCTTTTAACCATTCAAGATAGACCTCATCTCCCAAAGGGCCTCTTTCCTCTCTACCATCATCATGGGATTTTACCAACACTTGAGCAAGTGAAGAACCATGGGCTTCTCTAGTTGCCTTTGCCTTGACAGTTGGATCCACCACATCCACTCGATACACTTCCGACCTCTCTGCAGGGTTCTTCATTGCTTCAAAGAGATTGAAGACTACCTCATCATCTTGCACCCTTAGAGTGAGTTTCCCTTGTCGCACATCTATCAAGTCCCCCCCAGTGGCCAAGAAAGGCCTACCCAATATGAGAGGGATCTCGACGTCTTCATCCATATCAAGCACTACAAAGTCCGCCGGAAATATGAGCTTGTCCACCTTCACTAACAAGTCTTCGACTACCCCATAAGGATATTTTACAGAACGATCGGCCAGTTGGAGTGACATCCGTGTATCCTTGACTTCTTTGATCCCCAACCTCTTCATCATAGAGAGGGGCATCAAGTTGATGCTTGCCCCTAGATCACATAATGCCTTCCCTACAGTCATCCCCCCAATGGTGCATGGTATCGAAAAAGAACCGGGATCCTTCAACTTTGGAGGTAGTTTTCTTTGAAGAATGGCACTACACTCCTCGGTCAAAGCAACCGTTTCCTCATCCACTATTCTCCGTTTCTTGGTGAGAAGATCCTTCATAAACCGGGCATATGATGGCATCTGTTCCAAGGCTTCCGCGAATGGAATGTTAATCTGAAGTGTGCGGAAGACATCAAGGAATTTGTTGAACTGCTTATCCTGTTGAGGTTTCTTCAATATTTCAGGATACGGTACCCTCATGTAGGGCGGGAGGTCTTGGGGTTCAACCCACTTCTTCTTTCGGAACTCTTCATCCACAAGCTTCAGCCTACCCCCTTGCTCCGGTGCCTTGTCACTTGCCAACTCTTCTTTCTCAGGTTGCTCTTCCTCAACATGTGGTTGTTCCGGGGCCTCGTCTTCCTAAGAACTAGTTGCACCCCTATTAGATCCCAACACTTTACCGCTCCTGATTGTTATGGCATTGCAATGGTTCTTAGGATTGTTCTCGGTATCACCTGGGAAAGTGCCTGGGGGACGCTCATTCAGTTGCTTTGCGAGCTGAGCTATCTGCATCTCTAGATTGTGCATTGTCGCCCCTGTATGCGTTGTCAACTTGTCAACTTTCGTATTCACCTTCTCTGTGTTGATTACCATCTTTTCCATTGCCGCATTCATCTTCTCAAAAGCCAATTCCCAAGGCTGCCTTCCACCATCTGTTAGTTGCAACTGATTAGGCCCCTGAAGAGCCTGCTGAGTATTACGTTCTTTGGATTCCAATGTTTGGCCTCAGACCCTGTGGATGTTGTTGCCAATTTTGTTGAGGATGTTGTTGACCGGCTAGACCACCATTAGCATCAGTCCGAGCGAAACCCGGATGGTCTCTCCTCATATACCCCCTATTCTGATTCTGACTGTAGTCATTCTGTCTGTTCCTCTGATAATTATTCTGGGGCACAGTGTCATAGAAGTTGTGGCATGAGTCCACATGTTCCTGAGAGAAGTTGAACGGGCAGCTCCGAGTGTCATGATCTCCATTACAATTTTCACAACCCGGAGGCATTCCCTCGTGTATCGCATTAACTTTCTTGTTCCCAGACAAAGCCTCAATCTGCATCTTCAACAATCTGTTTTGCTCAAGAATGGCCTCCATTGTCCCAGAACTGATTCCATTTGAGGTTTCCCTTCCACGGTTGTAATCATTATATGACATCTTCTCCAATAATGCCCATCCATCCTCAGCTGATAAGTAGGAAAAAGAACCGCCAGCTGCGGCATCACAGTTCATCTGATAGCGTCCCCTTAACCTATTAAAGAAATGTTGAACCTTGGAGACCGGGTCAAAGAACGCTGAAGGGCATCTTCTCAATAACCCATTGTACATCTCCCAAGCTTCATTGTAGGTTTCATCTTCTGTCTGCCTGAAAGATGTAACGGCTATTCTTGCCTGTGCCGCTTTCTGAGGAGGAAAATATTTGGTTAGGAACTTTTGTGCCATTTGCTCCCAAGTTCTGATGTTGTTCCTGTCCAAGCTATCAACCCAATCGCGAGCGACATCCCTAAGAGAGAGAGGGAAAAGCCGCAAGCGAAACTCATCTTGTGAGACTCCTCTTGTCTTCTGTAAGTCACAAGCTTCCAGGAAGCGAGTGATGTGTCTATGAGGGTCCTGTTTGCCACTCCCATCAAACTGATTCTCACGGATCTGGAATGTGACACATGCTTCCACTCTGAAGGAGTCTGTATTCAGGTTGCCTCTCACAATAGAAGAGTCACAATCACCCAAGCTGGGTAGATGGTACTCGAAGAGAGGCTTGTAACGAGGAGGAGGAGGAGGGTTTTCTTCGGCCATGTCCTCAAGATTAATCGCTTCAAGCCTCTTTCTTTCTCTGACTTCCTTCCTTAAGCGCTTCTCAGTCTTGGTGATCTCTGAATCAAATAGCAGGTCCTCTTGTGAAAGGGTACCTCGCATACAAAAACACGGCAAGACCAAGTGGAATCAAAGAAGTAGAGAGAAATAATAAAGAAATAACAGAAAAATAAAAATAAAAATAAACTTAACCAATCAATCAAATTTCCTAAAAATTAGGAAAATTGGTTGTGCCAATCCCCGGCAACGGCGCCAAAAACTTGTTGATGTTACCGGCAAGTGTACCGGGTTGTCGCAAGTAATAAAATAAACACGGTAAGAAATTACCGAGGTTGAACTCAGGGATTGGTCTACCAATTCTACCAATTCGCAGGAAATCAGATAAGTTGGTCAAGTGAGGGAAAGTGGTTGAGAGAGAGAGATTAATGTCGTAATTTAAATAAGAAATCAAATAAAGCTAAGGTTTTAAAATCAGAAATTAAAATATCCAAGGTCACAAATCCACCTACCCAATCATGTATAGTACCCAAGTGATGATGAATTCCTCCCTAAGTTCAATTACAATGTCAACAGGGACCCCCAATTTCTCCTATATCCACTGTCGTGCTCAATAGGACGTATTCGACGATTGGATTAATTACTTACTAGGTCTCATAATCCTAATCTCGAATTCTATTAATTCTTGTTCCCTATAAGGTTGCACTAATCTCCTAAATCCACTGTCGTGCTCATTATTCGATTAGTGATTCCAATCCAAGTTCTAAAACGTGAATCGCAGATCAGCCTCAAACACGTTTAACTAGTCAATCACGCAACACATATGATCAACGCATTCAAATCAGAATTGGAAAACATTCATTGAGAGAAGGAGAGAAAAACATACATCACATGAACACTATACCGCCATGGGCGGCTTCATTGATCCCTCGGACGAGGGGATTAGTTCCTCATGCCCGTGACGACGCACAAACAATCGGCAATAATCTCCATAATAAAATAAGAAAAGAAAAGAGAAGGGAGACGCAGCTCCAGAAACAAGGATTCGCACACAATCTGATCTAAAACAGTGCCTAAAACCAACTCTCTCAATCTGATCTGAAACAGCCTATAAATAAGGATTCTGGTTCTCGGCCGCCCGCGGGGCTAACAATATTTCGAGAGGCGAATCATTAGTTTTGGCGCGCTTTCAATTTGGATTCTCGAGAGGCGAAAGTGTTTTCGCGGGGCGAGTCTTCCAACTTCACTCTGTCACAGCCGTGACCTTCATCGCGGCTAGGCCGTGATGGTCTCTGTCTTCCAGGTCTTCGTGATTCGCGAGGCGAGCATCCTTTTCGCGGGGCGAGACAGAGTGATGACTGTTACTGCTTATCTGATGTTCAGGCTCGCGAGGCGAGAATCCACTCGCGAGGCGAGTATCTCCAGAAGTGCTTTTTCCACTGCTTCTTGACTTTCCTTGACTCTCATAGCTTCACTTATTGACCTGAAACGATAAAAAGACACAAAAAGCGTAATTCTATCCAAAATAGACTAAAAACTACTAAAAATGCCTAGAACGAGTAAAAGTCTACTTAGGAATAAAACAAGGCCAAATTTGGGCGAAAACGAGATTGAACTCGAATAATTTGCACAAAAACCATAGTCCATCTAGTTATAAAACTAGATAAGCCAAAGGCTTATCAATCACCACCGTGACGCGAATCCTGATCTATAAAGAGGCACGGGCAGAACAGAAGAAAACAGTTTTTGAAACCCTCAAACACTCTCTGAACCAGGGGCAACTGCACAAGGATTCCATGGAGTTTCTTCTCCTCTTTATCTTTATTTCTGTGATTTTGTCTATGATCATGAGTAGCTAAACTCCCATTGTTGGGATTAGATATAGATATTTCTGAATTCTCCATGTATTCGGTTTGACCTTTTAATACAGTTTTTGCTTCTTTATGAGTGATTGATTTCTATGCTTAATGCTTGTTGTGGCTAGCACCCCCATGACTTGATTATTGTTTTGGTATGCAATTGGAAAATTCGTATTAGAACGAGAACTGAAATCAACCACCTAGTAAACCTTGTATCTAGGAATGGGTTTAGGTTTATTAGAAATCGTGTAATCCCTAATCATCATGCAAATTCATTAGTCTAGGCCACCTAAGGAATTAGGGTCTATTAGTGGATTTAGGCTCTTGTCATCTGAGGGATCAGGGCTTGAGTAATCTAGTGGATTGATTGTCATAATTGAACTAGAAACTGTTTATTAGTCATTTCACTGCTTGGGGATGAAGTTTAGTGAACCTAATCCCAACATCGTTCATATATTTGGCAAGAATTCTTAATGAACTTTTCTTTTTAATTTGTTTATTTTAGGTTTTGAATCTGATTTGGCTTGGTATTTACTATTGAGCCCCCTTCAATCCAAATATCCGCTTAGATAGTAATTGATTCGGTACGTGTTAGTACTTGTCACAGTCCTCGTGGGAACGATAAACGGTCTCACCACCGTATTACTTGTACGACTAGGTATACTTGCCTAGATCTGTCAACATGGTTCTTGCCAACTCTTCTAAGGACCTATTCTTCCTCTCAACAACTCCATTTTGTTGAGGGGTCCTTGGAGCCGAAAAGTTATGTTCAATTCCATGTTTATCACAAAAACATTCAAAGTTATGGTTTTCAAATTCCCCACCATGATCACTTCTAATGCATGCTATTTTCAAATATTTTTCATTTTGAATCATTTTAGTAAGTTTCTTGAAAGCATGGAATGCATCACTTTTATGAACAAAAAACAATGTCCATATAAATCTTGAGAAATCATCAACAGTCACTAAAGCATAATAGTTTCCACCAAAACTCATTGTCATTTGAAGGACTAAATAAATCCATATGAAGCAATTGCAAAGGTCTAGAAGTAGAAACAACTTTCTTGGCTTTAAAACTAACTCTAGTTTGTTTTCCCTTCTGGCATGCGTCACATAAACCTTCTTTGTTAAATTTTATCTTAGGCAAACCAATCACTAAATCCTTAGAGATAAGTTTGTTAAGGTGATCCATGTGAATGTGTGCAATTCTTCTATGCCATAGCCATGCATCATCATCTTTACTAATCAAGCATTGTATGGAAGATGAAATTTCATTCAAATCAAGCATATATATGTTATTGATTCTTTTGCCTATAAACCTAACTTGTTTGTCATGCATACTTTGAACTAAGCAACATTTTTCATCGAAAACAACTTTAAAGCCCTTATCACATAGTTGACTAATGCTTAACAAGTTATGCTTAAGACCTTCAACCAATAGCACATTATCAATTGTGGTATTAGAATTCTTACCAACCTTACCCACTCCAAGAATTTTACCCTTGTTGTTATCTCCATATATGACATGACCACTTTTTCTTGGAGATAGATGGGAAAACTTGGAGATGTCTTTGGTCATATGTTTAGAGCATCCACTATCCAAGTACCACTCCTTGCATAATGTCTTCAAGCATACCTATACAAAAGAGATCAAATCTTAGTTACCCAATTTGAATTGGGTCCTTGTATGTTAGTCTTGGGTTTACTCCCTTTAGGGACCCACATCAGGTTACAATTCTCAACACCTTTTCTTTTAATATAACATTTTTAAATATGATGTCCATGCTTGCAACAAAAATAACATTGTATAGTTGATTTCTTTTGTTTGCTTGATAGAACAAATTGAGTCTTGTTGGAGGTCTTAACAAAACTCATAGTTTGTTTACCAAGTAAAACAGTAAGATTGTTACTCCCATTTGTGAATCTTGCCAGTGACTTTTTCAAATCAATTTTTTCACTTTCCAAATTCTTCCAATTTTCACAAGTGGTGCACCATTCTTTTTCTTTTCCTTTTGAAGAGTTTTCACAAATCTTTTACATAGTGTCAATCTCTAGCTTTTGATCCTCAACTTGCTTTTTCAGAACAAATTTTTATTTTTCAAGTTGAGCCATAAAATTATTTTGTTTCTCAACTAGTTTGGCTAAATCAAGAGATTCTTTATGCAATTTTTCAAAAGAGTCATGCAACTCATCATAAGTAAAAGAGACCTCATCTTCACTTTGATGTGAAGTCACTAAACATAGATTGGCCTCTTCACTTTGACTGTCTTTATCACTTGAGGATGACATCTCATTCTCATTCCATGCTATGTATGCTTTCTTACCCTTCTTATCTTTCTTGCCCTTCTCCTCATTTTAATCATTCTTCTTCTTGTAGTTGGGGCAATCATATTTCATGTGACCGGGCTTTCCATATTCATAGCAAGTTGGGTTGGAAGTACTCTACTTCTTTGTGAACTTCTTGTTGTTGAAGTTGCCTCTTCTCTTGAAAACTTTCCAAACTTCCTCACTAACAAGTTGATGTGCTCCTCTTGAAACTCCTCACTTGAATCATCACTATCACTTAGGTCTTCCTTTCTTGAATACGCAACCAAGGCTATGCCTTTCTTCTTCTTGTCTTGATCTTCACTCTCATTTAATCTTGATAGCTCAAGTTCAAGCTCTTGAAGCTGGCCAAAGAGTGTAGCAAGTGACATTGTAGAAAGATCCTATTCAAACATCTTAGAACTTTGTTAATAAGATCCTCATTATCAAACACTTTACCAAGAGCACTAAGTTGGTTAACAATATATGTAAAACGTTTTTTCATATCACATATAGATTCATCATGCATCATTATAAACAATTCATACTCATAGGTTAAAGTGTTCATCCTAGATCTCCTTACTTCACTTGTGCCCTCATGGTCTACCTCAAGTGTATCCCACATTTCCTTTCCGGAATTGTAAGTAGAGATTCTAAAGAACTCATCAATACTAACTCCCGTAGTAATGATGTTCTTAGCCTTCTTATCTAATTAGACCTTCTTCTTATCATCATCGGTCCATAAAGATCTAGGTTTATCTTTTTCCTCTTCATTAACAACATGTTGAGGCATAAAGGACCATTCAAAACCGTATCCCATATATCAACATCTATTGCCTCAATGAAAATTTTCATCCTTGCTTTCCAATAAGGATAACCTTCACCATTGAAAATAAGGGGTTTAGAAATAGAAACATAATCACTTGTCCCATTTGATTGAGAAGCCATTTCCACGAGACTTGAAAGGTGATTAACCTTATTCAAGAAATCGCTCTAGATACCAATTGTAAAATGTGGAAACGGTTCTTAGTCAAGAGGAGGGGGGGCATTGACCTTTTTAAAACTTTTCGAAAAACAATGTTTAAGTTCCCTTTTTCAAATGGAATAGCAAGATAGTAAACTTTCCTTGAAGCTTAAGCAAGAAACAATTGCAATACAAATTCAAGAATGCACTTACACAAAAATATTCAATTGTATAAGCTAAGAGATAGTATCATACAACAATCATGCACTATAGTATCATAAGCATAGAACATAAAGAATCAAGCATGCGATATTAAAGATTGCAAGAAAGTAAAAGAGAGTACGGATAGAGAAAGTGACCCAAGTATTTTCTTGGTTTGGCACACAACCTGAGTGGCCTACATCCAGTCCCCAAGAATCCTCTTGGAGAAATTCACTATGACAAAGTTTGTACAAGAGATACGACACTCCTTACAAAAGTCACTCTCCCTTGTAGGATACCTCACCCACAAGTACCACACTCTCAAGAGATACCTCACTCTTGAAACTTATTGGATACCTCACCAACAACTCACTAAGGGATGCCTCACCCTTACACCTTGTTCGATACCTCACCAACAATCACCACAAGATATACCTCACCCTTGCCAAAAAGGGATGCCTCACCCTTACTTTGAAGGATACCTCACCAACAAAGATTTTTCTCCAATGGCCACTTTGATGGATACCTCACCAACAAAGATTTATGCCCCTCAAGAGATGCCTCACTCTTGAGAACCTTGGGATCCATACTCCCAATACAAAACTCAGAAAACAAATTGTGTCTAAGAGAAAATCCTAGCACAAACACTTGTGCATCAAAGCTTGTAGCTATAAGATCACTTTCAACAAAGGATGAATAGATGGCTTTCTATTTTGGCATTATAACAGTATATTTTTGCATATGATTTCGTTGTCCAAACTATTAAACACATATCCTTTATATAGACTTCAATTGAAGCTGAAAAACTGAAGTTTTACTGAATTTTAGGGTTGGTATTCGAATACTACAGGGTATTCGAATACTCCCTGTAACAGAACCCAACAAACTTAACACAATGGGTAGTATTCTAATACTAACAGGGGTATTCGAATACCCCCTTCAAAAATTGCCAAATTGCATTTGTAATGGCATACATAAGTTGGTATTTGAATACTCTTGAAGGAATTTCGAGTTTTCCTCAAAGTAGACCAATATACAACTATGTATGTGATTACTTATACCTTGAAAACATTTTCCAACATTTGGAATTTGATAATAGCTATAATTGATTCTATTTTTAGGTTTAGCATTATTATCTTTTTAATTTTGTTAAGCCATCTAATCATACTAAGTTACTTATGACTTACATCAAAACCCTAGAAAAGCAAACATAAACTATCAAAATGATTACAACATTTTCAATCAACACGATCATCATCAAAACACAATTCATATCTTCATTCTTGAACATGGATGGAGATATTCTTCACGGAAGCATACTTGAGACTTGAATCTCATCATCATCTACACTTATTAATAAGAGGGTGTAATTAATATGAATCTCGGAATCGAAAGCGTTTAATGAACCTTATCTTTCAAGTGTTGGAAAACACAACTTTAATTTCCTAGAGCTAAATGTGTAGCATTGCGAAACATAACTGAAGCTAAACTGAAATTACAAGGGATTCATACTTGTAGTTGTTTTACCATCTTTGTTCAGAAACCCTTTTTATTGTCTTGCTATCTTATTACTACCTTTTTAATATTTGAAAATCAACACTTTCACACACTATTTGGCTACCCCTTAATCTTAACTACAAAGAACAATTAATCTGAATTTTGGTAATTGTTACAGCATTCTAATCTTCGTGGGAACGATCTCTTACTTACTCTTTGTTACTTGTTATGATTATGTATACTTGCACATTGCACATTTTGAGCAACACTGACCTCGTGTGTTCCATCCACACGACTATGAACAACACAATGCAAACTATATGAGTCTCACTGACTTGCATCAGGTCATAACCTAGTGCCTCAACCTTTCATCACCAAATCAGATCAAGTATCTCAAGTCACATCATTTAGCTCATCATGTATAACATAATATTTTATTAGGATAGTAACTTCTAAGTCATAATTCACACTCTCCCTAACATACATATCTCCTAACCAACAAATATCATCACCTAGAGGCCAACTAAGCATATACGGATAGATATAGCATGTTATCATACAACGCATGTTACACGTATTAAAATAATAATAAAGTATTCAAGTATCACAAAATATCACATAACGCATGTTATCACAACCAGTACATCACAAGCATCTCAAACATGATAAAATCAGACAACCTCGAGTATCGTAAAATTAAAACCTCGCGGAAATAAATCTACAATCCTCAAATCATTATTAGTATTATGAGGTAGTCGCCAACGTGATTTTAGTATTGTCGGTTACTCACTCACTAGTAGGGTTTAGGTCGCCCTACACCATTATTGTATAAAATGCTACTTAGCCATTTCCGACGATAGGTACCTTCTTTCTCCCACCTAGGGTGTATGTAGCTAGCTCTAGGACCATGAAACGAACCCCTCCGCTAAAGCCTCGAATCTCCATGCACCAAACTAGCACCTCCGGTGCTTCGAAAATTCACCTGAACACATGTACACGTAGCATACGTCACATGTACCCCAAATACGAAGATGGAACGTAAAACCAATAACCGAACTATGAGAAAACCTCATCCTTAGGCTTTTCAGCGGTTACGTTACTATTTTCCTGAGACAGTCTGTCACACTCTTGAGTCTTATGTTCATGATCTTTTAAGAGTTTCACATATTGTCTCTTAAGTGATCTGAAAGTCTTAGTTAAACAATTAGATTCATTAATCAATTCATCATAGGCATCTTGCAATTCCTTAAGATGACAAATTACCTCAGAATATGAATCAGCATCTGCCATGAGACACAAATTTGCTTCTTCACATTCTGCATCTTCATCTGAGGAGTTACCATCTAGATCTTCCCATGTAGCCATCATCACTTTCTTTTTCTTTTTGTAGAAATTTTTGAAGGGTTGATTTTTCAACTAAGGACATTCAGATTTAATGTGTCCAGGTTTTTTACATTCATTGCATACTATAGGACTCTTATATGAACTGTTGCTTTCTTTGTAGAACTTTTCTTTGTTGAACTTCTTGAAAGGTGGTCTATCTTTTCTGAAATTCTTCTTTTTCCATAACTTTCTCATTTTTCTAGTTAACAATGACATTTCGTCATCACTGTCAGAATCTTCTTCAGATGCATCCGATTCTGAATCTGATTCCTCAACCTTTAGAGCCTTTGAGGGAGTCTTCTCAACTTTGAGAGCAATGGATTTTCCTTTCTTTATTGAGCTATCTTCATTAAGCTCTTGCTCATGAACTTGTAAAGTTCCAAGAAGATCACTCATTTGAAGAGTTGAGAGATCTTTGGCTTGAGTTATTGCTGTAACCAGAGGTCTCCATTGTCTAGGAAGAATTCTCACAATTTTGCTTACTTTCTCGGCATTGGTGTAGATTTTTCCCAGAGATTTTAGATTATTGTGATGGTCTGAAATCTTCCTATCATTTGAGCAATGTTCTCTCTCCATCTTCCATGGTGAATAACTCATACTTTCGTACAAGCATATTTATCTTTGTTTCTTTCACCCTTGTTGAACCTTCATGACTTACTTCTAGAGTATTACTTATTTCTTTAGCAAATCCACATGCATGGACCTTTTCAAATTCTTCCTGACTTAGGGCATACATCAAGGAATACCTTGCTTTTTGATTTAGCTCCCATTTAGTCTTTTCTGCAGCAGTCCACTCAACTTTAGGTTTATCAGTGTTATCAGCATTCTTTGGAGTATAAGGATCTTCAGTAATGATTTCCCATATATCTGAGTTTGTAGTCATGATGAACCATTGGAATATTTCTATCCAATAAATGTAGTTTTCTCCATCGAAGAATGGTGGTCTAGTCATGGATGCTCCTTCATCCCTGAGTTACCTCATCTTATGCTAGCTCCAGCCATCATGGTTTCTGTTCAATGGGATCTTTCCTCAACACTGTTAAGTGCTCAACCTAGAGGTTAAGCTCTGGTACCAACTGACATGAACAGATTAAAATACGAGAAGGGGGTATAGTTGTGTTTTAGTTAACTTTTTAGCAAAAGTGAAAGTTTTCTCCAGTTAAAGAGTCAGACACAAGGATCCATCTGATATAAAGCACGTTTAAATAAAACTTAGCGCTTCCAACCTAGTTAGCACAATAAATATAAAGCAAATTTAAATAGATAAGGAAAGAGAGTTTGACACAGATTTACACAGATAGGTAGTGGTTGTACACCTAGCCTCCTCAGGCTCAACTAACAAGTATTGTTTGCACAGCTAGCCTCTCCAGGATCAAACAAGTATTCTTTCAGTAAGCCTCTTCAAGCTCTACAAATGGTAAGAGTTGAATGAAACAACAGCTTCACGATTTACAAATTTGCAAGTCAATCGAATAACAAGTATTCTCACTAAATACAAATGATGAGCAAAGAAGTATTCTAAGAAGAAAAACCTAGAGAGATTTGAATGCGAAGACAGTATTGAATGCTTAAGTGATTAAGTTCAGGTGTGTGTCTTCAACAGTTTTCAAAGTCTTCTATTTATACTCATTAATAATAAATTCGTTGAGTAGAGTTCTTCAGATGAGTAAAGCTTTTGTTCTTCAACCATTAATTCCAGAGAGTCGTTCTGAGCTTTCATTTAATGTTTGTGATCATTGGAGAGCTACAAGACAAGTTGAACGTATTTGTTGGCATTGCTTTATCAGAGTGCAACTTGATTCAAAGCAGTGTCTGTTGTTTTCAAACTTGGGCAGCGCGACTTCCTTTATTTGTGCAACATGGGTCTGCGACTGAGTACAGGTTATTTTGCCTTTTGCAACAAAAGGAATTTCAAACACGGATTGATGCTTTAATCTTCTAAAATAGATTTTCTTGATTTGAAAATGCAAGGGAATATTCTTGACTTTCGAATATAAGAGGAGTGAAAGAATTCCAGTCAATTTGTAGCGTCAGACGCATTTTCATCGCTTGTAGATACTAAGTCTTCCTTCAGACGCATTGTGTTAGCAACAACACAGACGCATCGTTGAGACTTGTTGTTTTGCCAAATTACTTTCACTTTATAGTCTGCACACTTAATACACATATTAGCATATTTCAAAAGGTTTAACTAAAATCATTCTTTGTTTGGATTCATCAAAATTAGAGATGTCAAAAACATAGAATTAACAGAAACTCACTACATTTCATTAATAATCAAATGTGTAATACAAAGTGGAATATGATAAAAAAATCAGGTGGCTATCTAAGAAAGGCATTGCCCTAGCTAAGTTGTGGGCTACATCATAACAGGATTTAATAATTACTCCAAAATCAAAAACATCAATTTTTGGAGTATTAACATTGTTAACCACCACATGGCAATCTAACTTAAAAATAATTTGTTGTGAATTCATAGCCATGTCTTGTACCCATTGGAGAGCTTTGTACAGACCCTTAGCTTCACCCTCACGTGCTGGAAGATAAAAAGGGATGATTTCTGTTTTCGCAATAACAAAATCACCCTTTTCATCCCTAATACACACACCAATGGTTGTTGTATTATTCTGTTGTGAAAAACTAGCATATATATTACACTTCAAATTACCAACTCCAGGCACAAACCAAGCTGAATTAGATGATGCACTCACCTGGTGAGAAGAAGTGCGCAAGGTTACAACAAAATTTGCCATTTTCCAATCTTCTAAAAGCTTAGTTGCGCTATGAAGGATGCTATTGACGACTGGCCTCTTGTTCTCCCATAACAATTGTAACACCCCGTTTTCCAGAGTAGTGTATGATGAAAAGATTAAGCATGTTTGAAGGCTTAATCATGCTCCTTAGGTGTTAGTGAGCATATGTTTCAAGTTTGAGGAGAATCAGAGTTGAAATGGGTCCAGAACGCAAAGAAACGTAAATCGAGCTATTAGTTGATCGATAAATGAATTGAGAGCCGGAATATTAAATTAGGTCGGGCCTGAGTACAATAGGTCTTAGGAATAACCTAAAATAATACAGAAGAATATTTCAGCAGTAGGTTACGAGGGAAAATGCAGAAGAAAACACCCGGTTGTGCGATTAAACAAAGACGCAAGATGACACGTGTCGCGATGCCAAAGTGACACCTAGAATTCCACTAACTCATCTAACATAGCCTAAGGCAATGACACATGGAATCCACTAAAAACCAAACAATTCCTAAGCCTAACACATGGACTCCACTATCTCCCTAAATTAATCTCCTAATGACACCTAGCCTAACATGCACGCACTTGACTAAATCACGCCATCCAATGATTCAATCAAAATAGCAAAGTATTTATATTCTCCTTCAGACTCATTTCACTCATATTTGCATAGCCATTTCGTCCCCTAGTATCTTCATGTGGTGGCTGAATAGTTAGGGAAGGAAAGAACAAGTTACACACTCATTCACACCCAAAAACTCTTCCTACCCTGTTTCTGTGAAATCGGCACCACAAACTATTCCACCGTTGGATCGTGCTCCAATATCATAGGGAGGTTATGGGTTGATATTATTTTATATCCAACGGTTGAAATATCTTAGAATTCCTTAGAGTGTGAGTTATCTGACTCATAAGAAGGAGATAAGCTCAACTCGGGTAGCTCCAGACCAGTCACCTTGGAAGGTTCATCCACCATTGGATCGATCTGAAATTTTCGGATAAGGTAAAGGAAAGGTAGCTCTTTAATCTCACAGTTCACTTTTTTTAAAAAAGGTTAGGATTGCGAGTTATTGAGCCAACACACTAGCGGAGTAGTCTCATAGCATTTTCATGGTCGTACGTTTGTCAGGTGGGGGAAAGAAGCTTTCTGTTTCCGGAATTGGCCAAGCAACATTTTATGCAATAATGGTGTAGGGTGACCTAAACCCTACTAGAACGCGAGTAACGAACAATGTCAATATCACATTGGGGACTATTTAGTGGTAGCAATGATGATAGTGGAATTGTAAGTTTATTATTGAATTACGTATAATATATATTATATTATTATTGAGGTTGATTGGATTGACTGGTTTGACTGTTAGGGATACATGTTTGATATATGATGAGTTGTCTGGATTATCTAGGTTGATTGGAGTATAGATATTTATATTATATGTATTATTTTATTATATGTGGAGATGACTGTAATGATGACATGTTGATTTGATGGATGATGATTGTGATTATTGTGCATAGAGATTATCTGAGAGTTGATACATGATGAGTATAGTGATGTATGTGGGGGTTCATGATACATGAAGTTAAGAAGTGCCTAACCGAGATGATTATTGTGATACAGTGATGAGACCAATGAGATATTATTAATGTTCAGAAGTGCCTAACCGAGATGATTATTATGATACAATGATGAGACCAATGACATATTATTATCGGTGAGGCGTATATAGATGTGTGGTATTAATCACAGCCATGTGAGGGGAACCCACAAGGTCAGGGTGAGTCACGGGTGAGTGCCCTGCGGGCGATGAGGCTCGAGGAAGACTATCGTGATCTATAATAGTCCAGGTTGTACGACTATTCTCCACCGGGGATGGGGAAATAGTTTCATTCTCTGAATGAGCCCTCTAGTGTAACACCCCGATTTTTCCGCTTTTTAAGATCGATATAAATATAAATAAGCGTTTATATTTTTATCTAAAACTTAGAAATTGATTTTGGGAAAATTAAAGTCATATTCATATCATACTTATTTTTATAAGTATATGGTGAAATTTTTGGTTGAAAATTCAGACGGAACCCGGTCTGCGTTTTCGTTGACAGTAAGATTTTACTGCTCAAATGACCTAATTTAGACTCGTGAGCGAAACATTTAAGGTTTTTATGAAGTTTCCAACTTCTTTGGCTATTTTAAAATTTTTCACTTAAAAAGTGAATTAAAATATATTATGCGGCCGTTATACGAAATCGGGTAAACGACGGAGCTGAAAACGGGATTGGCAGGACCCGCAAATGGATAAATAGGATGTCAAATCATGATGAGTCACAAGGGGTGAGTCATGGGATGACTCCTCATGGTCATGATTACTTTTTAGGGGAAATGACCATTATGCCCTTATGGTTGATTTTAATTACCATTTAACCTAAAGCAAGATTACACCTTTGTCCTTGGATTTTTGGCATATTGACCCTTTTGCCCTTGAAAGCCACGGCCTCAAGGCTGCCAAGAGGCCCAACTTCACACCTATTTAAGGAGCACTTCATCTTCTTCATCAACTTTGCCATTTTCCATTAAAACTCCTAAGTTACATAGCTTGATTTTGTGAAGCAAGTCCTTGGATCTTCACTTGTTTTTGATCTTCAAGAGGTGAATCCTATTCTACTTCCCTAATCATGTCTATGTTCTTCAATAATTTTCATGATTCAAAGTCTATTTCATCTATGTTCATCACTTTTAAGTTTCTAGATCTAGAACTTTGAAAAATCATAGTAAATCATAGAAAAATCCTAAAAATGTGAAACCAATTTCTATGGTGGTATTATCCTCTCTATATTCAAGATACAAGATTGTGCATAAAAATAAATTTTCGTGCCTAGTTAACCTAAAGAGGCAGAACCTATGTCTTGGTGGGGGGAGGATTTTGTTCATTTTCTATACATGATCCAATCTTATAAGTTATGTAGGTATTGGATCTATGTTGTTTGAAATGAATCAAGGTCTCTAAGCTAATTTATTTTTCATGGATGAAATTTAATTTTTTGAGGATTGGAAGATTTAATTTCAATCTTTGTACAATGATCATTGATTTAGGGTTTTAAGTAACTAGGAATCATTAATCCAAGAGTTTAGAAATTTTAGAGATTTCTAACCCCAAAGTCAGCCCTTGGCCGAAACCAACATGTAGGATTTTAGGCTTGATTTAGTTGTTTGTTTGTTGACTGAGTGTTATGTTTAATGAAGGATAAACTTGATTATCGTGTACGTGCGTTGACGGTTGATGTAAGCGTAAGTCGACGCGCGACGACGCTTGTGCAATTCCGGCAAGTGTACCGGATTGCCGTCAAGTAATAAAAGATATCGAACCCACAGAGACTGTGTTCCCGAATCGCAATCGGTTTTCGAATCGATTAGATCTGGACAGTTTTAAAAAGGATTTTTATGTTTTGAGTGAAAAGGATTTTGAATTCGAAATTTAAAAGATAAAGAAACAGAAAAAAAATGTTTTTGGGATTTTAGATTTAAACGGATTCCTAGGGATTTGGGTTACCTTTGAGGCTGTTTATGTTGCTAATCTGATTTACCTTTGTTGATTAACGAAATTGCCTTGAAGGCGAGTTTATCCTTTAATAGCTTAAGCTCCCTCTCGGGTTACAAAAGCCGTGCCCAATTGACCCGACCCCTAATCTCGTGGTAGTCGATCCCAGATTAGACCCTTTGCGCTTCGTGACAACTCGTTGCTCCTCGAGGGACGGCTTCTAACTCTCGTGACTTCAGTCCCAAGTCTGACTTCTATAGGTCCGACACCTAAGTTCACCGCTAGGTCCCTCCTTATAATGTCTAAGTCATGCAAATAACCTAAGTTCACCGCTAGGTTCCTCCTTAGATCATCCACATCTCACAAACCCGGTGGCGCCAGGGCTTTACGAGTGAAACCCCCTAGAAATCCTAAGTTCACCACTAGGTTCCTCCTTAGAACGTCTACGTCACGCAAATAAGCGGTTGCCGAATTTACGAGTGATTAACACACTAGAAATCAGATCTAAAACAATAACGAAATCAACAACGATTTTACATCAAATCAACAACATTTACAAAACTCGGGCAGAGCCCTAATCCCTAGAAACAAACTACTACTCCAGTCTTGCCATGGAGATGACAAGCTGGGTTGACAACATAATAGAAAGTACAAAAATCAGAGAAGAGAGGAGAAGAGGAGAAGAGAGATCTATCCTAAGGTCCTAGTTGTTATGGATGTGATATTGATCCTTCATCAATCAATTCTCCCTGATGTGATCTGCCTGGTCCTTATTTATAGATGTGGGAAGTTAGAGTCCCAATCTAACTCAAATTCTGATCCAAATTCGGTTTCTTCAGGTCCAAGTAATGCGCGTCACGGCCGTGATGGCCATCACGGCCAGGCCGTGACGGTCTCTGCCTCTGCCAATTCTGGAAAATTCAAATTCTCGCGACGCGAGATATGTCTCGCGACGCGAGCCCTCAGCTTCATGGCCCGTGATGAATTTCACGGCTAGGCCATGATGTGCTCTGACTTGTGGTGGTTTTGGGTCACGGCCGTGATGGCTATCACGGCTAGGCCGTGACAGATTCTGACTTCAGCCTTTGTTCTTTTTCAGTTTTGCTCGATCATGGCCGTGATGAGCATCACGGCTAGGCCGTGATGGGCTCTGTTTGGCTCATTTTATTCACTTTTAAAGCCCTATCTTCATCCAAACTCCATCATGGTTGATCTTGAGCAATTTACCCTTGATATCTGCAAAACAACACACAAAAACCGCCTTACCCATTCCAAAGGAAAATTAACCTAAAATCTAATAAAAATATGCCTAAACTACATGAAAATGCATGCAAAATGATGGACAAAGATGAGGTGAAATCACACTCATCAAATCACACCAAGCTTAAAACTTTGCTTGTCCTCAAGCAATTACTCAGGCCATAAGATAAATCAATTAAAACATGGATAGTGAACCAAGAACCCTAGAAGCTAATCCAAGTGATAGGCATATTCAATAAGCACTTAAGAGACAATCAATTTCTAGTCCAATTATAAGCTTAGGTTTTTTCAAGTTCATGTCCTCACTGATTTGGGCACTCATCTCACCTCACTCAAGTGTTTTAGGGTTTATTGACAATTCACTCAGTTTCCTCAAGGAAAGTATTTTACCATAGGCTTGACTATTAACCAAATCTCTACTTTATTTATGAAAACACTTAAGAATCAAGAGGTCTTTTCCTTTGGTTGTAATGTGGCCATGGGATTTATTGTTAGGTGGGAAAATCAAGGAAAGGGAATTTCAAGAAGGCTAGACAAATCATCAAACATTGCAAAGCATGACACCTTCTAAAATACCTTTTAGGGGACTTTGATTTACTTTTCCACCCTTATTTCTTCTTCTTCTTTTTTTATTTTTTATTTTTTTATTTTCATTTTCATTTCTCACTTTCTTTTGTCATCCCTTTCTCCATTTTTTTTCTTTGTGTTTATTTCATTTTTATTTGTTTGGAGAAGGGGAGATTTATAGCTCAAGAGAAATTACTTTCTAACTTTTTCATCCCATACTTTTTCCAACTACCAATTACCCTTTTTGTAATACCTTAAAAGGTGCCATACCAAGCATTATTTATCAAAGTAATTCAAGGTACCAAGAAAAGTATTTTATCTTTAGGCTCAAAATTGGGCAACTAAGGGGTAGCATTTATCATTCAAAGCTCGGGAGGCCGGAAAAATACCTAGTGCCTCAATCATTTCCAAAAGTGTTTTCAGAAATTTTTAAGTTTCAAAATGGTTTCAAGTCAAGTTCTAGAAAATACAGTCCAAGAGGAATTACAACACTCTAGCACCAGAAATGGGGAAGATTTAGTGGATACCCCTTTTTTGGCTCAAAATCTTACATTTAGTAGTTCGAAAATCAGTGAGAAACACAAGTTTAAGGAACCACATGCTAATTATCAACTATCAAATGACTATCTCAAGAATTTTTATTTTTAGCCATATCACAAGAATAATGAAAAATTGGGTTCAAAATTCACTATCTCAATTCATTTGGCACCAAGTTCTTACATTTGGATGCATGTTCTAAGTGATGGGCAATCTATAGAATGTGATCATACCAATCCATGCCTATGAGAATGCAATATGAATGCAACAATGCAAATGCAAAAATAAATAACCCTACCCCAAGCTTGATTACTTACATTGTCTCCAATGTAAATAATCAAGTCGGAGAGAGGAGAAAAATTGGAACAACTTACCGAGTCGGTAGCGGGTGTTGGCTCACATTGCAGTCAAAACTTGGGTGGAAATTTTATCACGGCCGTGAGGCTCATCACGGGCAGGCCGTGATCGTTTCTGGTCCTCAGGAGTTGCCCTGTCACGGTCGTGATCTACATCACGGCTAGGCCGTGATGCTCTCTGGCCTTGGCATCCTACTCATCACGCCCGTGATGGTTGTCACTGCTAGGCCGTGATCCTTTCTGTGCTCTTGTTTAGTTCATCACGGCCGTGACCACTGTCACGGCCAGGGCGTGATGGCCTCTGACTTTATTTTTCTCTGCTCTTCTTCCCTTTTTCAACCTGAAAACACTAGATAAACCTATTAATGATATTTTTGCCTCTTGATCTTCTAAAATTATTCAAGAGGTTAAATCAAAAACAAAAGGAAAAAGGGAAAGAAAACTTGGGTTGCCTCCCAAGAAGCGCTTATTTATGGTCTTAAGCTTGACCATACTTCCTTAAGTTAACCGGGGTCGGCTGGGCGTAGATGTGCCGGAACACTTCTCTTCCACGGAACTCCTTCAAAAAGCTGTTTCTGCTCATACGGCCAGTAACGCTTCCGCTTTGCTCTTTTCTCTCGGAGCTTCCTAGCCTTCCTTTCTTCCGGCGGAATTTTTGTTTCCGTATGGACAGCAACTCCAATTCCGTCACTGCTGGGTGCATCATTAGACATGCATATCTTCAGAGTTGCTTCCATGTTTAGCTCCTCTTTTACCACTGGAGATGTTACATCTATTCTGCACACATGGCTCTCAAAAGGAGGGTTGTTACAAGAGTTAGTCAACTGAAAATTTACCCTACCTTCCTCTAAATTTAGAGAGAGTTTACCATTCCTTACGTCTATTACTTGCTCCAATGTTGCCAAGAATGGCCTTCCTAAAATGATGGGGAATTTAGAATTCCCTTTCATATCCAATACCAGGAAGTCGGTAGGGATGAAGAATTTCCCTACCTTCACAGGGACATTCTCTAGTATGCCTAGAGGAGTCCTAGTTGAGCCGTCCGCAAATTGTAAGGAGAATTTGAACGGTCTCAACTCTTTACTTTCCAACCTTTCCATAATAGTGAGGGGCATCAAGCTCGCACTAGCCCCTAAGTCACATAAGGCTCGGTCTATTTCCACGTTTTCAATCGAGCAAGCGATAGAGAAACTACCTGGGTCCTTCAGTTTAGTAGGCATTTTAGTCTCTACATCAACTCGCTTTTTCCTGACCAACCTTTGTGGGAAAGGTATCGGGGGTTGGTACGGTGGTGGAGGGACATACTTCGGTTCTGGCTCTTCCTTTTCGCTTGTGTCCTCCTCCGGTTCCACCTCCATTTCAGCTACCCCCACCCCAAGCTTATCATCCCTTAAGTGTATGACATTGCAATGCTCATTGGGATTTGCTTCGGGTTGCCCCGGGAATGCACCCTTAGGTCTCGAGTACGTGCTGGCTTGTTGGGCAATCTGGGTTTCTAGCATCTTGTTATGAGTTGCTAAGTTGTCTACCTTAGATGCTAAACCTCACTCACTGCCCTTCCTTGTTGTCTAAACTCCTCATTCTGTTTTGTCTGAGTTTCAACAAAACTTTCAAATAAAGTCTCGAGTTTAGATCTTTGTACCTGAGGATACCCCGGTGCGGCTCTCTTATTACCTTGACCCTCTTGGCACTCATGGTTGAGCGTATTGCTGTAGTTGCCGTATGAGAGGTAAGGGTTGTTCCTTCTTTGGTTGTAGGGATTTGGGGGAGCATAGTTGGGCAGCTTCGGGTTCGTATCGTAGAAGTTGTTACAAGAGTTCACTTGCTCACCCGAAGCGCCGGATCCATGTGGGCATTCCATCATGTCATGTCCCTGTATTCCACAAATCTCACAAACAAGGTTAGTAGCACCTAATGCACTCACATTAGCTCTTTCAAGCCGTTCAAAACGTTTATTAAGTGAGTCTATCTTTGACATAATAAGATCTATGCTATTTACCTCAAACTTACCCCCCGAAATCTTTTTCGGGTTATTACCTCTTTCGGATCCCCATTGGTGGTAGTTGGTGGCGACATTCTCGATGATGTTCAATGCCTCAGTGAGAGGCCTATTCATAAACGCTCCACCGGCTGCAGAATCTAGTGACACCTTCGAAGAGTAGTCCAATCCGTTATAGAAGGTGTGCACTATTAACCACCTCTCGAGTCCGTGATGTGGGCACGACTCCAACAGTCCCTTGTAGCGATCCCAAGCTTCTGATAATGATTCTCCGTCTTTTTGGAAGAAGCCGGTGATCTGGGTTCTTATGTAGGCCGTCTTGGATGGAGTGAAGAATTTCTCCAAGAACGCCTGCTCCAGTTGGTCCCAAGTGGTCAAAGTGTTAGCGGGGATTTGCTTAAGCCAGGCCTTCGCCTTTCCAGTGAGAGATGAGGGGAACAGTCTCAAACGCACAACATCGACCGAGGCTCCATTAATCCTGATTGCGTCGGTGAACTCTAAGAATGTTTCTATATGATCGGTCGGGTCCTCCGAAGGCAATCCTCCGAATTGATGTTGCCTAATCATGTTGATTAGCATAGGTGGTATGGTATAGTTCTCCGCCTCAATCTCTGGCCTTGCAATCCAAGTTCGCAAGCCTCTCGCATTTGGGGATGCGTAGTCCTTCAAAGGTTTTGTATCCGGTTGATTCGCCATGAGTGGAACGGGACTCAACCTTTCTCCCACTCTTTGTAGTCTTCTACGTCTGTGGAAGGTCCTCTCGATCTCCGGATCAATCTCACTAAGGCTCCCAAGACTTAGGGATCTTTGCATATAACACACAGAGATGGATACAATAGAAGGAAAAGAATTTTTTTGATTTTTTTTTAATATTTCAGAAATAAAAATCAAATAAAAAGAAAAGGGTCCAGAAAAATCAATTTAAAAACTAATTGAAATTCGAAAAGGCACAGTCCCCGGCAACGGCGCCAAAAACTTGATGTATGCGTAAGTCGACGCGCGACGACGCTCGTGCGATTCCGGCAAGTGTACCGGATTGCCGTCAAGTAATAAAAGATATCGAACCCATAGAGACTGTGTTCCCGAATCGCAATCGGTTTTCGAATCGATTAGATCTGGACAGTTTTAAAAAGGATTTTTATGTTTTGAGTGAAAAAGATTTTGAATTCGAAATTTAAAAGATAAAGAAACAGAAAACAAATGTTTTTGGGATTTTAGATTTAAACGGATTCCTAGGGATTTGGGTTACCTTTGAGGCTGTTTATGTTGCTAATCTGATTTACCTTTGTTGATTAACGAAATTGCCTTGAAGGCGAGTTTATCCTTTAATAGCTTAAGCTCCCTCTCGGGTTACAAAAGCCGTGACCAATTGACCCGACCCCTACTCTCGTGGTAGTCGATCCCAGATTAGACCCTTTGCGCTTCGTGACAACTCGTTGCTCCTCGAGGGACGGCTTCTAACTCATGATTTCAGTCCCAAGTCTGACTTCTATAGGTCCGACACCTAAGTTCACCGCTAGGTCCCTCCTTATAATGTCTAAGTCATGCAAATAACCTAAGTTCACCGCTAGGTTCCTCCTTAGATCATCCACATCTCACAAACCAGTGGCCGCCGGGCTTTACGAGTGAAACACCCTAGAAATCCTATGTTCACCGCTAGGTTCCTCCTTAGAACGTCTACGTCACGCAAATAAGCGGTTGCCGAATTTACGAGTGATTAACACACTAGAAATCAGATCTAAAACAATAACGAAATCAACAACGATTTTACATCAAATCAACAACATTTACAAAACTCGGGCAGAGCCCTAATCCCTAGAAACAAACTAATACTCCAGTCTTGCCATGGAGATGACAAGCTGGGTTGACAACATAATAGAAAGTACAAAAATCAGAGAAGAGAGGAGAAGAGGAGAAGAGAGATCTATCCTAAGGTCCTAGTTGTTATGGATGTGTTATTGATCCTTCATCAATCAATTCTCCCTGATGTGATCTGCCTGGTCCTTATTTATAGATGTGGGAAGTTAGAGCCCCAATCTAACTCAAATTCTGATCCAAATTCGGTTTCTTCAGGTCCAAGTAATGCGCGTCACGGCCGTGATGGCCATCACGGCCAGGCCGTGACGGTCTCTGCCTCTGCCAATTCTGGAAAATTCAAATTCTCGCGACGCGAGATATGCCTCGCGACACGAGCCCTCAGCTTCATGGCCCGTGATGAATTTCACGGCTAGGCCGTGATGTGCTCTGACTTGTGGTGGTTTTGGGTCACGGTCGTGATGGCTATCACGGCTAGGCCGTGACAGACTCTGACTTCAGCCTTTGTTCTTTTTCAGTTTTGCTCGATCATGGCCGTGATGGGCATCACGGCTAGGCCGTGATGGGCATCACGGCTAGGCCGTGATGGGCATCACGGATAGGCCGTGATGGGCTCTGTTTGTCTCATTTTCTTCACTTTTAAAGCCCTATCTTCATCCAAACTCCATCATGGTTGATCTTGAGCAATTTACCCTTGATATCTGCAAAACAACACACAAAAACCGCCTTACCCATTCCAAAGGAAAATTAACCTAAAATCTAATAAAAATATGCCTAAACTACATGAAAATGCATGCAAAATGATGGACAAAGATGGGGTGAAATCACACTCATCAACGGTTCCCAGATCCACGACAAAGTTTTAAATCGAAAGTTAAGTTCTTCGAGAGGTAAGGGGAGCTTACCTGAGGGATTTTCTCAATAACTATTTACTTTTAGTGTGGTTGATATGATTTATATGTGGTTGTGATTAATTGTTTATGTTGTTTACGTTGTGTTGTTTATCTATGTATCGGTGATTGATCTGCTTTTAATTTATTTAATTATCTGCAATTGTATATTATAGTGCTATGATGCATGATCTGACTGGTGATATAATTCTGATAATTGTTGTTGAATGTTGTTTGTGAGTGTTGTTTGAGAAGCCTGACAGTGGTCAGTGCACAACCGATTAATCAGATAAAAGCTTTAATAAGCTGTGAGAATTATATTCAATGTTTTATGGGAAATGTTGGAATATAATAGTGGTGAAAAATATTGTTTTGGAAAAATAATGAGTTTTTTTGAGAAATATTATTATTTTAATGATTTAGTAATAAAAAAATGAATTATGAGTCACAATGAGAGCGAAACCGTGAAAATATTTTTGCACTGCTAATTTTCACGTAAGAAATTCCGCAATATTATAAAAAAATTATTTTATGAAATTGATTGTTGAAAATAAGTTAATTATGATTCTAGAAAATTATTTAAGTGGGAAAAGCTAAGTTTTGGCTTAAAAAGCTTTAGAAGTGATAATTGACAGCAAATTTGGAAAAGTGTCGACAGCAAGTATCTTGAAACGACAATTCGTATTTTAAGTAAGTTTAAAATCTCGAGTGACTCACCTTGCGAAAACTAAGTTTTAGTATTAGAAGATTTTATTGAAGAATTTTCCATGTGAAAAGATTTTCCGAAAACAAAATTAATTTAACCGTGTTGAAAGTGGTGTTGAACTTAGTAACCGAGACGTCGGGGTACTAAAATCAATGGAAAATGTGGCAGCGGTGATTTAAAATCAAACTGCAGCTATGAATGTTCAGAATCTGCAAGCTGCGGAAGGCAAGGCTTTGATTGCGTTTCGAAGTCAAAATCCTTCACAGTTTGGTCTGAATGCGGATCATGAGAAGGCTGATTTATGGATTCAGGAGCTGGAGAAAATCTTCGAGTTGGTAGTCACGCCGGCAGAAGTTAGGGTTACTTATGCTGCTTTCCTACTGATAGGAGATGCGGAGTATTGGTGGAAGGGTGTTCAACAACTGCTTGAAGCTGATCATCAGGAAATCACCTGGAACATTTTCCGAACTGCATTCATGGACAAGTATTTTCCGGAGAGCGTTAGGATCGAGAAAGAACAAGAATTTCTGGGATTACAACAATAAGACATGTCTGTGGGAGAATATGCGGCTAAGTTTGAATCGCTTGCCAAATACTTTCGTTTCTTTCAAGCACAACCCAACGAGAGTTGGAAATGTGAGAGGTTTGAAGCGGGCTTAAGGTTTGAGATTAAGGAGTCTGTCTTACCTCTGCAACTTCTAACTTTTCAAGCTTTAGTCGAAATGAGTCGGAAGATTGAGCAGATGAGGAAAGGAAGAAATGATAAGGGAAATGTTGGAGGACCCACTAGATCCAAGGATCAATCTGAGAACCATGGAGAAAAGCAAGTGCAGAGAAAACCTTATTTCCGACCACCAGGGAATGACCAAAATATACAACAACATCATTCGAATTTTGCTGCAACAGGGAATAGTGGCCAAAATAATCAAAATCAAAGTCAAATTAGAAGGTGTTTCAGCTGTGGAGATACAAGACATATGTTGGATGCTTGCCTTGTAAGGGGAGCTAAGTGTTTCAACTGTGGTCAAGTAGGACATTTGGCAAAGGATTGCAATGCAATAAAGAGAGCTAAGTGTTTCAACTGTGGCCAAATGGGACATTGGGCAAAGGATTGCAATGCACCAAAGCATGGACCGACTGTCAATAATACCAGAGCGAATAAACCGACGGCTGCGGGTAGAGTTTTTCATACGTGAAACGCTGAGACTTCAAACCAGGACGGTAATCTCTTAACTATACTATGTTAATTCCGGTACAATTCATACTTTGTTTCGATGGATTGTGTATGGTTGTGTTGAAATTACTTGTTTATGTGATTATCATGATATGATCGTTTCAAATTTCAACTATTCAATTGGTCATTGTGAAATTTAGTATGTTTGGACTGTCCTATTTTGTTCGGGATAGACACTTCTTAACAAAACAAGTTTCTCGATGAGACTTAGTCTAGTTACTTCTACCATTGGGGAAAGTGACCCAGTCTGCATTTTATCGGATTGATATCCTTTTAAAATTGTTATGTTCTTGTGAAAGGAGAAACTTTCTTAGATTCATGTTTGTAAAAGTGTACCGATCATACATTTTTACTTCCCTGAATTTGTTAAAGAATCTTTATGCACATAATATTCTTGTATTCTTAGCAGATTGATGAAATTCTTTTATATACTTTCTTGAGAAAGTAAGGCTTCGGGATCTTTCATTCCTGTCTAGCTTCGTGTCACGAAATTTCGAGGACGAATTTTTTTTAAGAGGGGTAGTCTGTAACACCCCGATTTTTCCGCTTTCTAAGATCGATATAAATATAAATAAGCGTTTATATTTTTATCTGAAACTTAGAAATTGATTTTGGGAAAATTAAAGTCATATTCATATCATACTTATTTTATAAGTATATGGTGAAATTTTTGGTTGAAAATTCATACGGAACCCGGTCTGCGTTTTCGTTGACAGTAAGATTTTACTGCTCAAATGACCTAATTTGGACTCGTGAACGAAACACTTAAGGTTTTTATGAAGTTTCCAACTTCTTTGGCTATTTTAAAATTTTTCACTTAAAAAGTGAATTAAAATATATTATGCGGGCGTTATACGAAATCGGGTAAACGACGGAGCTGAAAACGGGATTTGCGGGACCCGCTAACGGATAAATAGGATGTCAAATCATGATGAGTCACAAGGGGTGAGTCATGGGATGACTCCTCATGGTCATGATTACTTTTTAGGGGAAATGACCATTATGCCCTTATGGTTGATTTTAATTACCAATTAACCTAAAGCAAGATTACACCTTTGTCCTTGGATTTTTGGCATATTGACCCTTTTTCCCTTGAAAGCCTCGGACTCAAGGCTGCCAAGAGGCCCAACTTCACACCTATTTAAGGAGCACTTCATCTTCTTCATCAACTTTGCCATTTTCCATTAAAACTCCTAAGTTACATAGCTTGCTTTTGTGAAGCAAGTCCTTGGATCTTCACTTGTTTTTGATCTTCAAGAGGTAAATCCTATTCTACTTCCCTAATCATGTCTATGTTCTTCAATAAGTTTCATGATTCAAAGTCTATTTCATCTATGTTCATCACTTTTAAGTTTCTCGATCTAGAACTTTGAAAAATCATAGTAAATCATAGAAAAATCCTAAAAATGTGAAACCAATTTCTATGGTCCTATTATCCTCTATATATTCAAGATACAAGAGTGTGCATAAAAATAAATTTTCGTGCCTAGTTAACCTAAAGAGGCAGAACCTATGTCTTGGTGGGGGGAGGATTTTGTTCATTTTCTTTACATGATCCAATCTTATAAGTTATGTAGGTATTGGATCTATGTTGTTTGAAATGAATCAAGGTCTCTAAGCTAATTTATTTTTCATGGATGAAATTTAATTGTTTGAGGATTGGAAGATTTAATTTCAATCCTTGTACAATGATCATTGATTTAGGGTTTTAAGTAACTAGGAATCATTAATCCAAGAGTTTAGAAATTTTAGAGATTTCGAACCCCAAAGTCAGCCCTTGGCCGAAACCAACATGTAGGATTTTAGGCTTGATTTAGTTGTTTGTTTGTTGATTGAGTGTTATGTTTAATGAAGGATAAACTAGATTATCGTGTACTTGCATTGACGGTTCCCAGATTCACGACAAAGTTTTAAATCGAAAGCTAAGTTCTTCGAGAGGTAAGGGGAGCTTACCTGAGGGATTTTCTCAATAACTATTTGCTTTTAGTGTGGTTGATATGATTTATATGTGGTTGTGATTAATTGTTTATGTTGTTTACGTTGTGTTGTTTATCTGTGTATCGGTGATTGATCTGCTTTTAATTTATTTAATTATCTGCAGTTGTATATTATAGTGCTATGATGCATGATCTGACTGGTGATATAATTCTGATAATTGTTGTTGAATGTTGTTTGTGAGTGTTGTTTGAGAAGCCTGACAGTGGTCAGTGCACAACCGATTAATCAGATAAAAGCTTTAATAAGCTGTGAGAATTATATTCAATGTTTTATGGGGAATGTTGGAATATAATAGTGGTGAAAAATATTGTTTTGGAAAAATAATGAGTTTTTTTGAGAAATATTATTATTTTAATGATTTAGTAATAAAAAAATTGAATTATGAGTCACAATGAGAGCGAAACCGTGAAAATATTTTTGCACTGCTAATTTTCACGTAAGAAATTCCGTAATATTATAAAAAAATTATTTTATGAAATTAATTGTTGAAAATAAGTTAATTATGATTCTAGAAAATTATTTAAGTGGGAAAAGCTAAGTTTTGGCTTAAAAAGCTTTAGAAGTGATAATTGACGGCAAATTTGGAAAAGTGTCGACGGCAAGTATCTTGAAACGCCAATTCGCATTTTAAGTAAGTTTAAAATCTCGAGTGACTCACCTTGCGAAAACTAAGTTTTAGTATTAGAAGATTTTATTGAAGAATTTTCCATGTGAAAAGATTTTCCGAAAACAAAATTAATTCAACCATGTTGAAAGTGGTGTTGAACTTAGTAACCGAGACGTCGGGGTACTAAGGTTCTTTGTTGTTATGGACTTGGGGTCCTTTGGACTTTGAGATCCTGTAGACTTGGTGTCTACTGTATACGTGGTGTATACTGTGTTTAAACATTTAAGATGTTTTCTATTACCACAAACCTAAGACTGATTGCAAGGTCGAGAGGTGTTGTGATTGAGCACTCGGACTGTGAGGTCCTGTGTTTTAATGAAAGTTTTAAAGAGGTTAAAACTGTGTGAGTCGTAAGCCATTTTGAGCTTCGGCAAGAAAAGATCGAACACAAAGAAAAGCGTCAAGAACAGAGTGTTTTCCATGCATTTGGCAGACGTGCATGTGTTCTGGCTGCGTGCCTGGTGTTCTGGCTGCGTGCCTGGTATTATGGCTGCATGCCTGGTATTCTGGCTGCGTGCCTGGTGTTCTGGGTGCGTGCCTGTATTCTGGCTGTGGGCCTGTATTCTGGCTGTGGGCCTGTATTCTGGTTGCGTTTCTGGAGTCTTATCAACTCAATTCTGGTTGGGATATCTCATGAGATTAAGTGTGAATGTTTAGATGATGGATATAAGTGTTCATGCATAGTTTTCCAATGTTGATGTTTGGGGTGTGAAACCCATTGATAAACTGTATGCTATAATTGAGATGTTTATGTATATGTGCATGTGTCTTCTTTTGTGCTAGCATTTAGTTATTTTGTTAAATCCATATATTGGCGTCTCACCCTTACAAACATATCAGAGTCGCACAAGGGATGAGATCTCTACAAAAAGGAGAAGGTTGTCTAGTTCGAGGCATCTTTGTCTTGCTCCGGTTAGCGGTAGTGTTCATTTAGTTACGACCAGCTTAGGTCCTATTTTGATATATTGTGTTTAGGAGAATAAAACTGATAATGATCTAGGAGTGAAGACATATGAGGTAATATAGTTGTATGACTTATATACATTATGTATTTAAGTGTGATTTGATTACGTTGTTGTTGTTATAAGGTTAAAAAGAAAAAATTTATCACCATATTTTGAAAGGATAAACATTGAGAAAACATTATTTTCCCAAAGCAACCAGCAAATTAAGTTTTATTTCCGCAAACGGGTAACCATGTGATGACCCGAGTTAGGGTGTCACATCTAGCGGGAACTGGTGGGTGCACTGAGATTTATTGG
Source organism: Sophora flavescens (assembly GCA_030762895.1). Classification (NCBI taxonomy): domain Eukaryota; kingdom Viridiplantae; phylum Streptophyta; class Magnoliopsida; order Fabales; family Fabaceae; genus Sophora; species Sophora flavescens. Next base: position 4,709,048 of record JAUPTC010000011.1, on the reverse strand, counting down.
ACAAATGACTAAAATGTTATAGTATTTGAGATCAGGTTGAGTGACTATTCTCCATCGGGGATGGGGAAATAGTTTCATTCTCTGAAGGAGCCATCTAGCGGGAACTGGTGGGTGCACCGAGATTTATTTTACTAATGACTAAAATGTGATAGTATTTGAGATGACCATGTCAACATATAGGTATAGCTGCATGAGTGTATAGGATAGAGGATGATACAATGATTTAAGGAGGAATGCTTATATACGTGGTTTTTGTGTGCCGGATATTGGTGTACTGTTATTTGGTATTATGTAATGAATCTTTTTTCGTTTTTGATAATAGTATGTTTCTTATCCCCTATTTTTCTCTATGGTGTATGTTTGGTTATGTGATCATCATGAGAAGACCCTGCGAAGGAATCGGCTATGGAGGAATTGGATGGGACTCCTTGTGAGCCAGATACTGGAGGACGAACCGTGGATTCTAGCGGTAGAGTTTAGTGTCTATTGCCAGTGCATTTTTTTGAGACGTTGTATCTTCCGTTGCTTATTTCAATGTGTTTTGGTTTGTACATATTTGGGATCCTACTGATGGGATTCCCCTGACAGTACCGTATGACTGTATCCAGGTTTTATGTATATATGTATGTATGTGTGTGTGTGTGTGTGTATATATATATATATAGACGGTTGGTTATATTTAAGATTATTTTTCCCGTTGTTTTAAGGTAAACGCTTAACCCTAATATCACGATTAGGTTTTAATAATTTTTGGTTTTTCTTTAATGGGACGTCGGGGGCATCTCATTTGGTGGTATCAGAGTAGTTCGGTTCTGAAACAGACTGTGAGAACTCTGATTAGGGTATACTGTCCATTTAGTTGAATCCATATCGGATAACGACTAGGCTTAGAAGTTGGGTAGTGAGTTCGAATGCGACATTTCTATGACATATAGTATTTATATTCTAGTTTTATGTAGTATTATATGTCATATTGATGTGGGTTAATGATTTCTTTTATGAGGATCATGGCTCGAGGCAGAGGTCGAGGGCATGGCAGACGTGGTGGTGGTAGAGCTATAGAGGTAGACCCTAGAGTGGGTAACGAGGATGAGTATCAGCCTGAGGTAGGAGCTGGAGGTGGAGGGGAGTCATCTGAGAATCTCCGGACCATTCGGGAGTTAGCATCCGTTCTATTGCAGCAGACGTAACAGAATGCTCAGAGGATGTAGAGAGATGCAGAGTTACAGCAAAGACAGGACACAATGAGAGTTGCAGAGTCAGTGGATGTCGGGTTGACTACCTTCCAAAAGGGGAAGCCACCCCAATTCATAAAGGATTATGATCCAGAGAGAGTTGAGTGGTGGATACAAGAGCTGGAGAAGATCTTTGACACAATGAGATGGAGAGACGACAAGAAGGTGACTTATGCTGCCTTCATGCTGACAGGAGGAGCAGAGTCATGGTGGAGAGGCAAGAGGAGACTGCTAGAGGCAGAGGATAGGTTTATCTGTTGGGATTTGTTCAGAGACTGCTTCGAGAAGTACTTTCCCCGGTTGGTCAGACGCGAGAAGGAGAGTGAGTTCATGAGTCTCCAATAGGGAGACATGTCTGTTGGTGACTATGTGGCCAGATTCGAGGCCTTAATACAGTTTTCTGAGTTCTATCAGAAGTTTCCGGACAAGGATTGGATGTGTCGGAGGTTTGAGGGGGGTTTACGGCACGAGCTGAAGAGGGCTATAGTGCCCTTAGACATTCTGAGCTTCCCAGAGTTAGTGGAGAGGTGTGGTGCCATTGAGAGTATTGATCAGAGGCGATAGATAGAGCTGAGACAACAATGCAGAGGAGGCCCGATCAGATCTAGTGATCAGAGGAGGAGCGACAATGGTTCTCAAGGGAGGCGAGGACCCTAAACCAGACCAATGTAGGCAGTACTGACATCTGCAACATTACCAGTTTCTACATCAGTTGATGGAGGGGGTCAGCAGAAACTAGGCCCAGTTTGTTTTGGATGCGGGGGACCACATTATATTCGAAATTGCCAGGAGATTCATGGTTGTTTTGTTTTTGGTAAACCAGGTCATCTGGCTCGTGACTGCAGACAGAGAGCTAGACAGCAACCAGTAGCTACTGGACGAGGAGCCGGAGTTGGCGGAGGTGGAGTTAGTATAAGAGCCCCAGTATCAGGGCAGAATAGTGCTAGACCTCATGCTACAGGGAGGGTGTTTACTGTGAGGGGAGTTGAATTCTCTCCATCTGCCGACCTTATCCAAGGTATGTGCTTGATATTTGGTAGATTATCGTCAGTGTTGTTTGACTTAGACGTTGCACATTCAGTTATCTCGCATGAGTGTGTGTATCATATACAGGTGTGAATTACGGATGGAGGAAGCTTAATTCTTAGGACATGTAATTAATAGGGAGTAAGATTTGGAATGAGTGTTAGACAAGAAGTTTTTGGAAGAATTAGTTCTTGTGGGTAAGAGGTAGTGAACTAGTTGTTTAAAGAAGTTGTTATTAAGGGAATTGATTTAACTAAAAACCTTGTAGCCTTTTTATTGTTGAGTTGATGGTTAGAGTTGTGGATTTGATTTGGGATACAGGTTTATAAATTGAAATTAGGAAGATATAAGGAATTGTAAGTGTTGTTAGCTTGTTAGTGAGAAAAAGGATGATCATGTCAAGTTTAGGTTGAGGTGGAGTAGTTCTTGGGTACGAAATTGGGATTTGAGGATAAAGAATATGATTGAGCATGCTTTTCTAGTTAAAAAGGTGATTTTAGAACTTCACTTGAATGCTATGATTGGATTAGCTTAGTGTACTGTTCCAATGGGGTTGTAAGTTGAGATTTGATTGGAAGCTTTGATGAATAAGGATTAAGTTCACATGCATCTTTAACGTTTAGCTTGCGTTAATTGATTTAGTTATGGTTGGGTTTGGAGAATTCGAAGATAAGACTTGTATTACATATTATATACATGTTAATATTCGGATTTATGATGAACTAGAAATGTTGAAGGTAAGATTGATAGATTTTAGAGTGTTGTATGATAAGATAGTGTTTGGGAGTACACTTAAGTTTATGGGATTAATGCTTTGATATGAAGATGGACTTATTTTATAATGATGATAAGTTGGTTTAAATAAAAGGAAGTTTAGGTATATGGTGTTTATAAGAGAAGTTGATTTGAGTGTGGCTTGTCCAAGATAGGATTTCCGTCCTTATGTTAAGAATAGAATTTTGAGGCCATTGGATGTTATTAAGATATTTGACTTATGGAATAGTAGTAAATTTGGGTTTGGTGAAAGATTTATTATTCTAAGTAGTATTGGGTAGGATTTTGAGTATTTTACGGTTGAATCAAGAGGTTTAGAGATTGGATATGTGTGCCCGAGGATTTTGAGTTTAGGATAATGATGTATACACTCTGATGGCATAGTATGTAAATAATGTGTGTGATATATGGATCGACAAGTTGGTGTATGTTTAAATTTTGATTAGTGAAGTATTTGAATCAGTAAAGTTGTGTTATTGATAATTGTATCAGAGTGCGCAGCGGAAGTATATAGAACTTGGGTATGAATCTTTGATGTTCCATATAACCCCTGCAAAATTTCGAGGGCGAAATTTCTTTTAAGGGGGATAGTATTGTAACATCCCATTTTCCAGAGTAGTGTATGATGAAAGTATTAAGCATGTTTGAAGGAATAATCATGCTCCTTAGGTGTTAGTGAGCTTATGTTTCAAGTTGGAGGAGAATCAGAGTTGAAACGGGTCCAGAACGCAAAGAAACGCAAATCGAGCGATTAGTTGATCGATAAATGAATTGAGAGTCGGAATATTAAATTAGGTCGGGTCTGAGTACAATAGGTCTTAGGAGTAACCTCAAATAATACAGAAGAATATTTCAGCAGTAGGTTACGAGGGAAAATAAGGAAGAAAACACCCGGATGTGCCGACGGAACAACACGTAGTGACACGTGTCGCGATGCCAAAGTGACACCTAGAATTCCACTAACTCATCTAACATAGCCTAAGGCAATGACACAAGAAATTCACTAAAAACCAAACAATTCCTAAGCCTAACTCATGGACTCCACTATCTCCCTAAATTAATCTCTTAATGACAACTAGCCTAACATGCATGCACATGACTAAATCAAGCCATCCAATGATTCAATAAAAATAGCGAAGTAGTCATATTATCCTTCAGACATATTTCACTCATATTCACATAGTCAATTTCGTCCCCTAGTATCTTCATGTGCTGGCTGAATAGTTAGGGAAGGAAAGAACAAGTTACACACTCATTCACACCCAAAAATGCATCATACCCTGTTTCTGAGAAATTGTCATTGTACATTATTCCACCGTTGGATCGTGCTCAAATTTAACAGGAAGGTTCAGGGTTGATAGTAGTTCATATCCAACGGTTGAAATTTGCGTAAAAATCCCCACAGTGTGAGTTATCTGATTCAGAAGAAGGAGATAAGCTCAACTCGGGTAGCTCCAGACCAGTCACCTTGGAAGGTTCATCCTATGCTCATCTACCGTTGGATCGAGCTGAAATATTTGGAGAAGGTAAAGGAAAGGTAGATCTTTAATCTTACCGTTCACCTTTTTAAACAAAGGTTAGGATTGTGAGTTATTGAGCCAACACAGTGGCGGATTTACCAATGTTTTCTGCAGATTTTAGTTCTCTTATTTTTGTGTCTTTCAAAATGTGATGTTTAGGTGAAATTTCGGAGTTCGGGGACCTCGCTCAGTGTGAGGCAGATTTGAGAGGAATCGAGACGGAGTGGTCTCATAGCGTTTTTGTGGTCGTATGTTTGTCAGGTGGGGGAAAGAAGCTTTCTATTGTCGGAATTGGCCAAGTAACATTTTATGCAATTATGGTGTAGGGTGACCTAAACCCTACAAGAGCACGAGTAACGGACAATGTCAATAACACATTGGGAACTATTTAGTGGTACCAATAATGATAGTGGAATTGTACGTTTATCGCCGTTATGTATAATATATATTATAGTATTGTTGAGGTTGATTGAATTGGCTGGTTTAACTGTTAGGGATACATGTTTGATATATGATGAGGTGTCTGGATTATCTATGTTGATTGGAGTATAGATATTTATATTATATGTATTATTATATTATATGTGGAGATGACTGTAATGATGACATGTTGATTTGATGGATGATGATTGTGATTATTGTGCATAGAGATTATCTGAGAGTTGATATGTAACAACCTGATTTTTAATTATGCTGTTTAATCGGTTAAAATATAATTACTTATATTTTTAATCTGAGAGTTAGAAAGTTATTTTAAATAAAATAAAATCATATTCATAGTCTTTATTATGGTAGAAGGCTACGGTGAAATTTTGGGTTCAAAATTCAGACGGTGCCCGGTCTGCGTTTTTACTGACAGTATAATTTTATATCTGCAGAAAACCCTAATTTGACCCGAAACTAAATTTTGTAGATTTTTTATATTATGTCCGTGAGGAATCCTACTTTCCAAATTTTTGATAAGAAATAAAATATTATGCTTACACGAACGAATTTTGGTAAAAGTTCGAATGGAAAACGGTCGGTGTTTTCACTGACAGTAAGATTTTGATGATCAGAAAACCTAATTTGGACTCGTGAATGAAATAATGTAGGTTTTTATCACGTTTCCAATAAGATAGGTTATTTTAATTTTTTGTAAAAAAATAAGATATTAGATGATTCTCAGGCGTTTTGTCGTTAATCGGGTAATTAACGGAACCGGGAACAGCTGAAAATATCAAGATATTTAGTGAAAATATCTAGATATTTATTTGAAAATATCTAGATATTTATATCTAACTTAACCATGATTTACTATTAACTTAACCAAAGTTAAAACAATTTCCTATCTATAAAAACCCCTTACGCAGTCCACCCCCCCCCCCCCCCCCCCACTCACTTCATTTGCTTCATTTCACACTTCACAGAAAATCAAATACTCCATTATTTCAAGAGCTCAAGTAAGAAATCTTTCATAGAAACTTGCCAAGATCATCAACTTTTCTTCATATTCTTCACACACTTGAGGCAACATGATCATCTTTTCTCTTCTTGAATCCATTTCCTTCCTATTTCATTACTTTTTCATTTCTAGATCTGGAACTTCAAATAATTCTAGAAAATTGTAGAAAAATCATTTTAATGTGAAATCAATTTCTATGATCTAGTCATGATCTCTACTTTCATTACCCAAGAGCATGAGATCAAAAACATTTTCCTTCCCTAATAACCCTATTTGGCCGAAACCCTCTAGGAAAATGGGTTGGGTGTTTTTGCTTCTATTGTGAAATCTAATGCTTGAATTAAGCTCTCTAGTATGTATGTTATCTAAATCCAAAAGATTGAAATCAAAAGAATTTTTCCACCTATTTTTGTGCTCATGGTCGAAACTCTAACCTTGGAGGTTAGAGGATTTTGTTTCATATTTTCAACTTCTAACAATTTATCCTAGTTATCCATGACCTAAGCACCTAGAATCCAAAATATTAGAATGAGAACATAACCCGAACCCTCATTTGAATTACTTGACCAAACCTAACTAAAAGTGGTTAAGGGAGGGTTTGTTGATTAACTTGTTGTGTTGTCTGGATGAAGGTGAATTTGATAACGTGTGGCGTGATAACGAGGGACGTCAATTTCGCAATTCCAGCGATAACCCAGGTGGGGGAAAGAACCATTCCATCGTCGGAAATGATAAGTAGTATATTATATAATGATTGTGTAGGGCGACCTAAACCCTACTAGTAGTCGAGTAATCGACAAGACCAAAATCACTTTGGAAACCTTTTCTGTAAAACCAATGGTGATTTGGGGATTGTAGGTTTATCGGCATTAGGTTGATTATATGATATTGAGGATGTCTGACTTTATGTTGTTGAATTTACTGTGATACGCTGGTTGAGGTATTCCATCTGCATGTGACGTATTAATTTGGTGTTTGAATATTTATGATATGAGGATGTTTGTTGTCTGTCACGGCAGTGATGGTTGTCATGGCCGAGCGCAAATGTGAGGTTCTGTTTGGTAGAATTATTGTATTTGATGTCTATCACGGCCGTGATAGCTGTGAAAGAGTCTGACTTTGTTATTTATTTGATTTGATTATTATGGGTTGGTTGTGATAAATTGCTTTATATGATATTGAGATATTTGAATATTCTGTTGATTAATGTGTTATGCATGATCTGCCTGGTTTTAATACTATGCTTAGATGATTTTAAGCAAAGATATATGTTGTTCAGGAGATAGTTGTTTGGGTGAGAGAATGAATTGACTTAGAGGTTCCTAGCTTAATTAAATTATCTAATGGATGAGATGTGACATAGAATGCAAGTGGAGGGTATGATAAGATCTTGAGGCACTAGGTTGTTATTGATGCGAGGTAGTGAGATTCATATAGATGCATTGATAAATATAATCTTTTAGTTCTGGACGTGTTGTTATGATTATCCCATCGAAGATAGAGTAAAAATGTCTTCTATGCTTATGTGCTATTTTAAGGGGAAATAGTGACGCATACCGTGCTTATGCACTATTTCATATTAGAGATTAGGGAATAGTGGCACACCAAATTATAAGGTCTTTTATGCTTATGTGCTATTTTCAATGGGGGAAATAGTGACGCATATCTTGCTTATGAACTATTTCCTATTAGATATTAGGGAATAGTGGCTCATTGAATTACTATATGTTTTGTGCTTATGTACTCTTTCCAATGAGGGAAATAGTGACGCATACTTGTGCTTATGCACTAATCCTTATGAGAGGTAAGGGAATAGGGGCGCACCGAGTTATTATTTATTATGTGTTTATGTACTATTTCCAATGGGAGAAATAGTGATGCATACTATGCTTATGCACTACATCCTACGAGTGATAAAGGAATAGGGGCGCACCGAGTTTTGACCCCAAATAGTTCTGGACTACTGACTAGTGTGACAGGAGTATAGATGGACATATTAGTATAAAGGTTGAATTACATGAGTTGAGCGTAGAGGGTGATATCGTAATTTGAGGATGATTGCAAGTTATGTGTGATGTGTGTGGTTGACTGTTATTATATTTTATGCTATGATTCTTTTCCGCTTTTGATGATAGAACTGTTTCTTATCTCTTATATGTTGTCTGTTATATTGTATTTTTGATGTGATCGTACGAGAAGGCCCAACGGAGGAACCAATTGCGAAAGATTAGATGGAACTCCGTATGAGCCGGATGCGGGAGGAAGAGCTATGGATTCTGGCAATGCAGTTTAGTGTTTTAGTGCCAGTGAGTCTTACAAGACATTTTATATTTTTCGCTAAATAATAGTTTGTTTAATTATAAACCTGCAAGGGATCCTACTGTGAAGATACCCTCAACATTGTTTTGTATTATCTTGTAAAACTTATGTGTGTAAGCATCACTTAACTAAGGTGTGATGTGTTGGTGTAAGACCTAGAGGACAGTGTATTTCTTAGACTTACATTTCTATCTTGCCATTATATATATATATATATATATATATATATATATATATATATATATATATATATATATATATATATATATATATATATATATGATATGAGGCATTCCGGTTTATTGTGTTACTTGTTTAAACATAATAAAGTCCTTAGAATAGAAATTTCAGTTTAATAGAATATCAAGTACATGACTTGATCGTGAGACACTATTGAACAATGAAATCCTATTCTTAAATATCCGTAGTCAAGTATTTTATTAATAAGGACAATAATAATACATTGAGACTATTACGTGTGCAGACTGATGACCATATCTCACGGGTCATGGATATGAGATATCGAGTCGCCACATAGGTACACATTAGAGTAGTGATGTACTGGATTGACCCACCATGAGAACACTACATGGAGCGTTATGTGAGTGTCATAAGTAGTTCTCATAGTGACAATGGTGTATGCAATCCTTCGACCTGAAATCGCTACGATCCCTACATGAGGAGTCGTGTGCTTTAATATCGTCAAACGTCATCTGTAATAGGATGATTATAAAGACGGTCATTGGGCATACCACGAGCCATGCATAGGGATGTGAGTGACCTAGATGGAATTTGTCCCTCCCACATAACAGGAGTAATATCTGTGGGCCCCCTGATAGAGTGAGACTGTAAAATGCATGGCCGTGCTGAAATAAGTCAATATGAGATATTGACCTCATTTGTTGTTAAGTCTACTCGGGTATCAGGGAACATGATATTGAACCATACAAGGGTGACACATTCTATGTCTTGTGTTCAATATAGATATATGGACAAAGGGATAATAATGCACATGAATATTTGTCACAGAAAGGTTTCGTCAAATCACTGACTTTCTCACTACTTAGGTGGCAGTGATGTATTGCTAGATACCGCTCACTGTTTGTAATATTAAATGGGATTTAATATTACTACTAACGTTTTGGGAACCTATAGGGTCACACACATAAGAGCGGATCAAAAGAAGCATTAAAAGGAGAGTTGGACTCTTCTATTGGGCCTAGCGCATAGTACATGGGGCTTAGGTCAAACGTTGCTCACTAACTCACTTAAGGAGGTGCTACTATAAGTAGATCACTTAAGCTATTGTTCCTACACGGTTTTTACCCTAGCCGCACATAGAGAGTGACAGTGAGCAGGAGGTCTCGGTTTTCGAAGCTAGCACTGTGAGGCAGAGACGCTTCGTGCTCGTGACGTTGGACGTTCACGTGATCTGCTCGTGTGGATACCTTAGAGACATTGTTCGTGTGGTGTTCGTGATAGAAGATTTCAATCAATTCTCATCGCTTCCAGAGGTAAATCTTCTAACCATGAATCATGACCATTCGCAAGGATCCTTCGATGGGAATTTTTTTCCGCTGCGTTATTTTGTTTTATACGCAAATTCCCAACAGTGGTATCAGAGCCGCTTGCGAAACCATGATTCTGTTACGTGGTTTACCTGTTATGTATGATAACATGTTAATAATGTGAATCGTTTTTCTGAAAATTGTTTTCTGAAAATCGTTTGCATCCGTGTTTGCGAAACCTTGTTTCTGTAATTTTCGTATGTATATGATATATGCGTCTATATCACATTTATGTGTATATATGCGATTTGTACATTGGTTCTGGAATCCTTATTATGTTCTGCGATGGCGTCAAGTGTTGATGTTAAACATGATCGGTTTCAGTTCTCTGTTGGCGACGTTAAAGGGTGTCAGACATGAAAAGTTCATGTTCTTGCGGCTGAGGTTCCAAGGGTTGAAACCCTAGCCACCGTTCCTTGCAGCGTGAAGTGTTCACGGGCCTTGCGGTTTTAGGGTTGAGAGGTTGAAGCCCTGGCCGCGAAGCAAGCGGGAACCCCGTGCTACCTCTGCGTAGTGTGTTATTTCGAAATTCAATTTTGAAATCTTTTATGTCACCATTTAATAACAACATCAATTACAATAAATGTGATTTATAGTAACATCGATTACAATAAATGTGATTTATAGTAACATCGATTACAATAAATGTGATTTATTATATATATGTTATGTTTTCAAAATTCAGATTTTGAAATCTCTAATTAATAAAATAATAATAATAATAATAATAATAATAATAATAATAATAATAATAATTGTGTATTATTATTGGTTGTTACTATTTATTTGGTAATGTATGGTGAATGGTTATGGCCTTAGTCCTTTAATCTTTTGGTTTATATTTTGAAATACGGCCTGCCGTGCCTTTCTCTTGTATTCCATATGTATATTCTTTTCTCATCTCACTCCCCTCATATGTAAAATGAGGTTTCTGTTTATGTAATGTAATGATGGAGACAAGAAGACGTTATCCTGTGGGAGATCATGCTTGGAGAAGCCTGGATGCTCCTAGGTTTCAGTTTAGATTCTCTCATTGGCTTGGGAGAATCAATGCGTTAGGGGCCATAACCATATCACATTTATTTGGCTTATATATGTATGAGATGCATGTATGTATATAGTATGTTAAAAGGGGTTTAACTAATATATGTATGTGATGCATGTATGTAAATAGTAAGTTAAAGAGTTTAACAAATGATGAGATCAATTTTTAATCAAATCCCTCAAAAGGAAATATTAAGTCACATTTAAAGGCCTTCCAATGCATGGCACTCGTCAAGACTATGATCAATTAAGTGTAGGTCCGCCAAAGCGGGGTACCTTTATCTATACTAGTAAGACGCAATGGGACAAATGTAATGTTCAACTGCTATCCATTGGGTCTGACTTAACTAAGCCAACTTCAATAGGATTGAAAGGCTTAGAGACATAAAAGTTGGGCTTTAGTCCATGTGATGGATTAGAATAAGAGTTATTCACCCAACTGTCCAAGAGTTGCATGAGATGCAATCAGAAAGTGTTTCCTACCTATATAACCGAATTTTGAGTGATCAGCCAAAGCTGACTTAAAGCTAGGTGAAATATGGATCTTGGCCCACTAGAAAATCTTCCAACAGGATTTTCCGAATCAATGATGTGGGTCATTGTTTTGAGTAAAATAGTGGGAGGTGTATTTAATTAAAGACCTTATTAAATAACTTCATGGCATGATACTTATATTTTGCATATTTATCTCTGTAGATTACCATGGCATCAAACACATCAAGTAACTTGTCATTGCGATCCGTCCTTGAGAAGGACAAACTATCCGGAACAAATTTTCTGGACTGGTACAGAAACTTGAGGATTGTCCTCAAACATGAGAAAAAGCTGTATGTTCTTGAGGAGCCTATTCCTGAGGAGCCACCGGCTTCAAGTGCTCCTATGGATGACAGGGATGCTTATAAGAAGCATCAGGATGACGCCTTAGACGTCGACTGTCTTATGCTTGCTACCATGACCTCTGAGCTGCAAAAGCAACATGAGACCATGGAGGCGTACGATATGATCGTGCACCTCAAGCTTCTCTACCAAGAGCAAGCAAGGCATGAGTGGTTCGAAGTTTCCAAGCCCCTTTCCAGTGTAAATTGGCAGAAGGAAGCCCTGTGAGTCCTCATGTACTCCAGATGATTGGGTACATTGAGAATCTCGAGAGACTGGGATTTCCTTTAGGCCAAGAGTTGGCCACCGACTTAGTTCTGCAATCGTTGTCTGAGAGCTATAGTCAGTTTGTCATGAACTATAATATGAATGATCTTGACAAACCTTTGCCAGAATTGTTGAGCATGTTGAGAACTACTGAACAAAATATTAACAAAGGAAAGGGGAAGGCCATTTTGATGGTCCAGGCTGGAAATAGCAAGAAGCAGCCCAAGAAGCCCACGCACAAACAAAAGGGCAAGGGCGAGGGCAAGGCCATCAATAAGATCAAGCCCAGTAATTCCGGCTTGAAGCCTGTGGGTGGTGTGGCTAAGGAAGGCAATTGCTTCCATTGTGGTCGGACCGGACATTGGAAGAGGAACTGCCCAAAATACCTGTAAGAAATCAAGAAGAAGAAGGGAAGTGAGACTTCCACTTCAGGTGTGTTTGTTATAGAAGTCAATTTATCTACTTCGCATCATGGGTATTAGATCTTTGGATGTGGTTCTCACATTTGTACAAATGTGCAGGATCTAAACAGGAGTAGACCATTGGCAAAGGGCGAAGTCGACCTACGAGTTGGAAATGGAGCAAATGTTGTTGCTTTAGCTGTAGGGACTTATGTATTAACTTTTCCCACTGGGCTTACTATTCAGTTAGAGAACTGTTATTTTGTGCCTGCAATTAGCAGGAATATCATTTCCGTTTCTTGTTTGGACAAGATTGGTTTTTCTTTTATAATAAAGAACAAAAGTTGTTCTATTTATTTGGATGATATTTTCTATGCTAGTGCACACATGAGTAACGGGCTTTATGTCCTTGATCTTGAAATGCCCATCTATAGCATAAATACTAAGAGGTTCAAACCAAATGAGTTGAACCTGTCTTATCTTTGGCATTGTCGTTTAGGGAATATAAATGAGAAGCGCATTTCGAAGCTCCATAAAGATGGGCTCTTGGACTCATTTGATTATGAATCATATGAGATATGTGAGTCTTGTTTATTGGGAAAGTTGACTAAAGCTCCATTCACCGGAAAAGGTGAAAGAGCTAACGATCTTTTGGGTCTTATACATAGCGATGTATGTGGACCCCTAAACACATTAGCTAGAGGTGGTTTTCAGTACTTCATCACATTCATTGATGATATCAGTAGATATGGATTTGTGTATCTTATGAAACATAAATCGGAATCCTTTGAAAAGTTCAAGGAATTCAAAAATGAGGTACAAAACCAACTTGGTAAAAATATTAAAACTCTTCGATCAGATCGAGGTGGTGAATATTTGAGCCTGGAGTTTGATGATCATCTGAGAGAGTTTGGAATTTTATCTCTACTCACTCCACCGGAACACCACAATGGAATGGTGTCTCTGAGAGGAGAAATCGAACCTTGTTGGACATGGTTCGGTCTATGATGAGTCATGCAAACCTTCCAAACTCTTTCTGGGGACATGCTCTATTAACAGCAGCTTTTACACTTAACCGTGTTCCATCCAAAGCGGTAGAAAAGACACCATATGAGATATGGACTGGTAGACGACCCAGCATGTCTTTTATGAAGATTTGGGGTTGTGAAGCATACGTAAAATGTCAAGTTTCTAATAATCTTGATCCCAAATATGATAAATGCTTCTTTGTGGGGTATCCCAAAGAAACCAAGGGGTACTATTTCTATAATCCTTCCGAAGGCAAGGTGTTTGTCGCACGGACTGGTGTATTCCTGGAAAAGGAGTTTATCTCCATAGGAACCAGTGGGAGGAAGATAGAACTTGAAGAAATTCAAGAATCATAGAGTAGTGACCTACCATTGGTGGAATATGAGAAACCTTCACAAAATGCTGTGGAGGAACAACCTGCTCCAGTAGCACAAGACCAGCGTAGGTCTAACAGGATACATCACCAGCCTGAGAGATATGGATTTCTCATGACTCCACAAGGTGATGTATTGCTCATGGATCAAGATGAGCCTGTGACTTACCAGGAGGCCATCACTGGCCCAGAATCTGAGAAGTGGCTTGAGGCCATGAAATCTGAGATGGATTCCATGTACACCAACCAGGTATGGACCATGGTAGAGCCACCTGAAGGGGTGAAACCCATAGGGTGCAAGTGGGTTTTCAAAAAGAAAACTGACATGGATGGTAAGGTACACACCTTTAAGGCGCAATTGGTCGTTAAGGGTTTCAAGCAAATTCATGGTGTCGACTATGATGAGACCTTTTCGCCTGTTGCAATGCTTAAATCCGTCCGGATCTTACTTGCTATCGCTGCATACCATGATTATGAGATATGGTAGATGGATGTCAAAACTGCTTTCCTTAATGGAAAGCTTCTTGAGGATGTGTACATGACACAACCTGAAGGCTTTGACATTTCAGAGGATGCCAGAAAGGTATGCAAATTGCAGCGATCAATCTATGGATTGAAGCAAGCTTCCAGAAGTTGGAACCTTCGTTTTGATGATCTTTGTAAGACGATGACGGATTCATCAAAAATGAAGATGAACCTTGTGTCTACAAGAAGGTTAGTGGGAGCATTGTTGTTTTTCTGGTGTTATATGTAGATGACATATTACTCATTGGAAATGACATCCCTACACTACAAAATGTAAAGACATGGTTAGGGAATTGCTTCTCCATGAAAGATTTGGGTGAAGCTACCTATGTATTGGGAATCAGGATCTATAGGGATAGATCGCTAAAATTGCTTGGCCTAAGTCAGAGTACATACATAGACAAAGTGTTGAGACGCTTTAACATGCATGAATCCAAGAAAGGACTCTTGCCTGTCACATGGTATATGCCTATCAAAGGCACAATCCCCTTTCACTCAAGAAGAAAGGGATCGCATGAGTAAGATTCCATATGCATCCGCAATTGGATCTATCATGTATGCCATGTTATGTACTCGACCAGATGTATCGTATGCTTTAAGCATAACGAGCAGGTACCAGTCTGATCCCGGTGAAAGTCACTGGTCTGCTGTCAAGAACATCCTTAAGTACTTGAGAAGAACTAAGGATTCGTTCTTGGTATATGGAGGCGAGGAAGAGCTTGCTGTAAAAGGTTGCACCAATGCTAGCTTCTAAACCGATAAGGATGATTCCAGATCGCAATCTGGTTATGTGTTCTGCCTGAATGGCGGGCAGGTGAGTGGAAGAGTTCAAAGCAAGAGAGAGTCGCCGATTCTACTACGGAGGCTGAGTATATTGCCGCCTCCAATGCAACAAAGGAGGCTGTTTGGATCGGGAAGTTCATTCTTTGAGCTTGTTACAGTTCCTAGTATTGTGGACCCCATTGATCTCTATTGTGATAACAATGGGGCCATTGCACAAGCTAAGGAACCTAGATCTCATCAGCGATCCAAACATATACTTAGGCGCTTCCATCTCATTCGAGACATTATCGATAGAGGAGATGTGAAAATATGCAGAGTACCAACACTTGATAACGTTGCTGACCCACTTACGAAACCTCTTGCACGAAGGTCACACTAGATCGATGGGCATTAGATTTATGCCTGATTAGCTCTAGTGCTAGTGGGAGATTGTTGGTGTAAGCCCTAGAGGCCAGTGTATTTCTTAGACTTACATTTGTATCTTGACTATATATATATATATATATATATATATATATATATATATATATATATATATATATATATATATATATATATATATATGAGGCATTCCAGTTTATTGTGTTACTTGTTTAAACATAATAAAGTCCTTAGAATAGAAATTTCAGTTTAATAGAATATCAAGTACATGACTTGATCGTGAGACACTATTGAACAATGAAATACTAATCTTAAATATCCGTAGTCAAGTATTTTATTAATAAGGACAATAATAATACATTGAGACTATTATGTGTGCAGACTGATGACCATATCTCACGGGTCATGGATATGAGATATCGAGTCGCCACATAGGTACACATTAGAGTAGTGATGTACTGGATTGACCCACCATGAGAACACTACATGGAGCGTTATGTGAGTGTCATAAGTAGTTCTCATAGTGACAATGGTGTATGCAATCCTTCGACCTGAAATCGCTACAATCCCTCCATGAGGAGTCGTGTGCTTTAATATCGTCAAACGTCATCTGTAATAGGATGATTATAAAGACAGTCATT
This sequence comes from Sophora flavescens, assembly GCA_030762895.1. Taxonomy (NCBI): domain Eukaryota; kingdom Viridiplantae; phylum Streptophyta; class Magnoliopsida; order Fabales; family Fabaceae; genus Sophora; species Sophora flavescens. The sequence continues at coordinate 4,692,842 of JAUPTC010000011.1, read as the reverse complement.
GGGCATACCACGAGCCATGCAGAGGGATGTGAGTGACCTAGATGGAATTTGTCCCTCCTACATAACAGGAGTAATATCTGTGGGCCCCCTGATAGAGTGAGACTGTAAAATGCATGGCCGTGCTGAAATAAGTCAATATGAGATATTGACCTCATTTGTTGTTAAGTCTACTTGGGTATCAGGGAACATGATATTGAACCATACAAGGGTGACACATTCTATGTCTTGTGTTCAATATAGATATATGGACAAAGGGATAATAATGCACATGAATATTTGTCACAGAAAGGTTTCGTCAAATCACTGACTTTCTCACTACTTAGGTGGCAGTGATGTATTGCTAGATACCACTCCTTGTTTGTAATATTAAATGGGATTTAATATTACTACTAACGTTTTGGGAACCTATAGGGTCACACACATAAGAGCAGATCAAAAGAAGCATTAAAATGAGAGTTGGACTCTTCTATTGGGCCTAGCGCATAGTACATGGGGCTTAGGTCAAACGCTGCTCACTAACTCACTTAAGAAGGTTCTACTATAAGTAGACCACTTAAGCTATTGTGCCTACACGGTTTTTACCCTAGCCATACATAGAGAGAGAGTGACGGTGAGCGGGAGGTCTCGGTTTTGAAGCTAGCACTGTGAGGCAGAGACCCTTCGTGCTCGTGGCGTTGGGCGTTCACGGGATCGATCATGTGGATACCTTAGAGACATCATTAAGTGCGGTGTTCGTGTGATAGACAATTTCAATCAATTCTCATCGCTTCAAGAGGTAAATCTTCTAACCATGAATCATGACCATTCGCAAGGATCCTTCGATGGGAATTTTTTTCCGCTGCGTTATTTTGTTTTATACACAAATTCCCAACATGATGCTTAATAAAATCAAAGTTGTATGCCTATTTAATTCAAGTTGTAATTTTTACGTATTTTCATGTTACGTACGCGGTTAAGAATTTAATTAAGAAGGATTTAATCTAATAAAACACGGGGGCACAACGGGGTGTCTCATGATACATGATGAGTATAGTGATATGTATGTGGGGGTTCATGATACATGAAGTTCAGAAGTGCCTAACCGAGATGATTATTGTGATACAGTGATGAGACCAATGAGATATTATTATTGTTGAGGTTATCTAGGATATATTGATGAAAGGTTGAGGCACTAGGCTATGAACCTATACGAGTTGGTGAGGCGTATATAGATGTGTGATATTAATCACAGTCATGTGAAGGGAACACACGAGGTCAGGGCGAGTCACGGGTGAGTGCCCTGCGGGCGATGAGGCTCGAGGAAGACTACCGTGGCGGAGTCACGTGTGAGTGCCCTGCAGGCGATGAGGCTTGAGGAGGACTACCGTGATCTATTATAGTCCAGGTTGTACGACTATTCTCCACCGGGGATGGGGAAATAGTTTCATTCTCTGAATGAGCCCTCTAGCGGGAACTGGTGGGTGCACCGAGATTTATTGGACAAATGACTAAAATGTGATAGTATTTGAGATCAGGTTGAGCGACTATTCTCCATCGGGGATGGGGAAATAGCTTCATTCTATGAATGAGCCCTCTAGCGGGAACTGGTGTGTGCACCGAGATTTATTTGACTAATGACTTAATTGTGATAGTATTTGAGATGACCATGTTAGCATATAGGTATAGTTGCATCAGTGTATAGGGTAAAGGATGATACAATAATTGGAGGAGGAATGCGTATATATGTGGTTATTGTGTGATGGATATTGGTGTACTATTGTTGGGTATTATGTTATGAATCCTTTTCCGTTTTTGAAAATAGTATGTTTCTCATCTCCTATTTTTCTCTATGGTGTGTGTTTGGTTATGTGATCGTTATGAGAAGACCCTGCGAAGGAACCAGCTATGGAGGAATTGGATAGGACTCCTTATGAGCCAGATGCTGGAGGACGAGCCGTGGATTCTAGCGGTAGAGTTTAGTGTCTATGGCCAGTTCATTTTTTTGAGACATTGTATCTTCCGTTGCTTATTTCAGTGTGTTTTGGTTTGTACAATATTTGGGATCCTACTGATGGGATTCCCCTAACAGTACCGTATGACTGTATCCAGGTTGTATATATTGTATATGTGTGTGTGTGTGTGTGTGTGTGTGTGTGTGTTTGACGGTTGGTTATATTTTAGTTTATTTTTCCCGCTGTTTTAAGATAAACGCTTAACGCTAATATCACAATAAGGTTTTAATAATTTTGGGTTTTATTTAATAGGACGTCGGGGGCATCTCAACAATTCATTTCGTGCATTCCAGATTTTCCATGGAATCATGGTAAAATTTTCCTCGATGATATTTTTTTGGTTTCCCAGGGTATTCTCCGTGCACAACTGTGGAGACTAATCCCTCGAGATACTTGACGACATTTAAAGGTTGATCTCTCCCAACCAGGTTTTCTCCATACGCAAGAGCTAGGGATCGAACCTGTGACCACTTACTTCAGGGTGCGACACCCTAATCTAGGGTCATCACACTATTACCCAAGAACGGAAATTAAATTATTAATGCTGGTTACTTTCGAAAAATATATATTTGAGTAAACGTTTCTTTACAAAATTAGTGCTGATTTTTTTTTTTAACAAAACATAGAACCCTTGTAAACATGAACAACATATATGTATACCTATAGATACATCACCTTTTACATACATAACACCTATAATAGGAGATAATAAAAGATCCCTCTCAAGTATAGGCTATTCTCCATCAAACTAAGCAAAGGAAATAAAGATATATATACACATCAGTAACAAGTAGTTCAGAACCATACTCAAAACTCATGGCACTCTGAAGCCATATCAAAACTATCAAGACTCACTACCCCAGAACTCTACCTAAAGCTGGTCAAGCTACTCAAACCCATTGGGAAGATCATGATGATCAATCCTGTTAACGAATCTGGGCAAGTATACCCAGTCGTGCAAGTAATACGGTGGTGAGACCGGTTATCGTATCCACGGGGATTGGATGTCAACTACCAATTCACAAACTCAGCAACTATCTAGACTATGAAGAGAAATCAAAACAACCAAAAGAAAAGAAATAAAATCTTTTTGTCTTTTTGGGGACTTTTAACAAACACTTGGAGTGCAGAAAGGATATGTTGGGACTAGACTTCACCAAACCTCTAACTCATGTACTATCAGGACTAGATACCTCCCATTCATGCTTCAGATATTAAAATCAATCCAATAAATTACTCAAACCCTGATTCCTCGGATGGCAAGAGCCTAAATCCACTAATAGACCCTAATTCCTTAGGTGGCCTAGATTAATGAATTTGCATTAAGATTAGGGATTACGCGATTACTAGTAAACCAAACTCCATTCCTAGATGAAAGGGTTACTAGGTGATTAAATTCAGTTCCGGTTCTGATACGAATTTCCCAATTGCATACCAAAACACAAATCGAGTCATGGGGGTGCTAGCCACAACAAGCATTAAGCACATAAAATTAATCACTAATATGAAGACATGAACACAGAATAATCAGTCAAGATAAATACATAATAATAAGTTTGGTTACATATAATCCCAACAAACAGGGATTTAACTACTCATAAAAATAGAATACAAAGAGAAAGAGACAAGGGATGAAGCAAACTCCATAGGAGGATCCTCCAATCTTTTTCCAGTCCCAGAGCAAGGAAAACATCCCCCTTCAAGGTTGGAACCCTCTTCCAGCCGCAGCCTCCAAGTGCTTCCTCACTAAAACTCCCAAAACTAAAAACTCAAAAACCAAAAACTGTTCAGTTCTGCCCTAAAACAGCAACTTATACCAATCAGTTCTGCGCTCGCTCGCGAGGCGAATGTCCTCTCGCGAGGCGAATATTAAAAATCTGCTGTTTCGAAGAATTGAACTCTCGCAAGGCGAGACAGAACAGTTTGTATTTCTGGCACAGTCATCATTCAGGGTCGCGAGGCGAGATGTGTTTCGCGGGGCGAGTCTTCAGAATTCTGCTTGGCTCAATTTCTTCTCTTTTCAAGCTCTAAATTCTTTCAAGCTTTATTATGGCCAAATCTGCACAGTTTTCCTCAATTTCTGCAAAACAACACACAAAACCACCTTCACCCGTTCCAAGGTAAAAACTAATAAAAATCAAATAAAGAATGCCTAATCTATATGAAAAATGCATGCAAAAGTATACAAAAAATATGATGTAAAATCACACTATTAAATCACCCCAAGCTTATTCAATTGCTTGTCCTCAAGCAATCACTAAGGCCAGAAGAAATAAATATACAAAGCATGGATAGTGAACCAAGAACCCAAATAAATACTAATCCAAGTAATAGGCATTTCAAACAATTCAGCAAGAGACAATCAATTCAAGTCCAAGCTTGTTCATTTACTTGGCTCTCTTTTCTCCTTCACTCAAGTGTTTAGGGGTATATAACATTTCACTCCATTTTCCTCAAGGAATGACATCTACCATAGGCTTGACTATCAACCACTTCTCTACTTTATTAATGAAAATAATTTAGAATCAAGAGGTCTTTTACTTGGTTGTAACATGGCCATGGGATTAATCATTAGGTGGGGAAGTCAAGAAAAGGACATTTCAAAAGGCTAACAAAATATAGCATTTCAACACATGACACCTTCTAAAATACCTTCTTGGGTTTTCGATTTATTTTTCCACCTTTCTTTTCTTTCTTTTCATTTTTATTTCTTTTTTTTTGTCATCCCCTTCTCTACTTTATTTTTCTTTTTTTTTCTTTTCTTTTTCTTTTCTTTGGAGAAGGGGAGATTTTTTCAACTCAAGAGAATTATTTTTCTGATTCTTTCAACCCATACTTATTCAACTACCTTTTTACCCTTTTGTAATACTTTAGAAGGTCCCTTATCAAGCATCATTTATCCACATATTTCAGGGTACCAAGAAAAGCATTTTTTTCATGTAGGCTCAAAATTGGGCAACTAAGGGGTAGCATTTCATCATTCAAAACTCAGAAGGCCAGAAAAATACCTATTGCCTCAATCATTTTCAAAAATGTTTCCAAAATTTTTTTTTAAGCTTCAAAATGGTTTCAAGTCAAGTTCTAGAGCAAGCAAACCAAGAGGAATAACACTCTAACAAAAAGAATGGGGTAAATTTTGTGAGTACCCCTTTGGCTCAAAATCTCACTTTTTAGTAGTTCAGAAATCAGTGAGCAACACAAATCTACAGAACCATATGCTAATTATCAACTATCACAGATTATCTCAAGCATTTTCATTTGCATCCATATCACAAGAATGAAAAAATTGGGTTAAAAAATTCACTATCTCAATTTATTTGGCACTTAGTTTTCACAATTGGATGCAAAATCTCAGACAAGGGCAATCTAATTGTGTGAACATGCAAAGCTATCATGCAAAACTATATGAATGCAATATGAACAAATGCAAATGCAAAATACCCCTACCCCAAGCTTAAAAATTTACATTGTCCCCAATGTAAACAATCAAGTTGGAAAGAGGAGAAAAATAAAATAAAATAAAAATGGAACGGCTTACCGAGGCGGTAGCGGGTGTTGATTCACATTCCATCGGAAACTTCTTGGAATTTGTCACGGCCGTGAGGGTGCTGACTTTGCTTTTTTTTTGTCTTCTTGCTCTCCCTTCCTTCCTTCTTACCCTACAATCACTTGGCAAATTTATTAGTAAAAGAAAACTCTTGATCTTCTCAAATTATTCAAGAGTTAAGATCAAAAATAAAATCTAACTAAAGAGAAGGGTTAGGAAACTTGGGTTGCCTCCCAGTAAGCGCTTCTTTAACGTCACTAGCTTGACGTCCTAGGATTCTCCTCCTGGATCAAGTGGAATTTGGAGTGGAGATTGTAGCAGTAGTATGACTTTATTCTCAACTCCACCCAGTCAGTGTGTGAAAGCACCATTGACCTCTTCAACTATAATAATGCGCTCACTTCCTAGCGGGTCAAATGGAATTCTCACCAGGAAGTTTGACAGACAAGTGGAAGGAACTAACTTACCAATGTCCACACATGCATGCAAGCCAACATATTTTTCTAATGCAGAAAATTCAGCAAGCATGGTGGAGGGAGTGCTTTCCAAATGCCCTGCCTTCTCACTTGTTCCTCCCCAAGGATGCGTGAAAGGTACTTCCTCTTCTTGTGGCTCATCCACCATCACCACTTCATCTTCAATTTGATCCATTCCCCCAACCAGATTTTTCTCAAATTCTGCTTCATGTGGCTCTATGGGAATCATACATGGTGGTGGAGGTGGCAAATATGAACAAAAGGTTTCCTAATCCTCCTAGGAGAAGTTATATATAAGCCTTCCCGTCATATAATCAACTTGTGCTGGAGTGACATGACCCATCAAATCCATGCAATCTCCCAAACACCAGTTGTCCTCCAAAGCGTGACTTGAGGCTTCCTCATTAGGTGGATAATAGTGATTGTCCATGAATTGCATCCACCTTGCACAAACACAACTCAAAACAAAAAGATCAAATATATACAAAAAAATAAAAAGAATAAAAATGTCTAAATTAGTTTCCTCCTTTGTTACTACTGATATTGGCAAAACCAATCCCCGGCAACGGCGCCAAAAACTTGTTGACGATTCTGGGCAAGTATACCCAGTCGTTCAAGTAATACGGTGGTGAGACCAGTTATCGTATCCACGGGGATTGGATGTCAACTACCAATTCACAAACTCAGTAACTATCTAGACTATGAAGAGAAATCAAAACAACCAAAAGAAAAGAAATAAAATATTTTTGTCTTTTTGGGGACTTTTAACAAACACTTGGAGTGCAAAAAGGATATGTTGGGACTAGACTTCACCAAACCTCTAACTCATGTACTATCAGGACTAGATACCTCCCATTCATGCTTCAGATATTAAAATCAATCCACTAAATTACTCAAACCCCGATTCCTCGGATGGCAAGAGCCTAAATCCACTAATAGACCCTAATTCCTTAGGTGACCTAGATTAATGAATTTGCATTAAGATTAGGGATTACGCGATTACTAGTAAACCAAACTCCATTCCTAGATGAAAGGGTTACTAGGTGATTAAATTCAGTTCCGGTTCTGATACGAATTTCCCAATTGCATACCAAAACACAAATCGAGTCATGGGGGTGCTAGCCACAACAAGCATTAAGCACAAAAAATTAATCACTAATATGAAGACATGAACACAGAATAATCAGTCAAGATAAATACATAATAATAAGTTTGGTTACATCTAATCCCAACAAACAGGGATTTAACTACTCATAAAAAGAGAATACAAAGAGAAAGAGACAAGGGATGAAGCAAACTCTATAGGAGGATCCTCCAATCTTCTTCCAGTCCCAGAGCAAGGAAAACATCCCCCTTCAGGGTTGGAACCCTCTTCCAGCCGCAACCTCCAAGTGCTTCCTCACTAAAACTCCCAAAATTAAAAACTCGAAAACCAAAAACTGTTCAGTTCTGCCCTAAAACAACAACTTATACCAATCAGTTCTGCGCTCGCTCGCGAGGCGAATGTCCTCTCGCGAGGCAAATATTAAAAATCTGCTGTTTCAAAGAATTGAACTCTCGCGAGGCGAGACACTGTTCGCGTGGCGAGACAGAGCAGTTTGCATTTCGCTTGATCATCATTCAGGGTCGCGAGGCGAGGTGTGTTTCGCGGGGCGAGTCTTCAGAATTCTGCTTGGCTCAATTTCTTCTCTTTTCAATCTCTAAATTCTTCCAAGCTTTATTATGGCCAAATCTGCACAGTTTTCCTCAATTTCTGCAAAACAACACACAAAACCACCTTCACCTGTTCCAAGGTAAAAACTAATAAAAATCAAATAAAGAATGCCTAATCTATATGAAAAATGCATGCAAAAGTATACATAAAATATGATGTAAAATCACACTATCAAGTCCCGCCTACAACTGACGAATCTGACGATGATGCCTCCGCTACAGCCGTATCCTCAGAAGAATCCTCATCATCAACCGCAGGAGGTTGAAACTCAGTATCATCCTCAATGTATTCCTCCGGGTCTTCCTCTCCCTCATTTAACTCCACTTCAACAGGAGGTTCCACAAGTCCTAATATCTGAAGAGGATGTGGTTGAGGCGGATCCATCAATCCGTGCTCTTCCAAGTACTGTAGGTAAAGCCAAAATGGAGGTAAAGATACCTCGACCGTCTCCACTACGTGAATTCTCTGTTGTGGTCCTTCCTCTATTGTTCCGATCACCTCTTTACTCGGTCCATGGTAGGTGGCGCTGAGTGCCCCGAGGTTAATCTCCCAGGCACCACCATATTGTTCATGATCAAAAGTGATCGTTCGAACCCTCGATTGTACCAAGGGTATGTCTGGGTCCATCTGAATATGTGTAAGAGTGAGAAACCAATACATGGATCTTACTCAATAACTACATACTAGCCACCATATAACACATTAGCATTTACCAAGTACAAACATTTATAAACAAATAGTTTATCAGTGGGTTCAACACCCCAAACATCATCCATAAAAATTATGCATGACACTTCATATTCATCATCTACATTCATCCTAATCTCATGAGATATCCCAACATATAATGAGTTGATCAGACTCCAGAGCCACACTGGCTAAATAGGCACACTGCCACTAGGCACACAAAGTGTGGCTAATCTTGGCACACTGCCACTAGGTGCGCAACCTCTTCCCATCCACACATGGCACACAAGGTGTGGCTACTCTAGGCACACTGCCAAACACATTGCTAATGTCCACAATCAGGGCACCAATAGCAAGTAAGGTGGGGTCTCCGTGTCCTCACTAGGCACATGAGAAAAATGCATCTCGGAATTACCTTTCGCCGCTGGTAATTAATGCATCAAAACCTCAAACCACAGGCACGTCTGCCAAATGCATGCAAAACACTTTTGTTTTGATCTTTTCTTTGTGTTCAATATTTCTTTGCTGAAGCTCAAAATGGCTTACGACTCACATAGTTTTAAAACACTGTTAAAACTTTTATAGCAACACAGGACCTCATTGTCCGAGTGCTCAATCACGACACCTCTCGACCGGTGCACCAGTCTTAGGTTCGTGGTACTAGAAAACATCTTCAATGTTTCAAAATAGTATACCTCATGTATGCGGCATAGGCCCTCATAGTCCAAATGACTGAATCCATCACAATACAGAACATTAGTACCCCGACGTCTCGGTTACTAAGTCCAACTATACTTTCAACACAATTAAATCAACTTTTGATTTTCAGAAATTCTTTTTCCAAGGTAGAAATTCATTATAAAATCCTTAAATCATAAAACTTAGTTTTTCATAAACTAAAGAGTCACTTGAGGTTTAATTTCCTCAAAATATGCACTGCCGTTTCGAAAATACTTGCAGTCTACACTTTCCCAAATTTGCCGTCAAATACTATTTTTAAGGCTTTTCAAGCCAAAACTTAGCTTTTTCCACTTAATTAATTTTCTAAAATCATGATTAACTTATTTTCACCAAAAAATTTTATAAAAGAATATTTCGTAATATTCCGGGTTTTCTTACGTAAAATTTAGCAGTGCGAAAATATTTTCCTTTAATATTATACATCAACATTTTGCCATTAAAACATTGAATATAATTTGCAAAGCTTCTTGAAGCTTTTATCCAACTTACTTAATTGTGCACTGACCACTTTCAGGCTTCTCACACATCAACCAACAGTTATATCATAGATATTTCCCAGGCAGATCATGCCTCACAGTAGCATAATATAATTGCAGATAAACTATTAAACGAAATTAAAACCACACAGATACAAATAACACAACAATAGACAACATAAATAAATACTAACAAAAAATAATTACAAACAACCACGGGATAGCATATAGCCATTGAATAAATCCTCCGGTGTTCCCCTCTTACCTCTTGAAGACTTTTTGGTGAACTTACAGATTCCTTCGGAATTTCGGTTACCTCGTAAACGTCGTACTCAACTAACCTTCAACCATTACAACCAAATAGTTACCAATCAAGAAACTAAAACATTCTAAACCCTAATACATAGTCACGACCTCTAGGGTTTTTGAATGACTAAAACTTCTAATCATGATTAAGTCATGGATTAATGATCCTTGATTAACCTAAATCATAGATTAGTGACTAAACAACTAAGTTTCAAACTCAAAACTTCCTAACTCTTTTATACAAGGATTCGGCCTCAATATGTTCACAGGGCTAGGGTTCTTAATTTAATAAACCAACTTGGATTTATTAAGCATACATACTAATAGCTTGATCAACAAGATCATTAAGGAAAACTTTGAACAAAACTCAACAAATCTAACCCACCTAGGGTTTCGGCCAACATAGAGATTTTTGAGTAAGATTTTCATTTTAAGAAACTAACATGGATTAGAGTGTGTAGACATACATGCCATATAGAATACATGATCATACATGACAACACATGATCAAAACTCTACCAACCCTAATGTGATAGATTCGGCCAAGGCTAGATTTTTAAGAAAGAAATTTTTGATTACATCATGCTCTTGGATTTAGATAATATGCATGATATCAAGAATATAGAAAGTAGTTTCATCATCATTATATTTTTCTAGAATTTATTATGACTTTTCAAAGTTCTAGGGTTAGAAACTTTAAAGTGATGAACAACTATGATATAAGCCTTGAATCAAGAAAACTTGCTAAAGAACATAGGAATGATTAAGAATGAAGATTTTAATTTACCTCTTGAAGATCAATGACAAAGGAAATCCAAGAACTTGTTTTACAAACTTAGCACTAAGAGACTTATGAACTTTAGGGTTTTGGAAACAAATGGCAAAAGAAACTAAGTGAAAAGTGAGAGTATGGTATTTATAGAGATAGTGGCGCCATATTGGGAAGGATCTAGATGATGATGAGTTGTCTTGCTAAATGATTCAAATGCAATTAAGTTCTAAGGACCAATTTGCAAAGATTCCAAAAGTTGAAGGACTAGTTTGCAAATTGTCAATAAAGTGTCATGATGATGATTTTGCCACATTTAATGAAAGCTTATCTTTACCAAAGTTGGCTGATTTTTGAGTCAAAGATAGGTTAAGACAATTCATGAAGGTTTGAGAAGAATCAAGAATGATATAGAATAATCAAGAATGATGTAGAAAATTGTGGAACACTCTAGAAAAATCTTGATTCATCCAACAACAAATGAGGCAGCCATCAATCCTCATGGGCTTGTGCATGGGCTGGGTTAGTTTGGGCTTGGGTTCATTTTTGTGGGGCCCACTTGAAGATTTAAGCATTAGGCTTAAGATAGGAAACTTGTATAGTTTCAAATAGGCTTTATGGAATCAATCCATGAACTAGAAAATTTTGGGCTTCTAAGCCACGAACATTTGAGATTGGTAACAAGGATTCTAGCCCAATTCACTTGAAAAAACTTAGTATGACTTTTAAACTATTAATCATTCAAAATTCATCTTATGTATGACTTTTAAAGTTATAATAAGAGTAAAATACTTTTAATGATTGGTTAACCATGTAATTAATGAATTATTAAATTCACTCCCATTCTCTTAAATGACTGTCCTCAATATGTGTACATATAACTTAAGCTAATTCAATTAAATTAGATTAATAATTCATACTTGGTTTTGGTAAAAAAAAAAACTAGTTATCTTTTACTATTTTCTTTTGTTTTTAAAGTTTTATTTAAGAGTTTAATTTGATACATTGTTAGTGCAAAAATATTTATGCTTATAATCATTCACGGATCATCTTATGTATGAATTTTAAAGTTATAATAAGGCTAAAATACTTTTAATGATTGGTTGACCATGTAATTAATGAATTATTAAAAAATTGACAATCATATTAATTACATTCAAAATATTTTAAATTATATAATATTATTATTTGATAGTATAATTAATGTGAGTATGATAGTTATTAAGAAAATTTAACAGGTCAAAAGTTCGTATCTTAATTATACAAATTATTTTTTCAAGTAAATGTTCTAATTGGTGTCTGAAAAAAATAAATCGAAGACACACTTGGTCCCTTAAAATCGAAAAATATCATTTTGATTCTCAAAAATCTCAAATGTCAGTCAAAATAGTCTTTATATGGAATGGTTATCCACAAAATGTATACATATAAGTTAAGGTATTCAATTAAATTAGGTTAATAATTGTTACTAGGTTTTGGTAAAAAATTAAACTATTTATATTTTACTATTTTGTTTTGTTTTTAAAGTTTTTTTAAGATTTTAATTTTGATATATTGTTAGTGTAAAGTTTTTTATACTATTAATCATTCACAAATTATCTTATGTATGACTTATAAAGTTATAACAAGAGTAAAATATTTCTAATGATTGGTTGACCATGTAATCAACGAATTATTAAAATCCACCAAAAAATAAATTATTAAATGCACTCTCATTCTCTTAAATGTCTGTCCTCAAACTGTGTACACATAACTTAAGCTTATGCAGTTATACTAGATGAATAATTCATACTAGGTTTTGGTAAAAAAAATAATAAACTATTTATATTTTACTATTTTTTTTTTAAAGTTTTATGTAAGAGTTTAATTTTGATACATTAATAGTGTAAAAAAATTTAAACCGTTAATCATTCACATATAATCTTATGTATGACTTTTAAAGTTATAATAAAAGTAACATACTTTTAATGTTTGGTTGACAAAGTAATTAATGAATTATTAAAAAATTTGACAAGGATATTAATTACATTCAAAATATTTTTAATTATATAATATTATTATTGATAATATAATTAATGTGAGTATGATAAATATTAAGAAAAATTAATAGGTCAAAAGTTCATATCTCAATTATACAAATTATTTTTTAAAGTAAATGTTCAAATTAGTGTCTAAAAAAAAATCGAAGATACACTTGGTCCCTTGAAATTGAAAAATATCATTTTGATTCTCAAAAATCTCAAACGTCACTCAAAAATTTCTTTATAGGGACTAAAATATCCTTACAATGCTCCCTCATTCTCTTAAATGGTTGTCCTCAATATGTGTTCATATAACTTAAGCTTATACAATTAAATTAGATTAATAATTCATACTAGGTTTTGGAAAAAAAATAAACTATTTATCTTTTACTATTTTGTTTTGTTTTTAAAGTTTTATTATAGAGTTTAATTTTGATACATTGTTAGTGTAAAAAAATTATAATATTAATCATTCACAGATCATCTTATGTATGACTTTTAAAGTTATAATAAGAGTAAAATACTTTTAATGATTGGTTGACCATGTTATTAATGAATTATTAAAAAATTTGACAATGATATTAATCACACTCAAAATATTTTTTATTATATAATAATATTATTTTTAAATTTAATTAATGTGAGTATAATAAATATTAAGAAAAATTAATAGGTCAAAAGTTTGTATCTTAGTTATAAAAATTATTTTTTAAAGTAAATGTTCAAATTGGTGTCTAAAAAAAATTGAACACATACTTGGTCTCTTAAAAATGAAAAATATCAATTTGATTATCAAAAATCTCAAATGTCAGTCAAAATAGAGTATATAGGGACTAAAATATCCTTAAACATTATTTTTAAGAACTCATTTGACCGACATTTGAAATTTTTTAGGGCGAAATTCACATTTTCCATTTGGCACGAACCAAATACATCTTTGTGTTTTTTAAGGACCAGTTTAACCTTTATTGTACTTTTCACAATATATAAATTGAGGTGGGGAACTCTGATTCAATACATGATAATCAGCTGGCTTATCATGTTTTAGCTAATATTTTAGAGTGGATTTCATCAATTAAATTTTTTTGAATGCTTGATTTAACCCAAATTAGACTTTGTTTTCCTATTTTAATTATTTTAGAGTCAATGTGTGCATTTAATTTATTTTAATTAAAATTTAATTGATTTTCTAAAGATTTTCTTATTTTTATCTTTAGGAAAAGACAAAGAAGAAGGATTGCAATTAAATTGAAGATTGCCAAGTAAATTGTGAGGGCCCACGTGATGGATTTGAATCCAAATCAATTTGGATTTGGATTATTATGATTAAAAGATAATTCAATTGCCATTGAGATAAAAGATTGGATCCAAATCATTTTGGATTTGGATAATGATTGCCTATCACAACAATAAAGGATATGATAAGATTTGGCAATTAATTTGGAGATATTGATTTGGCAATTAAATACGAAGATTAAAATGCTCAGGACCAGTTATGTTGGAGTTTGCATGAAGGCAAAGCTTGAAATACAAGAAAAATGAGCCAAACAGAGCCCAGCACGGCCTGGCCGTGATAGGCATCACGGCCATGATCGAGCAGGGTTGAAAAAGAAAGAAAAACACAAAGTCAGAACCTGTCACGGCCAGGTCGTGATGGCCATCACGGCCGTGGCACGCCAACCAGTGTCAAGTTCTCCAGGACAGAATCTGTCACGGCCTGGCCATGACGCGCACAATCTGGAATTTTGATTTACTGATTTGATTTGATTTTGTAATGGTTTCAAATCCAAGTTACCCTACTCTATAAATAGGGAAATCATGCTCGAAAATAGGGATCTCTTGGTTGCTACCTTAGGCAAAAATTAGGATTTCTCTTCTTCTCAATTTCTTCTTTTCTCTTAGGATTTTTATGCTTTTGTTATTCAAGGTTGCCATGAAAATGGCAATGCTTGAGTAGTCTTTGTATTTCTTGGAATTGGGGCTATGCCCAAGACTTGTTTTATGTTATGAATTGATGTTTTCCCTTTGTTAGTTCCAATTTGCTTGTGATTTAATTCATATTGCATGAATTACTTGTGAATTTGGTGCGCACTTATTTTCATGTCATAGATACTCTAAGGACGAACCTAGCGGTGAACTTTGGTATCAGATCTATAGGGATTGAACTTAGGACTTAAATCACGAGAGTTAGAAGTGGTCCTTAGAGGGTTCATTGAATTGTCACGAATCTTAATGAGTTCAATTTAAATACAATTACCACGAGAGTAGGGGTTGATTTAATTGGGCACGGTTCTTGTATCTCGAGAGGGAACATTGACTTATTTAGGATAAATTCACCTTCAAAGAAATTTTGATAATTAACAAGAGGGGTAGTCATTTTAGTAGCATGAGCAGTCTTGTTGGTAACCCAATACCTGGAAATCTCTTTTAAAATTTAAAATCCCAATAATATTTGATTTGATTTTATTGTTTCTTTTATTTTCTTGAAATCTTTTCACACCAATTTCTCAGTCTAAATAGTTGTTTATTTTGTGAAGTGACACTTGGTTTCCCAATCCCTGAGTTCGATACTCGATTTCTCACCGTTTTATTATTACTTGCTTCAATCCGGTATGATTGCCGGGCCCTATCAAATGCTTTTCTCTTAATCACATTATTTAAAATATTTTTCTGTACTGGTATAATAGTGACAATAACGTAAATTATTGTCTATTAAACGTGCATTCACTGAAATAAGTCAGTGCTAACGCACCTAATAAAATAATTTGAAGAGAGTAATTTAATTACTCAAACTAAACCACCTAACATAATAAACATAAACATCCAAATAAAATAATTAATCCTAGGTGTAAAAACTAGGGTGTTACATTACTACCCCTCTAAAAAAAATTTTGTCCTCGAAATTTCGTAGCTCAAAACTAAACAGGATTTTGTAATCATACTTTGACTCTAAGATCCTACTTTGTATTTTCCCTTCGCTCATTCCTTTCATCTATAACTCTATAACAAGATCAATTCTTATGCCATTCTATTTATCCTCGAGACTTTTCACTACCGCATTATTCCCACTACCTTCGATATTTCACCTTAGTCTATTACACTTTAAAGAACAAAATCAACACTTAATCTCTTCACTGCTCAATATAGATCCATTAGAAAACTTTCTCCAATATCTAATTTCCACAGCTAACGTCAAAACCAACACTAACTTTACCATAACATCAATTAAGCTTCTACTCAAGAGATGCAATCATGGTCTTAGTCCATTTGGGCTTAGTCTACTCTTCTAGTCATATCAAATTCACACTTTTCAAGTCCCCAATCAAAACGTCACAACATTCCTGAATTGCACCTGAGAAACTTTGCGCCAAGAACCTAAGAAATTCAATCTTATTGAAATTGAATCTTACCACATCCAACATAGTCCGTTCTCTTCTTAATTCCTCTCGAATCTTTTGTCTACTTCGATTTCATATCCTTCATTTGCCTCTCATTTTCAATTTAGTTCTCAAGCCCCATTAATATCCCTGGTTTAAGAAATTTCCCATGCACATCTACCCTATTGTCCAAGGAAAATACACAACTCCTAACAATTCCTCCATCTGAAGATATAGCTCTATCACTTATGCAAGGAAGTTCTTGTATCATATCTGCACTTATCTTATATATCTGCAGCTGAGAAAATAGATTATAAAATAGAGTTTCTCTAAGGCCATTACCCCTAGGAGATGCACCAAAGCAAAGCCAAGAAATCCAGGTGGACACTCCCCAATGGCAGATCTTGGATTTTAAAATGTCCAGTTTCTACTATGGATCATCAACGACATATTTACCAGAATAAGACCTCAAAGATTACAAACATTTCACCATAACTCATAACACTCTAAATTCCTTTAATGATATATCTGCCTCGATCATGATAAGGTCCATTGTAATCATCTCACTCAATGATTTTGAACTTAAGGGTCCTCATAGTACCATTCACATCTATACTCTAACGAAACTCCTATCAACTCTTGTTCGTCCTACCATAAAGATGACAAAAATTAAGTACCACACTATCTCCCAACTAACCCGCTAAGGATAGGTCATCTCATTACTTATCCATCCCACTGAGGATGATCAGTTGGACTTAGCCTCAACTTAGTCCTCAATACTTAAAGTAAACTTAACCGACACACGTTGATAAACTTCCGTTTTTCATCTGAAACAACACTTGAAGATACTCCATGAAGTATAAACAATCCTCTGATACATTATTCGGTTCACTAACACTGCATAGTGGATCTTAACTCGTAAGAAGGGTGTAGACTTCACCAGTCGATCCACGATCACTTGAATTCAAACAAGACTCATGTAGGCCTTCAACAAACTCATAACAAGGATTCATGGCAATGCCAATATCTTAAAAAGGATAGAAAAGAATTTCATTAATTTGAAGGATACAGGAACATACAGTATGGAAAAAGATCCTTCCATCAGGTTCGTGGGTATAAAAATGCACGATCAATACACATTTACAAACATGAATTTAATAAAGTTCATTCTTCCACAAGAATCTTCCAGCGGATTCAAAGAATCAAGGGGTGAATAATGTCTAATCCAAAGAGGATTAATTCTTATTCTTAGTACAAGGAATTTACAAAATGATGACTTTCACCTCTACCAAAAATAGAAGTGGTGAAACTAAGTTTCACCAAGAAACTTCTACTATCACGAAATTATCTGGGTTATAACTCAAGAAATAGTCATAACCACTTTTCTCAACAAAATGTAAAAGTTTCCAGACCAATGGATTCCGTTAATTCAATTCACTCAAATGTCTAATACATTGAGGATCATTTAGAAGTATGAGTACGACTTCTCACAAACAAAGAAATGAATAACTGGAAATTTATGAATCGACATAACTAATTCATAAGTCATGATAGACTGCAAATTAAAATCATAAAATATGTCTGACACGATTCGCAAGGATAATCGAATGTCATATTCGAACCCAAGTAACATTCAAGATCTAAGGTCTCCCAGGACATAAAGCCCTTGGAAAACCATCAAGAAAACATATACTTGTGCGTCAACACACATTGCTTCAACAAGAAATAATTCAAACAAGAGCAAACCAGAGATCACACAACAAAAACTTAACAGACCTATTCCCCAAAGATCCCGAAAGACTCGACCAGCTCTGATACCACCTTGTAACACCCCCTTAGGGCATTACTTACGTAACACATGCGGAATTTAAATTAAAAGATAATTTGATGGTGCTTTCGGAAAATAATTTATATAAGTACATAAGTGTCTGAAATTGGGTATAAAAATTTTGTCACGACTCCTAAGCCTTGATCGGCACACAGACTTACTATCATAGTATGGCAAGCCTATTTAATTTAAAGAATATACTTGAATAAAAGCTAGTATTTTACGAAAATTTCGATAGAGTATCCTCTGTAATTCGGACATCCCAGGTGAAAGAACACCTGCTAAAATAATTACATTTTCACTCCAGAATTTCAATCACACCAAATTCAACCAGACAGCAATATATAAAAATAATAGTTATAACCATAAGCTTTACAAGACCAAAGAAAACAGCTTAAATTTTCATTCAAAAGATATGCTCTCAGAGCCATAAACATTCAATTTTAAAATAAAGGCTCTCTGAGCCATATGTAACACCCTGTTTTTCGTATGCTTCTTTATCGGCAAATACATGCTTTAATGTAATTATTTTTGATAAAATCCAGAGGATGATTTTATTTAAAATAAAATCATTTTCTTGTGTTGTTTTACCATATGAAGTCACAGTAAAATTTTCAGTCGAAAATTCAGACGAAAACCGGTCTGGGTTCTCACTACCGGTACAAGTTTACTGAGCTAGAAACAAAATTTTTATTCATGAACGAGACAGTTAGTGTTTTTATGATGTTTTGTGTGGGTTGGTAAATTTTTTAATTTTGTTGTCCGGAAATAAAATATAATATTTTATTCAGACGAAACCTTCAGAAAATACGATCGGATGTGCAACCGGTTACGTATTTAAGCAATTAAAGGAACCCTAAAGGATGAGAGAAGGCTTGATGGGAAGCCTAATTAAATGCCTATGACACACCTAAGAAAAAGTAAATCCTTACTTTATTCCAAAATCTTACTTTTCATCTTTCTCTCTCCAATCACATCACATCACCTTAACTCTTTATCCTCTCTACAAGCAACCACCTTCTTTCTTCTTCTTTCTTCTCTTCTTTCCTCTCCAAAACCGTGCCCCCTCCATCCTTCCTCTATAAATATCACTCATCAACTTCACTTCATCACTTTCCTTTCTCCTACTCCATTAAAACACTTAAGTTTTCACCCTTTTCTTAACTTCAAGCTTCCAAAGCTCTAGTTTTTTCTTCTTCTTTTCACTAAGTGTTCTTCATCAAAATTGTTCCTCTTGCTTAGGTTAATACTCTCATGTATTCTTTTCTTTAAAAACTTCATCTTTTTCTAAAGTTTCTTCTTTATGTCATTTATGAGCTTTTATCTTCAAAAATCACTTAAAAATGGTAGAAAACTCCTTTTGAGTTGAAACCAATTTCTATGGCCTTGTATTTAATTGTAGTTTAACATACTAAAAGGTTGTGTAAAACAAAGTTTCCTAACCTCTACTTTCTAATGAGGCCGAACCATGCCTATGGTTTTGATGGATCTTGTTTCAACTTTTACAAGTTTGAGTTTGTATTTAAAGATTTGTTTTCCAAAATGATCATGGACCAAGGCTCCTTTATGTTAAAGGATGCTATGTCTAAAGTGATTGGAAAGTTTAAAGATTTGATTTCCCAAAATGATCATGGACCAAGGCTCCTTTATGTTAAAGGATGCTATGTCTAAAGTGATTGGAAAGTTTAAATATTTTTACTCTACTTTTATGTCATTTACTTTCATGCCATTTATATTTATGTCACTTACATTATTTCATTTACATTTATGTCATTTATATTTATGCCATTTACTTTATGTCATTTACTTTATGTCATTTACATTATGTCATTTACTTTTATGTCATTTATATTTATGCCATTTACTTTATGTCATTTACTTTATGTCATTTACATTATGTCATTTACTTTATGTCATTTATGTTTATGTCATTTATGATTCATTTACTTATGTCATTATACTTTAATTATTTATAAGCCTATGTTGTTCTTACTTTATTTGCTTATGAGCTTTGTTATTTAAAATACTATGTTGCTTTCAAGATGATCATGGACTTGAGCTCCATAAGTTATTGGATGCTAAAAGGTCTAAGAGATTGGAAGAATTTAAAGATTTTTATCATAAAAACCCAAGGATGGCCGAATCTTAAAGGTTATGGACCTAGGGTGTTTCGTTTTTCATTTTCCAAATCATGGTTTTGAGCTCCTTACTATTAATGGATGCTAAACCAAAGAGATTGGAAATTTTAAATGTTCCTAGCCTATTTTATTGGTCAAGGCCGAATCTCCATCAAGTGTAACTTGGTGGGATTTTTGTTCAACTTTGTTTAAAGTAATCATGTTTTAAACTCCTAGCACTTAAGGATCATAAATCCCTAAGTTGCATGTGCTTTGGAAACTTCTAGCCCTAAGTTCTCGATTGAGATCTAATCCTTTGAACCTTGTGTCTTGAAACCTAGACTTGCATCCTAACCAACCTTGAAGAACGTCCGCTAAACCGTTTATTTTCTCGCATTCTTTTACCTTCTTAAGGTAAGAGGGGATTTCCTAAAGATTTTCAATAACTGTATGCATGTGTGTAAGTGTTTAATTGGATATTTACCTGTTGATTGAGCTTACTTGATTATCTAATGTACTTGTAATGTTGTGCTATTATCTGATGTTGAACTGTACTTGTTCTAAATGATATAATGCATATATGTGATGAACTGCTTTCAACTGTGATATTAGCATTGCACTGATGATATATACTGTTGTTGATTGAAAGTTTGCTAAGCCAGACATGCGTCTGTGCTCAACCATAATAAGGATTAAAAACCTTAATAAGCTTTGAAGATGAAGGGATTGGTGTTCTTTTCCAAAAGCTCTTTAAACTTAAAGGACTTGTTTTAAATGTTGAAATGGTTTTGATGAACTATTGTTATACAAGAGAAAAATCCTTTTCGAACTACGTATCTCCAAGTGAAAAACTTTCAAGATTATTTGGTAATATCCTATTAGGGGGAAATATTTCAAAGACAAAAGAATTTCAAAGATGCTTTATAAAAGATTTTCAAAGAAAAGGTTTTTCCTAAATATTTTAGAAACTTTCCGATAACCTGGATAGGTTATCGAAGATTCGGTTTTGAATTTGTTTTTCATTGAACGAAAAGTAAGTACTTAAGAAAGAGAATCTAGTACGCGAGACGTCGCCTCTAGTATTCAGTGATGTGCACGTGATCTTGAATCAGTGTGAATTCGGGACTACGAGTCCTAGTTATGATGTTATGGACTTAGGTCCTAATTGCGCAATGTTGGACTGTGTATTCTAACAGCGTGTGATGAACATGATTAAAGGTGAAGGTTGTTTTCTACAACCACAACCCTTGACTGTGGCCACGGTCTTGGGCATTGTGATTGAGCGTTCGGACTATGAGTCCTATGCTTCTGAGTTTTCAAGTGATGGGGAAATGATGATTTAAGTCGTTAGCTTCGATCTGCGACATTAAAAAGAATGAACACAAGGAAAACCTTTTAAATAAAAATATTTTCTCATGTGCATTTCCCCAAGCAGACGTGCTTTTGATATATATCAGATACAAGGTGGTGTCTGGGAGTCTGTCCATGTAAACCGAGTAAAGAGGCACATGTGACGTTGCTCGTCCTGAGACCTTATGCATGAGGGTAAGGAGGCAACTGCCCGGTGGGCTAGAGATTGACCAACTCTAATACTTCTCCAGGGAAAACGGTGTTGAGATCTCATGAGATTAAGTTAGAGCCTGATATTGAAGTGCCATGCATATTTTCGAAAGATTGAATGTGCGGGTTTGATGCCCTTTGATATAACACTGTTATATTGTGTATATGCATGATTAATTGGTTATATGATTCTGTGATGTATGTATCGTGTATATGGTTGTTGTGGGATATATCTTATGATGGTATCTCACTCTTACAATTATATCAGGTATCTTCGAGTTTTACTGTAATACCTTGGTACTCTAGTACCGATGTTGCAGATGAGTCTTTCTAAGTCATTTGAAGACCTAGTGTTAGAGATTGGGAAAGTATCCCGATTGGGGGTCTCTCCATAATATTTGATAGAATGACCAGCTTAGGCGTTTTGAGTTGGGTTGTATATCTAAAGAGGTCGGTAAATGTAGTGTTATATACATCCATCTATAGTTTGAACTTTTCTTACGAAAGTGGAAACTTAGAGAAACGTTGTATGTCATGGTAACTTTGTTACGAACGTGACTTTAAATTTTAAATGTATGTATGATGGATTTCAGAGTTATCCTTATATGAGAAAATTTTATACCCCAGTTTTCTGATTTAAGAGAAAACAAATTTTTTAAAGCGACCCAGCAAATTATCTTTTAAATTTACTTCCGCATGTGTTACGTAAGTAATGCCCTGAGGGAGGGCGTTACAAGGTGGTATCAGAGCTGGTCGAGTCTTTCGGGATCTTTGGGAAATAGGTCTGTTGTGTTGACGTTGTGTTTTCTCTGAATTAAGTTTTATTCGGATTACTTCTTAGAAGTAATGTGTGTTGATACGCTTTTACACGTTTCATTTTCTGGTTGTGGCTTGACTGATTTGTTCGGTAGGTCAGTTATGGAACCAGCACCAGAAGGTGGACGTGAACGAGGACGTGGACGCGGTCGTGGACGTGGTCGTGGACGTGGTCGCAGAGGTGGTCCTATTGGGGGTCGTGCCAACATGAATGCAAATTATGACGGTGGGATGGACTTCGCTGCCCAAGCTTTGGCTGACGTTGCTGCTGCCATAGCTCTTCAGACGGCTAATGCTGCTGCCCAGAACCAACAGGAGCAACAGAGGGCAGATCAAGCTGCAGAGGGAAGACATTTGGATGCTTTCCGATGTCAGAATCCATCACAGTTTGATGGAGACATGGATCCAATAAGGGCTGATCTTTGGATTCAAGAGCTAGAGAAGATCTTTGAGCTGGTTCACACCCCAGAGGGAGCAAAGGTGCCTTATGCAACATTCCAACTGATTGGAGATGCTGAATACTGGTGGGAAACCACCAGACAACTGATGGTAGCCGAGCATCAGGCGATCACTTGGGGAGTATTCCGCAACAAATTTTTGGACAAATATTTTCCCCAGAGTGCTCGGACAGAGAAGGAGCAGGAATTCCTGAGGCTGAGACAGCGGGACATGACAGTGGGGGAATATGCGGCAAGGTTTGAGTCCCTTGCCAAATATTTTTGCTTTTTCCAGAACAACCCCGATGAGGAATGGAAATGCGAAAGGTTCGAAGACGGTCTTCGCTTCGAGATCAAGGAATCTATGATGCCATTGGGAATCCGTAATTTCCAAGCCTTAGTAGAGAAGTGTAGAAAAGTGGAACTAATGAGGAAGGAAAGAGGCAATAGGGAAATTGTTGCAGGACCCATTCGTTCCAAAGACCATTATCAAGATCAGAATCAGAAAGGGAAGCAACATCGGAGGGAACCTTACTTCCGGCCACAAGGGAATGACCTGAATCAACGACAGCATCGTTCTGATAATTATGAATCGGGAAGAGGAAGTCAACAGAACCAACACCGAGACCAAGTTAGGAGATGTTACAAGTGTGGAGACCCAGACCACATGGCTAATGTTTGCCCACGCAAAGGAGTGAAGTGTTTCAATTGTGGAAAATTTGGACACTTCTCAAGGGATTGTAATGCACCAAGGATTGAAAAGCCTGTCAACACCTTAGGAACTGATAGACCCACGGCGAAGGGAATAGTCTACACCACGACTGGCACTGGAGCTTCACAATCTGACGATCTTTTACAATAGAAGTAGTGTTGAAAATTTCACAATTTGAAGGTCTTATGGAAGTGGTCTATAATTCTAAGTTGTAATAGGATTCTATGTATAATCGCTTTTTGACGCCCTTGAGTATTTGACTCTCTAGGGTCTCCTATGTTACTAGTCTTTCCAATGAATGTATGTTTCTTATGACTTTTGGGAATAAAAGTCTCCTTAAGAAATTTATTCCAGTTCCCTTCTCTTTTGATTGTTGTGGTCAGTTTATACTTTGGATCCAATCTTTCTTTTCCTCGAGTTATGAATTGCCTTGTTGTTGCACGGGATGGGTATGTTTATAAAAGAAGTTTCTCGATGAAACGTAATCTAATCACTTGTACTTTTGGTAGAAGTGATTCAGTTTGAATTCTTATCGAACTGTTACTCTTTTAAATTGTTGACCAGGAAATTCTAGTGAAAGGAGAAACTTTTTAAGATTCATGATTGTAAATGTGTATCGATCATACATTTTTACCTCCTTGAATATACTAAAGGATCTTCATACACTAGATGTTTCTATATTCTTTTGGATCGATGAAATTCTTTTAGATACTTTCTTCTGATAGTATGATCTGGATGGTGAAAGATCCTGTTAAGTTTATAGTTACGTAATTTCGAGGACGAAATTCTTTTTAGAGGGGTAGAGTTGTAACACCCTGTTTTTCGTATGCTTCTTTATCGGCAAATACATGCTTTAATGTATTTATTTTTGATAAAATCCAGAGGATGATTTTATTTAAAATAAAATCATTTTCTTGTGTTGTTTTACCATATGAAGTCACAGTAAAATTTTCAGTCGAAAATTCAGACGAAAACCGGTCTGGGTTCTCACTACCGGTACAAGTTTACTGAGCTAGAAACAAAATTTTTATTCGTGAACGAGACAGTTATTGTTTTTATGATGTTTTGTGTGGGTTGGTAAATTTTCGAATTTTGTTGTCCGGAAATAAAATATAATATTTTATTCAGACGAAACCTTCAGAAAATACGATCGGATGTGCAACCGGTTACGTATTTAAGCAATTAAAGGAACCCTAAAGGATGAGAGAAGGCTTGATGGGAAGCCTAATTAAATGCCTATGACACACCTAAGAAAAAGTAAATCCTTACTTTATTCCAAAATCTTACTTTTCACCTTTCTCTCTCCAATCACATCACATCACCTTAACTCTTTATCCTCTCTACAAGCAACCACCTTCTTTATTCTTATTTCTTCTATTCTTTCCTCTCCAAAACCATGCCCCCTCCATCCTTCCTCTATAAATATCACTCATCAACTTCACTTCATCACTTTCCTTTCTCCTACTCCATTAAAACCCTTAAGTTTTCACCCTTTTATTAACTTCAAGCTTCCAAAGCTCTAGTTTTTCTTCTTCTTTTCACTAAGTGTTCTTCATACTCTCATGTATTCTTTTCTTTAAAAACTTCATCTTTTTCTAAAGTTTCTTCTTTATGTCATTTATGAGCTTTTATCTTCAAAAATCTCTCAAAAATGGTAGAAAACTCCTTTTGAGTTGAAACCAATTTCTATGGCCTTGTATTTACTTGTAGTTTAACATACTAAAAGGTTGTGTAAAACAAAGTTTCCTAACCTCTACTTTCTAATTAGGCCGAACCATGCCTATGGTTTTGATGGATCTTGTTTCAACTTTTACAAGATTGAGTTTGTATTTAAAGATTTGTTTTCCAAAATGATCATGGACTAAGGCTCCTTTATGTTAAAGGATGCTATGTCTAAAGTGATTGGAAAGTTTAAATATTTGATTTTCCAAAATGATCATGGACCAAGACTCATTTATGTTAAAGGATGCTATGTCTAAAGTGATTGGAAAGTTTAAATATTTTTACTCTACTTTTATGTCATTTACTTTAATGCCATTTATATTTATGTCATTTACATTATGTCATTTACTTTTATGTCATTTATATTTATGCCTTTTACTTTATGTCATTTACTTTATGTCATTTACATTATGTCATTTACTTTTATGTCATTTATATTTATGCCATTTACTTTATGTCATTTACTTTATGTCATTTACATTATGTCATTTACTTTATGTCATTTATGTTTATGTCATTTATGATTCATTTACTTATGTCATTATACTTTAATTATTTATAAGCCTATGTTGTTCTTACTTTATTTGCTTATGAGATTTGTTATTTAAAATACTATGTTGCTTTCAAGATGATCATGGACTTGAGCTCCATAAGTTATTGGATGCTAAAAGGTCTAAGAGATTGGAAGAATTTAAAGATTTTTATCATAAAAACCCAAGGATGGCCGAATCTTAAAGGTTATGGACCTAGGGTGTTTCGTTTTTCATTTTCCAAAGTGATCATGGTTTTGAGCTCCTTACTATTAATGGATGCTAAACCAAAGAGATTGGAAATTTTAAATGTTCCTAGCCTATTTTATTGGTCAAGGCCGAATCTCCATCAAGTGTAACTTGGTGGGATTTTTGTTCAACTTTGTTTAAACTAATCATGTTTTAAACTCCTAGCACTTAAGGATCATAAATCCCTAAGTTGCATGTGCTTTGGAAACTTCTAGCCCTAAGTTCTCGATTGAGTTCTAATCCTTTGAACCTTGTGTCTTGAAACCTAGACTTGCATCCTAACCAACCTTGAAGAACGTCCGCGAAACCATTTATTTTCTCGCATTCTTTTACCTTCTTAAGGTACGAGGGGATTTCCTAAAGATATTCAATAACTGTATGCATGTGTGTAAGTGTTTAATTGGATATTTACCTGTTGATTGAGCTTACTTGATTATCTAATGTACTTGAACTGTTGTGCTATTATCTGATGTTGAACTGTACTTGTTCTAAATGATATAATGCATATATGTGATGAACTACTTTCAACTGTGATATTAACATTGCACTGATGATATATACTGTTGTTGATTGAAAGTTTGCTAAGCCAGACATGCATCTGTGCTCAACCATAATAAGGATTAAAAACCTTAATAAGCTTTGAAGATGAAGGGATTGGTGTTCTTTTCCAAAATCTCTTTAAACTTAAAGGACTTGTTTTAAATGTTGAAATGGTTTTGATGAACTATTGTTATACAAGAGAAAAATTCTTTTCGAACTACGTATCTCCAAGTGAAAAACTTTCAAGATTATTTGGTAATATCCTATTGGGGGAAATATTTCAAAGACAAAAGAATTTCAAAGATGCTTTATAAAAGATTTTCAAAGAAAAGGTTTTTCCTAAATATTTTAGAAACTTTCCGATAACCTGGATAGGTTATCGAAGATTCGGTTTTGAATTTGTTTTTCACTGAACGAAAAGTAAGTACTTAAGAAAGGGAATCTAGTACGCGAGACGTCGCTTCTAGTATTCAATGATGTGCACGTGATCTTGAATCGGTGTGAATTCGGGACTACGAGTCCTGGTTATGATGTTATGGACTTAGGTCCTAATCGCGCTATGTTGGACTGTGTATTCTAACCGTGTGTGATGAACATGATTAAAGGTGAAGGTTGTTTTCTACGACCACAACCCTTGACTGTGGCCACGGTCTTGGGCATTGTGATTGAGCGTTCGGACTATGAGTCCTATGCTTCTGAGTTTTCGAGTGATGGGGAAATGGTGATTTAAGTCGTTAGCTTCGATCTGCGACAGTAAAAAGAATGAACACAAGGAAAACCTTTTAAATAAAAATATTTTCTCATGTGCATTTCCCCAAGCAGACGTGCTTTTGATATATATCAGATACAAGGTGGTGTCTGGGAGTCTGTCCATGTAAACCGAGTGAAGAGGCACATGTGACGTTGCTCGTCCTGAGACCTTATGCATGAGGGAAAGGAGGCAACTGCCCGGTGGGCTAGAGATTGACCAACTCTAATACTTCTCCAGGGAAAACGGTGTTGAGATCTCATGAGATTAAGTTAGAGCCTGATATTGAAGTGCCATGCATATTTTCGAAAGATTTACTGTGCGGGTTTGATGCCCTTTGATATAACACTGTTATATTGTGTATATGCATGATTTAAATGCTTATATGATTCTGTGATGTATGTATCGTGTATATGGTTGTTGTGAGATATATCTTATGATGGTATCTCACTCTTACAATTATATCAGGTATCTTCGGGTTTTGCTGTAGTACCTTGGTACTCTAGTACCGATGTTGCAGAGGAGTCTTTCTAAGTCATTTGAAGACCTAGTGTTAGAGATTGGGAAAGTATCCCGATTGGGGGTCTCTCCATAATATTTGATAGAATGACCAGCTTAGGAGTTTTGAGTTGGGTTGTATATCTAAAGAGGTCGGTAAATGTAGTGTTATATACATCCATCTATAGTTTGAACTTTTCTTACGAAAGTGGAAACTTAGAGAAACGTTGTATGTCATGGTAACTTTGTTACGAACGTGACTTTACATTTTAAATGTATGTATGATGGATTTCAGAGTTATCCTTATATGAGAAAATTTTATACCCCAGTTTTCTGACTTAAGAGAAAACAAATTTTCCGAAAGCAGCCAGCAAATTATCTTTCAAATTTACTTCCGCATGTGTTACGTAAGTAATGCCCTGAGGGAGGGCGTTACACCATAATCATACATACTTATCAAAATAATCTAAGTCTCAAAACCCTAAGCTGGTCATTCTAAAAGTTATTCCTGAGGAAAACTCACGTGATCACACCACAATTAAGTACTTCATCAAACCACCAGATCTAAGTCTTTGGGTGACTTAGGGAGACTCCTCTGCACCATCTGTACTAAAATACCCAGGGTACAATAACAAACCAGAAGAAACCTGATATGTTTGTAAGGGTGAGATACCGACAAATGGATATATCACACAACAACCATATACATGATACATACATCACATAATCATATAAGCAGTTAAATCATGCATATACATAACATAAAAGTGTTATATCAAAGGGTCTCAAACCCGCACAGTCAACCTTTGAAAATATGCATGGCACTTCAATCATCAGGCTCTAACTTAATCTTCGGAGATCCCAACATCCTCAAAGTGAGTTGATTAGGCTCGATACACCGTCTCATTGGCTAGCTAATCACAACGATAATACACCATCTCATTGGCTAGCTAAGCACAACGATAATACACCGTCTCATTGGCAAGCTAAGCACAACGATAATACACCGTCTCATTGGCTAGCTAAGCACAACGATAATACACCGTCACATGATACCTTTCTTGTTAAGGTCTCACGTTAAAACCATGTCGGGCACGTCTGCCGTAAATGCAAATGTAAAACATTTAGTTCTCGATGTTTTCTTTGTGTTCGTTCTCATTCGTTGTCGAGGCTCAAAGCTAACGACTTAATCATCATTTCCCCATCACTTGAAAACTTAGAAGCATAGGACACACAGTCCGAACGCTCAATCACAACGCCCGAGACCGATGCACCAGTCCTGGGCTTGTGGTCGTAGAAAACAACCTTCACCTTTAATAACGTTCATCACAACGTGGTTAGGACACATAGTCCACAACAATGAAATCAGAACACACTATCCTCGATTTCGAGAATTGGACCCTCAGTCTAGAACATCATGAATAGGACTCCTGGTCCCGAATTAACACTGATCCAAGATCACGTGCATATAACTGAATACTAGAGGCGTCGTCTCGCGTACTAGATTCTCTTTCTTAAGTACTTATTTTTCATTCAGCGAAAATGAAATTCAAAACCGAATCCTCGATAACCTATCCAGGCTATCGGAAAGTTTCTAAAATATTTAGGAAAAACATTTTCTTTGCAAATCTTTTATAAAGCATCTTTGAAATACTTTTATCTTTGAAATACTTCCCCCAATAGGATATTGCCAACTAATCTTGAAAGTTTTCACTTGAAGACACATAGTTCGAAAAGGATTTTTCTCTTGTATAACAATAGTTCACCAAAACCATTTCAACATTTAAAACAAGTACTTTAAGTTAATGAGCTTTTGGAAAAGAACACCAATCCCTTCATCTTGAAAGCTTATTAAGGTTTTTAATCCTTATAACGGTTAAGCACAGACACAAGTCTGGCTTAGCAAACTTTCAATCAACAGTAGTATATATTATCAGTTCAATGCTAATATCACAGTTGAAAGCAGTTCATCACATATATGCATTATAACATTTAGAACAAGTACAGTTCAACATCAGATAATAGCATAACAGTTCAAGTACATTAGATAATCAAGTAAGCTCAATCAACATGTAAATATCCAATTAAACACATACACACATGCATACAATTATTGAATATCCCTAGGCAAACTCCCCTTACCTTTGAAGACAAGTAAAGGATCCTCGTCCTAATGCTCACGTTAGCTCATATCTACTCCATCAAGCAAGCATAGCCGTGTACAAACGTCTCAGAGAGTAAATCCAACAACGCGCAATAACCAGAAATCAAGAAATCAATTACACATGATCAAACACATTCTAACTTGATCTAAACACTTAATCTAATTACCAAACAAGGTTATTTTCAAAGAAAATCATGTTTGAAGCTCACGCTTCCCAATACCCTTTAAGGAAACTTTGTTTTGATTAAAAGATCATGAAAAATAACTTGGAAATCATCCATTAAGAGTCCTAATTACACTAAATCATAACTAATTTCACAAAAACATACGCAAATTCAAATAAAATCAAATTGGGGTTTTAGGGCTCCTTATTACAATTTAGGGAAAACTCATTTTAATTAAAGAATAATGAAATTGGTTTAGGGAAACACAAATTCACAGTCCCAATTTCATAAAACAATCTTAAATTTCAAGATTAAAATCTGAAATCAAAGGGTTAGGGTTAGGGTTTCAAAATCAGTTTTTTGGGGTTTTGAATCTAGAAGAGATGAGAGGGTTTTGACTCACCCAAGCTTGAAGGCAGAGGACGCAGTGACCAGCCATGGGGCAGCGGCGGCATCACGCAACTCCGGCGAGGTGGCAGTGGCGGTGGAACACTTCCCTACAACAACCCAGATCCATAAAGTGTAGCTAAGCTTCATAGAAAGGAAGAAGAAAGCTTA